>JANZLP010000024.1:4005764-4016375 GCA_026930925.1 Chelictinia riocourii
AAATCTGAACGTCGAACTCTAGCTCCCTCCAGGAAGGAGCCATTCCCCAAAACCTCGCCTTGTCCTCACCCGCCACTCGTGGCCTACCCACTTCCTTTTCACACTGAAAGGGTTTGTCTCACGTTTCAGATTTTATTCTTCCTGCAAACGGAATGTCCTTAAATGTTGAATTAGTCAAAAACTGCAAGTAATCTAATTTCCTAATGCTTTTTCAAGTACTAAAACATAATTTGGACTTTTATTAACAAAGATGTACAGACTTAGCTTTCATGTAATATGGCTTGCATTGATGTTATCTGAAACAGTCTTACATTTTGTGGTCATATGTAGCATCCAAATTATATGGTGGGGTATTTTTTTCAATAATACTCTTCTTTCTTTTTTTTTTCCTCTTCTCCCTCTCCCTGCTTTGAATAGGGATTCTGCCATTTCTAGTAACAAGACCCCCCATAACAGCTCCATCAACCACATCGAAACAGTCCTGCAGCAGCTGGATGAGGCCCAATCTCAGATGGAGGAGCTTTTTCAAGAACGCAAGATCAAGCTCGAGCTGTTTCTGCAGCTCCGCATATTTGAAAGAGACGCAATAGATGTGAGTGTCTGCTTTCGGAGGTGCACTGCCCGCGCTTCTCCTCTCCTGTCGGAACACTTATGCTGAGGTGGTTGTGCCGTTGCGTTGGCATGTGGCTCAAATGACGGATAGCCTTAGTCCTTACCTGAACTGAGGCGTTTGTCTTGTACATCAAAGTGTCAGGAGATGCAGAGCTGAGCTTTTTGATGCTAACGAAAGCTCTGATTGGCTCCCAGTGCATCTTTAAGCAACTGTCTTGTAAATTCATAATGTTGCTTCACCTGGTAACTTTGGTTTCGGTATCAAGCTACCTTTATACAACTAGTAGGCTTACAGCTAATATGAGTAAGACTTGCAAGGTGGTTTAGTACAAACCCTCTGAACTGTTGCTTTGTAGTAACACCCCTCTTCTATTTCTTTTCCAAATCACCAGTCTTTTTTCAGCTGGCAACTACAAGTGGTGTTTGGAATTCTGTTTTAACCTTTGGGGATGTTGTATGGGCTGTGTTGTCCTTTTTTTTTTTTCTTTTTTTACGTAAGATTCTTTTCCACCTCTGAAAATAATGCAAAAGCAGTTGTGCCACACCCCTGCAAAACTTCAAGAAGTCCAAATTTTGGAGGAGGGCTACAGCATATCAGTTGGAAAGTTTCTGTTTTCGTGCAGGGACATGCATACAGACAGACATGAAACTCCGCATGGAGCTTAGGTTAATAGGATTGCATTATAAAGCTTCAGCTGAGTTCATACGACTTTTGTAAAACCGCTAGTGCTGTGCACAGCAACTGAAACGGAGTTGGTGCCTCAGAAGGTTCAGGGTTATCCATTGGTAAATGATCCTGTTTGAGTATATAATGGCTTATGTCGAGACTCTGGAAACCAGGAGTTACAGTGATATTTTAACCCTTCGCTTGTATGTGGTAAAAGCTGCAACTGTTAGTTAGGTATGAATGGTGTAAAGGTTAAGAGGCAGTCTGCAGAAGTGGTAGCTTCTCAGATTTGGGTGTTTTTCTGAAAAATCAGGGTTAGATAGCATTGCTGAAGTCTGGTTTAGCTAAGCACATTGTTAGGTGCAGCGCAGGAATAGGCGGACACAGTTCCTTGATCCGTGCCCGTAGAGGAAGTGAGAGTGTGCCCACTACTGCAATAGCAAGTCTGGTGTAAAGACTAAGAAGGTCCTCTGTGTTGCAATGCACACTAGTCTGCAGGGAGTTTGCTACTTTGATCATGTGAGAGTGGCTGCCTTGCATCTGCAAGGGAAAGGTTTTGGCAGAATTGTGATTGTAATAATTGGATGACTAGTGTATGTGGAGGAACATAAAAGGTATCCCCTTCTACGGGATTGTCAGCAATTTTACAGTCTCTGCAGAAGTGATCTGCAGTACTCGGTGTCTCTGTGATGTTCTCAGAACACTTTTATTGAGGAAATGGCAGCCATGGGGGGCAAGGCATACTAAGAAAATTAATGGAAGAATTAGGTTAAAGGTTTGAGTGAAGTTCATGATTAAGGCAATTGCTCGCTGCTGTAGGTTATGTAAACCAGGATTCTACACTAGCAGAAGGCTGGTTGCACGACCCCTGCTTTGCAGATGTTTTCTAGTCATTCAGTGCAGGACAGCATCTGTAAAGAGAGTATTACTTCTGTTTATGTTGTTTGGTGATGCCCATAGGATTTTGCATTGGAAAGCTGCAAACCCCAACTTGACAGGTCTTGCCATTTCTAAAGCTGACACTTGGCACGCTGTACATTTTGGCACATATCACATAAAGCAAAGTACCAATTACGTTATTGAAAAAGTTGCTGTATTTTGTTTATATGGCTTGGAAACAAAAATCGTGCTTAAAGATTGCCAAGGAGCCCTCCAGGGAACAAAATGACCCTGGCTGGAGAGCGTCTTCAGCAAAATGTTGTTTGCTTTGCTGTCTCTGTACCATGTCATCTCCCTGCTTCCTCAGCAAAGCACGCTTCTTTTTTCCCTCTCCCTGAAGGCAGACATCTGTTTGGAAACTTCCAGGAAGAAAATGCAGGGTCTAGTTCCAGGTCAGTTGTTTGAAAGCAGAAGCTCAGCTGAAGTAACATGATAGCGAGGAGGAGCCAGATGCCAGCTAGGAACTTGCAGACCTTGCTTTGACCTCCTTCTTTGTCAAGGATTTTGTGTGACTGCTCCAATCAGTTAAGATTTGGCTGTAGGGACAGTTCATTCAGGGGACCATCCTGTGAGGACAGTTTTTCTGGAAGGCGAGTAGTGTTTCTAGCTTGTCTTACTGCTTGCAAAATAACAGAGGCTAAAAAAGGACAACGAGTTCCCTTAGCACTGCAGGATCATACTGTGCAGCTGTGCTTCTGGGGAAGGTGGTGAGATTTGCTGGCAGGGTTAGTCCTCTTCCTCTTGTCCTTACTCTTCCCTTATTATTCACTGATAAAATACTCTGTTTCTTTCATTTTCTGTCTTTTATCTTACAACTTCTCAGATTCTCCTGCTCTTCTGAAATTGCTGTAACCGGAGCACTGTCTCTGTTTTGCCCCTTGCTCTTGGCATATAAACTTGACTTTCTCTACCCTCAGTAGACTTTTAAGTGCCATTGGTCATGAAGTGTTTGAAGGATTCTGCTGTGAATGCCTGTATTAACTGAAGGCAAGAAACAGCAAAAGAATGTACGCAAAGAGTCCGGTGATTAGTCGCATGAGGAATATGTGTATGGACCTAGGCAGTGGGAAGGTAACACCGGTGGCAATGTACGCAGCCTAAAATGTTTGTGTCTCATCTGTGTCTGGGCGTTTTTGCTTGGCTTGTAACTTAAATGCCTCGAGACGTATGTCAGGGCTCCACGCAGAGCATACCACACACTTTTCAACTCACGGCTTTATCTCTACTCTATTTTTGGACCACACTTACAAGATGCCTGTTAAGTCATACAGCTGAAAAGGCAAGGATGCAAAGTGCTGGATCACAAAGACCTTACTCTTCTCCCTTTCCCATTTTCCCTTTTTCTTTCTTCCCAGCACATAATATTGTCCAGGTCCTGGTTAGCACTCAGCTGGTATAAGGAATGCTAGTTAGACCCATCTGAGAAGAGACCTATGGTTCTTTATTTCTTTCCCACTCAGTGCAAAAAAAATGGGCACCCCTTCTGTGTTATACCCTGCCTTTTTTCCTGTCAGTGTTACCTTTACATTTCGTAAAAGCCTGGGAATGTCAGGCAGCTCAGCCTCTCCACTAGGGACTTCTTGAACACATGCTATGGTAAGTAGTTACCGTGTGTTTATGCCGGGTTGTCCATTTCCCGAGAGTGGTATTAATATCTGATTCATTTACTTTAGGTGTGTATTAGTCATTCATCTTTGTTCTGTTTGTTTAATGCTAATTGTCTTGACAAAACTTTACAGAGAAAATAGGAGCCTGCTCGCTCTAAAAGTGTTGCTTGTAAAGTAGAACTTGAGGGGAAGCACTGAAGAGTGTGGGCAGAGAGGGCTTAACGCACCTTATTTTTAACTCTGCCCTCCGTGCATTTCAGATTTGCACGGTGGGTGCGATGGCTGAAATAGATCACCTTGCACCACCTAATTACTGCTGAAAAGTTGTAAGGATTACTGCCCTTGTTAGGAACCTCGGCTGTGATGTTCACTGACTTCTTACCCTTTGAATGCGAGTGGGACCATGCTGGCACTATTTATTTGAATCATGGGCTCCCTGGTCTTTTGAAGGGGACAGGGAATGTCTTACTCTTACACAGTGTTTCAGACTGCTTTGAATAATGTGTGGGTCATGACCTTAACCTTGGCGTTGCATGAAATAACACGGGACGAAGTTGGAATTCTCACTGTTGTTCTTTGGAGGCAGTAGCACTGGAACCTCCTGGCCGAGGTGACTCACAACGTTGACCTCTTAAAACTACCTGTTGTTCACAGCAGGTACAGCGAATCTCGGGGTAGTCTGAGAGGACGTAGTGGCTACAATCTACTTAAACCATTCCATTATTATAAAAATACTGACACTTAGCCACAGCAGTGTCCTGCTGCGAGCTTACTGCGTTTATTATCTGATTTCCACTCGGTTTGCTGGTAGGAGAGGTAAGGTTTTGGCATCTGTTCTGAAGGGAGACGGACTGGCTTTGCTTTTAAAACTGTGGCATGACTGTGCCATGTTTAATCTTCATCCACTTTTTAATGGTGGTTAGAAAGATGGTGAAAGCTGATGTTTTGACAGCAAAGTTTCACAACCTTCCTTAGTGCTCAGAGTTCTCAGCTCAACCAAGTCTGACTACAGTTACTTCTTGAGTTTAACCTGTTAATGTTGTTAACTTGAACTGGACAAAAATAAGACGGTAAATCTGATTCATGAGAACTTCTGCGGTGCAGTGGATGGTTTGAAGAAACAAACGTTAGATGATCTCCACTGCTTTTAGTAATGAATGAATACAGGGGTTTGTGAGCAGAATGGAAACAAGACTTCAAGAAAGATTGTAGCCGACTACAGAAACTTTATAGGGTTGATTTAACTTTACCTTCTCCTCAATTCTGTGTTTTCTAGAAGGCTTGTTTTCCTGAATCTCTCTTGTAGTTTAACTGTCTCAGTAACTTCAGAGCTCTGATTAAGCACTTGGAAAGCTTAGTAGCATATTCCTTTTGCTGACAACAAATTACTTTGGTTAAATATTTATGCAGTCAGCTACTTTGTTGCTAATGCCCATTTAGTCAGATCCTCTCTTGGCTGCCTCTTGCTGCATAAATAGGTGTTTTCCTGTCATTTACCTGCTTATTTTTTCAGTCCCAAAGGAAATCCAGTCAATGCCTCCAAGTGGGATTCAGCTGCCCTCCATGCAGTTGGGATCCCATCCAGCCCAGCTGTCTGTATGTCCTGGGCAGCTCCAGAGGGGACAGATGGCAAAGGAGATTCAGCATAGGATGAATCACCCCTTGAAGGGTCACTGTGCTCCTGTAAACCTAGAGACTACTGACCCCTAAGCAAAATTGGGTGGGATATGCAGCTCTCTGGGGAAAAAAGTCTCTAATTAGAAGGGACATTGATTATTTCATGGTGTTGCAGAACTGCACAATCCATCTAACTTTCCTTAAGTGCTAATTTATCTAGTTTTAGTGTTGCTACAAAATATTCCTCTTCTTAACTCATAACCTACCGTGCTACTATGAGCAAAACCGAAGTCATCACGATTCTGGATTTGCTGCATGTAGGAGATAACCTGTAGCTGGTGGCCGATGCTGGAGAACGTCAGGGCTGGGATCCTGACAGGCGGAGAGCTCAGAAAGGGAGTTAGGTTTTTGAAGGATGACACGTTACAGAAAAGTCATCTTCAAAATACCAAGTCTATAATGGTGAAGACTCTTTTCCCCTGCTGAGTAACTTGGATTACATAAATTAAATCAAAAAGTCAGTATGTGTTGTTCATAACACTGAATATGAAAACACGATTAAGAAAATAACAGGTTATTAGAAATGGGTACTAAATGCAAACTTGCACCATCATCTTCTTCCAAGTACGGGGGCCTAATTTACTATATTATGGCTAAACCATGATTGTGTTAAAATCACTAATTTAAATGGCCTACCCTTTGTATTTAAATTACTCAGCATGCAAAATGAAAGCCATGAAAATATACTATTCGGTATTTTTAGAGGTGGAATTATTTTAATATGCTTGTATAAGGAATGTTCTACTATTTTTAAATCATGAGTCTTAAGTATTTCATATTACAATGGTGCCTTATAATGATCACAAAATGACTAAGCACTGCATCTCAACACAGGGTTACTATGCATCCTTGCAGAAAAAACCCCTCCATTTTCTATGCATGAAAAATTTATAAATGATAGTTATTTTATATGGAGTTACAAGCCTGACGCACAAGACCAAATCCATCCTGGGTATAAAAAGGAGATTTGAAGAGGAGCCACATCACATTATGCTGGAGTAAGTTTGTCTATAAATTAAAGCAGCCATCCCTGGAGGTGCCATAAGCAGGCATTGTTTTTTTAATGCCATTAAATGTGATGACACTCAAGGATGTGCATTTAAATGTGTGCATAGCTGCGTAAATGATACAGGAGTTAGGCAAACAAACCCCAATAAACGTAGAACATCTTTTGCTCTTTTTCCCCCTATGATTACATATTGTTGTAAACCTGCTCTGAGGGTTAGCTAACATGAATTATCTTGTCTGCATCATGGGTAGTTACGCAGAGCAGCTGGCGGGCTGCGAGTTCACATGCAGCATCCCCAGCAGTAATTCATACTTCTGCCTCTGCATCCCTGATAGGCGTCTTGAGGGTTGGGGTTTTTTTTAAGGAAGAGAATTATAATTTGGTGCTGTATTTTTTCAGTACCACTTAATGCTTACAAACCTGAACAGAGCTAGCAGGAATATTTTGATGGAAGCTGTTTCCCAAGAAAACGTGTGATGTCCTCTGGAGGTCTTCTACAGGGATTTTCTTCTCCTCCCTCTATTAACACATTTATTTTGTATTATGGATTTTTTTTTCCAACTAGAGACATTTGTCATAAACCACTGTTTCAGCATTTTGACAAAGGCGTCGTAATTTTGAAATTTTAGGATAAAATGTTTTGATTCAATTGTCAACATCTATTGTAGACAGTAACATGTTGAAATAAAGACCTTATTGGTGGCAAAGTCACTTAATCTGTCAGATTTTTACTTTCTTCATTCATAAAATGAGATCTATAGATGAGCTCCTCAGCTACCACATGAAATCTAGACGCAGACTTGCCAAAACTTCAGGGGCAGACTAGTCCCGAGATTCTGCATGGTGTCCAGCTCTGACAGGGACATTTAAGATTTTCTTTGCTGGAGTAAAAAGAAAGTCTGAAAAGTCCATCGGTGTTTGCAATGCAGGATTAAGTTGAAAAATACTGTCCAAACATGGAATATTTTCTTTAAAATTCTGAACATTAGAAAGGACATAATCTTTTAAAGACACAAAAAGTCAAGCTCGTTCCATTTCTGCAGTCTTTTGCTCTGTGGAGCTGTGAACATTTCCTAATAGCAGCCAGCAAAGAGGACTGAAATCTCTGAACATGATTTTGCTTTTTCCACTGCTAGGTATATATCTTAGAATATGACAACACCTATCAGCACTTTTGGGAGCATTCATTTTATAGCATCCCATTTCTAGTCCTTCCACACTTTTCTGAACAACACTACTTACGACCTCGCAAAAACCGCAGCTGTTTGAAACACGATGGGATGATCAAATACTGGAAATGCAGCTAAAAAGGAGAACTAGATGCAGATTAATTAGCTACAAAGGGAAAAAGATGAGGGCTGTACTGTCCAAATATTATTTTGAACTTACTAGCTTCTGTACATGTTATGTATTTAAGAAATAGAAGAGTTCTTAGAATCGCTAGTATACTTGAATAGATACATGTGGATTTTGCTGATAAAAATGATTTACATATCAAGTGAATTTATAAGCTAACTGGATCTTTTGGAAGGAATGTTGTATAAAAACAGTGTGATTAGAGATTCACATGACATGAAAGTCTGGACTATTGTTGTGATTTGATGTCTTTATAGAGAGAAAATGATGGTATGTTCCTGCCTTATTCCTGGCTGCTTAAACATCGACTGTGATTCCTAGTGCAGAAGACCATCATCAGGCATTCGATGTGAAGGTTCCTTGTAGATTGAGGGAGCTCTCAGATGGCTAAGAAGATACTGATTGCTTTTTAAAATTAGAAGAAACCATGTAGTGGAGTTGCTTTTCATTACAGACATAGTCCGTGCTTTGGAGTGTGGCTTGAACCTTTTCTGGCTTATGATGTTTGACTTTCTGTTAAGTATTTGGTCTGTTTTCTCCCTGCCTTGCACATTAATCCCTTTTGAATTTTGTTTTTGACTATACGTGATCTCTTCAAATTTTTTTTCATTGGTTGGTTTTGTTTTTTTAACTCAGTCTGATAGAGATACTGTCCTTTGGGTTGTCCTTGGTAATAGTGTACCATAAACTGGAGAGGAGCATAAAACCCAGGACAGTGAATCCCTTCTTGCCTGTTCCTCACCAGTAAAAATGATAAAAAAAATTTGTTCGCTAAATGGTTTTCCCTCATCTGTATTTTTTCAAATTTTGGTTTTGTTTTGTTAAAGGGGCTTTATTTTTTGATTAAACTTGTATAACATAGGACAGATTTAGTGAAAATGCAGTGTTTATACATTAATGAACTAATGCATTCATTGGGTCATTATTCATGACCTAATTTTCTTTCATAAAAGTAGGCAATTGATTAGGAAAGCATTCACATATCAAATAGAGATATAAAATATGTTTACATTCATGACTTTTTAGATGTTTTCCCTTGAAAATGCAGTGTGGGGTGATATTCTACTATGAGAATTAGGATTGGGAGTCCACAAATGCTCTCATTATTGAACTTTGCAAAAAATATGTTAACTTTCATTTTGCCACCTAAAAATCCTTTTAAAGACACTTTGAATTATTACTGGTATGGAAAACTGTTTCTTTAACTTAGACTTCATGATGTTTACCCAAATAATTTTTAGTTCATTGCATAATTCCCTCCCCCTAAACCTTAATAGGACATTCAAAGGAAAATAGTAGAACATGTTGTGGTATGTTTGCCTTGTTTTTTAGAAAAGAAAGAAAGAAACAAAACGTATGTGATATGTACATATATATATGTATTTGTATATGCACTTATAGATTATATATATGTGTGTATATATATGCACCTCTGCCTACTTATATTTATTTAAATCATATATTAGAACTCCTTATAAAGTTGCTTTTTTCCAATTAGCAATGTTGAAGTGTGCCCAGATGTGTTTTCTAGAAAGACTAAAGTTTTTAGGTATTTTTATATGAAAACAATTTGAAATATGGAATGATTAAATGTTTTTTAGTTTTTCTTTATTTGGGACTTTTTGTTTTGGGGGGTGTGGAGAAAGTCTTTTGGTAGAATGAATAGATCCTCATTTGTTAAATTGATTTCTCTATGAAAAGGCTTAAAAAGTAAGTTATTTTGTGTTTTGTTTTGAAGTGAGTCTGACTTTGAAGGTTTAAGGGTATTATGCACCTATGCAAATACATTGTCTTAAACTATTATTTTTTGAGTGCAGACACATTTCTAAGGAATTAGAATGCATAGGTGATTTAGCAAAAGTCAGCGATTCTTCTGAAAAGCATTTCCTTCCCCATCACAGGATGTTTTTTTATCAAGCTATTTTTGTGCATCTTTGCATTTCACCTACCAGGTGGTAAAATATAAATCTCTGGTATTGATAACTAAAACCCTGTGATGGAGAGAGTATGTTAATCCAGCCTTCCTATAACAATGTCTTATTGCTCTAATTCCTTTAATTAAATCCCTGCTTTAATATATAATTGGCTATCTTACTTTCTCATCTCCTGTGAGATAATTACTGAGAACAACTCTTTCCTGCTATGTTAAGACCAGGAAGTGTTCTGTCTCTGTAACTATGGATGTAATCACAGTCTTTTAGGCAACAGTGTCACAAACATGGATCAAGACTCAAAACTGTTATACACCCAGTCATTGTGGTCTGGAACTTATATTTTTTTAATCTTTTTTTTTTTTATATCAGAAGACAAAAAACCCCACCGTGGTGTGATAGAAAAAGTTTTTCAGTCTAGAGGTACATATTCAGATGCATGCAATGCATCTGTATGAACAGTCAGAAAACAGAGACACATTTCTATTCAGAATAGATACTTGGTATTGGTATACTTTTTTCATGCAGACCTTTTTTAAGGTCTACAAATATTGTGCAGGAGAGGGGAGTTATTGAAGTTTTGGAAGCTGTCCTTTTTTCCCAGCAGGGCAAACAGCTTCATAATGTTTTTTAATTTAGTTTGTTTCAAGTACATAAAAATTCTAACAAAGAAATACTTGTGGTTTAGTTGCCAACTGGGGTTAAGCACCATGCAGCTGCTCACTCACACACCCCCTATGGCCGAGCGCCACGAGCTCTCCCGTCTCAGCCAAGGCCAGCATCCCCAGGGCTGTTGCGCCTGTGCGTAGGCCA
>JANZLP010000024.1:4069679-4082234 GCA_026930925.1 Chelictinia riocourii
AATCCATTTAAGTTGCTGCAAGACATTTGGGATAATAGTCTTAGTCTAATGTATCTTCCTGTCAGGAAACTCGCTTTTGATAATATATTTTTTTCTTGCTGTAATATATGTCCCTGTTCTAAATGTTCTATAACCTTCAAACACTGTGGGTTGGGTTTTTTGTTATTGGTTTTTTTTTCTTTTAACATCTTCATATCATCACCTAGCTATAAGCTCTTTCCATTTGGAAATCAGTTCTGTCATCTGTATCACTTAGCTGCTCTTTCTGCTCACTAGGATGCTCTTGGCTTAAATTCAAGAGTGGGAACATGATGTTCAAGATAGTCCAGCAAGGATATTGTTGCCTTCTTGATATTTGAAATGCTGTGTAACCTGAAGGAATAATGGCTTTTATTTGGACTGAAATACTTCACTAAACACATGCAGAAACAAGAATTCAGGTTTTTAAACTCCTACCTGAAAACCCAGCTCTCCAGCTCTTATTTTTACAGCCTGCAGCACAGTTCCTTGGAAGGCAAATCAGTCTTGTCTCCACGGTTTTGTGTAATAAAGGATTGAAAGATTGGAAGCAGTCCAGTGCATTGATCTGAGATGATTTTCCTTTAGCTTTTGTCTTTCCTTTCCTATTCCTGCCACAAAAACTATCTCAGAAATGAAGCATGAATGTTGGTGTGCAATTTATTCTCCTATTACATGAAAGCTATCAGCTGGTAAAGGTAGATTTCTCCTTTTTCCCCATCCTGCCCCAGTTTCTAGCTTGATTTGTGTCTGCCTACTGTCCCAGATGAGAAAAGAGGGAGATACGCACAGCAAGAGGTTGCCTTAGTGCTATAAGAGCAGGGAATTTTTGTTATTGTGGAACACAGCTATTACTAAGGGTGTACTGGGGTCCACAAAGTCCTTAGTTGCTGAGAAGTATCAGAATTTGAGATTTTAAGTATTTGTTGTAAGCATCAAAATTAAGTATAGTGGGTTTAGACCTGCATTTCACTGCTACTTGGGGAAATAGTATTTATAGTCATCTATAAAACCTTCATGTTGTCCACCAAATGAATGCTGATTGCCCTTGTGATATAAAGAGGCACTTTAATGTATCAGATTACCCAATTTAAATATCAATTCATAAATTGCAGCCTTTTTCCCCAAAAGTTTTGAGAGCTATTTTATTTTGATACTGAAAAATGCCTAGAAAGATATTTTGGTGTGAGTCTTGGTCTGTGCTGGTTTCCTCAATGATGTTTATAACTGCTGTGACGGCATCATTTGTTCTAAACTAACATTTTTGAGGGTCTTTTGGAGTTCTGGTGATGCTGAAACAGTGAATTCCTCTATGCTATGCTCAACGGTGCTTTTATATTGCAGAGGTGGGTGAGCAGAACTGTTAAAAGCTTCCAGCCTTGTCTCTTCATACATATATATCAGGGCTGAGCTACCTGTCCTCCTCCCTCTAACTGATCAGATCTGTGCTCCACAAAGTTCTGGGCTGCTTCTCATCCTCTCCTGATTGTCAAAACTGCAAAAATTCCTCTGCAAACCAGAACTAGGTTTAACTTTTGCAGTATGATTTTTTTGTCTTCCTCTCTCTTCCACCTCCCTCCTTTTTGCTATTAATGTATTATATTAATATTGTGAGTAGTTGCAACATGTGACCGGAGTGCAGGGAATGGTGTGTGGTTGTGCTTTTACAGTTTCATTCAGTTCCTTCTTGCACCCGCAGTATACTGTATTATAATTGTCTATTTTTAATCATACCATGAGTATGCCAGTTTTAATTGGGCTATCTGCACTCAATTTTTATGGTCATATATAAACACCTCTTGGTTTTCCATTTCTTAAGGTTGAAGTAGAAGATTTCAAAATGTATGTTAAACTTGAGAGTAGCAAAGAAAATACGTGCTTGATAACAACCAGTGTTATCCTGGAAAAGTTTCTGTCTGGTGCTTCAGTTCCAGGCTTGTAATGAAAACTAATAAAGAAGTAACAGTGCAGTCTCTTATCTCCTTTTCCTAAAGCTCATGGGATGTAGCTGGCAGCCGTGTAAGAGCCTAAGCGTAAGAGTCAAAAATAACGTGGCAAGAACCATGCAGTACGTTGGTGTAGCACACGCTTCTATATTTGCTGCAGCTGGAACTCTCACGGGATATTTGTCCTCTTTTGTCAGCGTAGAGCGTTGCAGGATTCCCTTGCAGAGTTGAAGGAGTTTACTGGCTTGGTCCAAAATTACTGAACTCACTGAAGTTGCATCCCAGCTGAGATCTGATCCGATTGTTGCACTGGAGCAGCCTGAGCTGTAGAAATGCACACGAAAAGCTGTAGTAGCCCTATGGAAGGAGAAGGAATTCCCGTGCTGTTCGCTTAAGTTGGATGGGTGCTCTGGTGCTGAGCAATCTTGGGAACTTTGCAAGGTTCTGATCATAATTTTCATTTCACATCAAAGCAGTTGAAACAATCAAAGAGAGGAAACTTAAGCTTAGGCAAAGTAATTCTAATGAAGCATTTCGAAGAGGGGGAGGAAAACCCTGAGCTTACATGCTTTTCCTTCAAGTTGCTGTGTTTTTATTTGGAGAATCAGCAAAAATGTGAAAGTTGTAAGCCCGTGTGGGTATTCTATCAACTAGTTCACTATTTGGGAATCTTACGTGAAGAACTTGATGCTGATTTTTATGATTATGTATGGTGTGACCTGCGTATGTGAACTGTGAGTGGGGTGAGAATAAGGCAGTAAGCTCTCTCGAAAACGGTCCCTCTTTCTGCCTTGAATTTGCAAGATAACAAAGCTCCTGAGTGACTGTATTTAGTAATACTTGGCTTTTTGTTGCCAATTATCACCCATAAAATACATTCTGAAAGGACTGCTACTTCAGCTTTCAGGGTAAGGAGCAGTCTAGCAAGAAAAACCGCTTAAACCCTCCGCCCAGCACTGTCACAACCAGCGTGCTTTGAACATAGGCAGAGACAAGCAGAGTCAGAAATCTGTTCTAAAACGCCAGAACTGCCTCATTTTGAAATGATCTCTTCTTGACGTGGAAAGTCCCAGAAGCTTGCTATCTCATCCAAACTACGAATCCTGCCAGGAATCCGAAATAGGTAACGGTGCATGACGGATGGTTTGATAACGAGCATTCATCTGGCTTCTCCTCCTTGTTTTTTCCCCTCACAGTTGTCTGGTGGGTGCGAGCTGACGGTGGTAATCCACGACTTCACCGCCTGCAACAGCAATGAGCTGACAATCCGGCGCGGGCAGACGGTGGAGGTCCTGGAGAGGCCCCATGACAAGCCCGACTGGTGTCTGGTTCGAACCACGGATCGGTCCCCGGCTGCGGAAGGCCTGGTCCCCTGCGGGTCCCTCTGCATCGCTCACTCTCGCAGTAGTATGGAGATGGAGGGGATTTTTAACCACAAAGGTAAGAAATGACAGAAACCAAGTCTAGTCGTCGGCCGCGGGAGTTTTGGGGCAATGGGGAGGATGGTGCCAATGGGAGCTTCGGTGTTGTTGCGCTGTTTCTAATTTTTAATGAGATAAAACACAATTTGGAAACCTGCAGGCACGCCGTCTATTCCACAATAAGCAGTCGGCAGTTCTCAGTGTTAAGTGAAAATGTGGGTGAGGACAGGGAAGAGATTTAAGCAAATTATGTCTTGGTGAACAGAGTTATGTATCGTGTTAGATCAAGCTGCGATGATACGAAAATCCATACCTGTCGTGTGCGGAAAGGGGGGAGGGAAGAAAATCTCCAGCATGCATTATCAGTGATTCCTGAGAAACCCTGCAGTAGGAAGTGGTGACAATATCAGGCTCGGCGATGGAAAAGGTAAATACACACATCCATATGCCCTGGCACAGGAACTGGCTGTTAGGACTCCTGTATTTTACTTAACTGAGTTTTCCAGAGCAGCAGTGGCACACTCCTCCCTTTTGCCCAGAGCAGCTCTGAAATCTTACTGTGTTTTTTCAGATGCATGAAAGAATTGCACCCCTGAAGGGTGCAAGAAAAATGGGATAATTTTTTGAAAGTTCTTAAGGTTTTGCTGTGCTGTAGTCCTTTGGCTTCGTAAACTGCCCGGGTTCACAGAAGTTTGTTAGTAGACAAAATGCTTGCTTGCTTCATTCGAAACTACTTGAGTTTGCAGCCTGTGAACAGAAAGAAATGTGAATTAAAAAAAAAAAAACAACAGAAAAATAGTTTGTTAGAAGGTATTTCCTCCCGCTGGAGGAAAAGAAGCATTTCAAAGAGTTTGTTACTGCAAGCAGCAAGATTAGCAGGAAAGTGGTGTTGGGAAAAACTTGTTTTCCAAAGCAGAAAATTCTGGTTTCGAAGAGGTTTTTCATAAACATAACCACAAATTTTTCAATTATTCAGTTCATCCCAGCTATCACATTACGATTTTTCCCACTTTTTTCAGACACTGTATAAATATGCTTGGCTGAAAGAGGGGAGAGGTTGTGTTTCTCACATTAGGAGCATGCACAGCAGGAACTTCCTGAATGCAGGGTGAGGGGGGGGAGTCTGAAGTCTGGAGCTGTGGAGCTGGCATACTCTTTCGTCCTCTTGTGTCCTATAATAATTTGGATAGAGAAAGCTTGCAGTTGTTCTAATGATAAAATTGGAAAAATGTGGTTAGGTATCACTGAAACACTTCTTCCTTTGACTAGGGGCTGATATCATGGAAATGTCAACAGGATTTATTTTTTTTTTAACAACACTCACAGAATTGATAAATCCAATTTCCTTTGGAGCTAGGGGACTTCACCTTTGAATGCAGGGATATTTTTTTTAGGAGAGGCAGATTGTACTGGACAATATAAGTTATATGAAGAACATTGAGCCTGTCAGACTCCTGAGGGAGAGACAGAGCTGGTTTTGTCTTTGGGAGGTGACTTTTATTAGTCAAACCAGTGGACGTAGCCTGCATTGCTTTTTTTCCCTTTAGCGATCGCTTGGGGAAAATGGAGCAGAGCATCGTAATGTTACTTTAATTTCTGTTTGACATGCTGCTTTGAAATAAAGAGCATTAATTAATTATATTAATTATGGAGAGTGAAGAAGAAAAGGCCATTGCTAGAAGGAGCGTGATTTGCAGGGTGACTTCTGTCTCTGCCTCTGCCACAGGCTTCCTGTGGGATGTTAGGGCATGCCGAGTAAACCCCAGCTGGTAAGAAGCAGCTGCTAATTCCTTATTCCCACATTACTAGGTGTCAGGCTTTAGGAGCTGGCTGTTGGATTTGTAAAGTTTCCAGTGCATGTGACTGTGGCTTAAGTCAGCGTGAACTGTCTTGGGCATGCAAACCATTATCTAATGTTAAGTAATCTGGGGTGGCGGGGACGGGGGAGGCAAAAAACCAAACAACTTTAGGCTGGCTACTTGAAACCACTGGATACGTTTGACTTTGGTCTCTGCCTCAACTTTCTATCGCTTGAAAGAGGTTGATGGTGTTCATTTCACTGAGGGATTACAAAAATTAAGCAAAATTAGTGGAGTGCTTTGATTTAATTTTTCACCCCATAGTGAAAAATACCTCAAACAATTCAGCAAAGCAATTATTCGTTCTAAAGTGCTGCATTTGATTAAAGATCTCTAAATAAGGTATTGGGGAATATGTTAATCAGAAGAATGGAAAACCAATTAGATGATCTTCTCAGAACTGTCCGTTGTGGGCACTGATTGAGGTATGACTTTCTAAAAAAAACCAGAACAAAACCCACAACCCCTGTAACAAAGAACAAGTGAATGACTTAGTAATTTAAGGCAGTCCATGTACTTGGGTGGACAACTTTTAAATGTTGTTTTTCCCAAATTTCTAGTGCTTGATTGTGCAACTTCAGTCTTTTTCATACAGGTTTTTTTCTCTTTTTTTTTTCTTCTTTTTTCTTTTTTTTGACCATAATTCAGGAGAACTTTCAGAGTTTTGAATGATTCAACAAATGAAGATATTGCCCTCTGGAATTTTTAGGTGTGAAAAATACATGTCGTATCTCAGGCTCGCAGCGTGAGCATCAGGTCTGAGTAATTCTGTACAGTTCATGGGCTGAGCCACGCGCAGGAGCCACGAGTCTGGAATTCGCGCGTGGCTGGCATCGCAGTCTGTTGTGAGAGGGTAGGGAGAGGAAAAGGTTTTATCTAATTGCAAAGGAAAAAGGGAGGTGATCAGCTCCAGAAGTGGTGAGGGTGGCTGCTCGGATGTTGAGTGCTTAACTTGCAGAAGCAAAGAGTTCTGTATCTATGGACCCTATAATTTTGATCTTTTCAACAGTGTTTATCAATACCGTTTGCCGACTAAACAAGTTGGAACGCCATGGCGTATCGGAGGTGAAGTGAGCTTCAAAGGTTTGCAGTGGCAAACCTCTTCTAATTTACAGCTGGTTCTTAAGTTGTGTAAAACCACATTTCATCACTAAGTACAGAAATGTTGGTTGATATTTAATGACTTAAATAATCTGAACTTATTATCCAAAGTAGGGGAGCGTGAAAGATTATTAAAGCAGAAAGTATGTTCAGTGAAACCGAATTCTCACAGCTGATCTTGGTCATTCCTTGCCTGTCCACGTATTATCTGTCAACCGTGAAAGGTAACGTTTTATTCTGATGATAGAACACAGCCCCAAAAATGACCCTCAGCCCTTGCCTACAAGAGCAGGGGTTACTTGTCCTCCAAGAACAGTATCTCTTTAAATATCTAATCAATATCAATGGGTTAAAAAAAATGCATTTACAGTATCTTCAAGCTCTAAAATATCGTAGTTAGATAAGCATTTTGTTAAGAGTATGGGGAAAGCGTTACACAGAAATAAAGATGTTTACTAGGTGGGTAGTTATTTAGGGGGAGGGTTGATTGCAGGTTCCAGACCTCTTGCTCGCCTGCTGGATAGCAAATCTATTTTTGTAAGTTATTTGGGTCATTTAATCAATTTGACGTGCAGTTTACAGATGAGTACATTTTAAAAAACCTACATCCTTTTTATAATGGGGAAAAAAAGACAAACAAGGGGGTAGTGAAGAGGTTGAATAACAGTTGGTGCGCTCTACAAAAAATAAATTACTAGCTTTGCAAGAACATGTTTTTCACAAGTAATACATAAGGCACCAATTTTTTTTGCAATGATTCCCCACATGTTATTGGGTGTGGGGGAGAAAGAAAGTTCCTGTTGTTTTATTTTGTGCTTCTCTCTTTTTTAACAAGAGTTACTTTTCTTTCTGTGGTACACCCTTTTTATATGTGCAGTTCTCTTTTCTTTGTTTGCAGGGCATTTACGCAGCCACAGAGCTTTGGGTAAAGGGCAGGGGACAGGAATCAGTACAATGAAAATGAATTTTAATCTCAGAAAAATTGGCAGGTATTTAAAATTGTGAATATCTTGCCCATTTAGATCACAAGCTCACTGTCTTTTCCACGTTCGAGTAGTTCTGAAGTCTGAAGAACTTGGGATAATCCATCATATCTCTTCTGTAGATGCTACTGTCTGGAGAGCTACAAAGGCTACAACAAGCCCTTGCTCACAAGCCTTACATTTATGTGACTTCTTTATAAGCGCGGGGTTTTGGGGCGACCGCCTCTAACTGCCAATTCCTGTTACTATCCGTTTGGTTCAAAACTTGGCCACAGAGATCTTTTGTTCACCTGGAGGTACAATGTCTGCCTGTTTTATATGTATATAATATATATACAGATATCTGTATAGGTTTGTTCAGATCTGAAAGGTAGGTGATGTCTTAGTGATGTGATGACATACCACACACCGCCGCAATACTCAATACTGGCTTTTGATTTTACTCTCAGGATACTGTCCTGACTGGTGCCATAAACAGACAAATGTTATTTCAGCTGGCTGTCTTTTTTTATTTTTTTTCCCCCAACTGTAGTATCTCTCAAAGAATCTATCATAATAAGGAGGATCGAACAGCTGACGCTTTCCAAGACAAAGGTTGACAAATTTGTTCCAAGAGCTGTGTAGTAAGCCCTTTCCTACACCTGCAAGATGGGAAGGAGTGGTATAGGGCAGGTGTTGCAGGTGTCGGACCTCTTCTTGAATTGGTATGGGGACCTCCTATTCAGGAATTAATATAAAGAAAAATTGCACAGGTGATCTAGAGGTACTTCCCCAGAAAAGAGAGGTATTTTATAGTTGAGGCTACAGAGTGGCATATAAAACAGAGTCTTGAATTTGTTCCATTAAATAAGCTTCCTCTCGCACAACTGGAGACCTATTCAGAATATTAATTTTAGATGAAAGGGGAAGGGGAGAGAGTAAAGGTGAAAGGTCTCGCGTATGATCGAGAGGTTTTAAAGTTACGACTGAGAAATGAAGTATTTCCACGTTGAGTCCAAATACTGTTGTTACGTAGGACGAGGAAGCTCCGGATAGCAGCAGCCGAATTTGATCAAGTAAAATGGGAATCCAGTTTGAATAATTGAAGAAGGACTCCCTGTTTGTAGTGGAGGAAAAGAAGGATGACTTGGGCAGCAATGGGTTGCTTATGAGCAGAGGGAGGCTGTGGAAGGGGAGCATTTGCTGGTTTGAGACCGCGAGCAAGCGAAGCACGGGCTGTGTGTAAGGAAAAAGGATCCCCACCCGTGGCTCGGAGCCAAAGTGCTGCCTGTGAGACTGTCTGACAGGGTCTGCAGCTGCAGGAAATGAGTTACAGCCCAGGCCAGCAGGGAAAGCAACTCCTAACAATGAGGAGGTAAGGGACTTGCTTTGCCTTGGGGCCACGTGGCGAAAGCTGGGGACTGTGTCCCTTCCAGGGCACCTTACAGAAAGGGATCTGCTTCGGCTACGCAGCCGGCCGCGATCGCACGCAGAACGGGATATCGAGGAATATGCTGGAGTTGTACGAGATGCTAAATGTTAATCTAAAAATTCTGTTCCTTGATGACTCGATGGCCTCCTCGTAAAATTTCCAATTAACAGGCTGCCCGTCCAGATAACCAGCTGATAGAAAGCTTTATGAGGAGCTCTCGGGAGGCAGAGCTGAGCAGTCAGTTGGATTTCACACTCCACTCGTCTGAATTAGCAAAAAATTGTAAAAGCTGTGCTGCAGTGTCAGTTCAACTTACTTATCAGGCAGACTTGAGCATCAACAGAGGCACAGGCGTTTTAATAGCTGAAGTTCAACTTCACAATTAGCAGTTGTTTTGAAAGCCTAATAAATCATAAATCTCCATGTAATCACAAATATTTTGCCAAAAAGCATTACTGGTCTAATAGCGGCAAAGATAGGTTGAATTTAGGTTGTGCGTGTGGTTTTTCAAGCATGTTCTCATGCTTTAGTCCAGATGAATAAAATAGCTACAGTATAAAGTAAAACAAGAATTCTCTATCCTGACTTTCCCACCTTGTGGTTTTAGTTGAGTTTGCAGTCAAAAACGTGGTTTGAGCATAAGTAAACTTAAATAAAATGTCATCAGTTGACTGTGGTCCATTAGATCATAATCTTTGCGTTGAGCTTTATAGCCAAACTATATCAGATGGTTAGAGGTAATAGCCAAATTCTAATTCAGCCTTGAATAAACAAGTCTGTACGAATTGATTCCTTGGCATTGTGCAGTCCTAAACTAGATAAGGAGATTCAATCAATCTCACAATTGGAATTTCTAGAAGAGTTTTCTCTAAATCAAGTTGAGATTGCTCTGAAACATCATAGGATTGATTTCTGCATAAGCCTGCTTTTAACTCCTGCACTATTCTTTTATCATAATGCAGCCCAGGAAGACCTGTCCGCTGTATCTGTATTTCCCATTCTGACTCTTTGTGGGCATAGGTATGTGGTTAATTTGTCTCTGGAATTTTTGTACATAGGTAATGAAAGCTTTTTGCCCTGCTTGGGAGCTCAGGATTACAGCTGAGGAAAAGGAAGAAATTTTATAATACTGGCCTGAATGTACTTTTGGTCCCAGAGAGCTGCCAAATATAATGCTCTTATGTATCGTAGTTGGAAAGGAAATCGGTGTGTAAAAAGTATCTGCTTCATAACAGATGTATTTGCACAGCTGATCTTTGGGAGGTAGAAGGTGGATATAAACCAGCAATTCTGATGGCTTTAGATTTCCCCAGAGAGTTGTTATTTTGCTTGCAATTAGCCTTTCTCTGACAGCAGTTTCTTTTTCTAACCAAGGTATTGAGGCAGAACAGAGTACGAACTCAAATCATACCCTTCACATGTTGTTTGTATGTTACAATTGAAGAAAAACTTCCTGGAGCAGTGTTTATTTTCCTGAACTGTCCTGCTTCAGGTGCAACAAACTGTTCAAAAAGGTTGCTTCAGTGTTGAGAATGACTTCTTGAGGGTGTCCGTTACCCATATTTTGCTTTGGGTTAAGTAAAACGTCAGAGCTGGTGCTCCAAAGAGCACCTGAGAGCCACCCAAGGAATTTCTCTTCCATTTCAGTGAGTGAGTAGCTTGGCAGGGTGGTGAGGGACAGGGAGAGTGGGGCTGGGGACACCTATTTGGGCAGGAGGGTTGTCACAGCCGTGTGCCCACTGCCTTCGTCGTGACAGACGACAAGGAGCTATCGGCGTATATTTGTCTGCAGCTGGGCTGGCTGCTCATTTCCAAGGACCATCTGGGAAATTTTACCTGATGTGTTTTCCTTCTGTCACAGAACTGTGTAATACCGACAGCGTCCGTAAGGTCTTCTGTTCTTTTTCCGACTCTCTAGTTTTCTGGCACTTCTGCTGCAGCGGCTCATGTTCTTAACCTTGGTATTGGGAGGAGTATTCATGTGTTTTGTCTTTAGTGGAGAGGAGAAAATCGTTGAGGAGCAGGCTAGAGCTGATGTTCTTGTGCACCTTTCAGGGCATCATCCCATTAGATCGCATCATCTGTTGTCATCACTGCCTGCAGATAGAAGTCGCAGGATTTAGCGTTCCACTGACTTCCTCCAGTTCTGCTTTTGTGAGGAGGCTGCTGAAAGTCCGTGTCCCATTGACTTCATTTCACTTTTCCTGCAATCAGATAGTAAAGTATTAGGATTAGCTAAAGTATTTAGCATTACACATGCTAAACCAGGAACCTTGCGTCACTTTTAACGCAATTCTATTGGAAGCTTTTTGAACAGATGTCCTTGATGTCTCTTAAATTCTGGACATTGGTTTCAAATCACCACTTCATCATGCAATGTTTTGCTACTCTTTTGAGTGCGTATTCACTTATACAGGTGTAGTTCCAATCTGGGACATGCTTGTGTTTTCTCCTAGCTTTGAGTTGAGTACAAATAGCAAGACATTTTTCTCTGTCTGCGCCAACTATTGAACTTAAATTCATCATTCTCCAACATGGAAGTTAAGCAAGCAAGTGATGGAATTCTTAGAGCAAACTGTGTAAAAGAGGCTGTTGTGGTAAGTGAATAGCACCGTAAAAACATTTCATGATCCCAGGAAAAGAACTTTTCAGAAATTTGCAGTATGTGTTTTCTAGGATGGATGTATGATGGTTAACCCCTATAGCAATAGAAGACATCTGTAAAACTGACATGCAGGTATAACAGTAAAGGCTATCTTAGGAAAGCTTGTTATCAAGTCGTCCTTGGTGACCAGAATCGTGTAGTTATTTTCCCTGTGGTCGTGAACCAGCTGGGTCCAACCTACGGTATGTTAACCATTTATGGTGCAGCAGAAATAGCCCCTGTTACAAGTGGTTAAAAGTATGTCAGGTATTCAAGACCAGACTGGAGAAAGCCCCAGGTAACCTGGTCTGATCTCCTAACTGACCCGCCCTTTTCAGCAGAAGGTTGGACTGGGTGGATTTTTGAGGCCCCTTTCAGCTTGACTTGTCCTGTGATCCTACGCTAAAAGTTAGAATTGCCAGCAAGGACTTGTTCTAAGTGTTTTGGAGTCCTGGACTCCCCTTAGTGTCTGTGAGGATAGCAGAAATGCTTAAGATTTTGCCTCAAAATATATTAATTTCATGTAAGAAATGGAAAAGAATCCTAAAAAGTGTTTCTGCTCATGAAAAGCGCTAGTTATTCTTGTTGCAGCACGCAATAAGGTCATAGCCTTAGTAGGTGTATGTTCATTTGTTAATAGAAGCTTTAATGTATCACTGAAATGGAGATTCCTTAAACACAGAGTCTAGGGAAATCCAGTCGCATGTAAGAACCTTCAAATACGCTGCAGGAAGGAAAGCTGCTAGGGAAGCCACCTGGAAAGAGGGATGAGTAATGCTGATTCCTCGTCTGTTGCTTTCCGCAGAAAAGCCCAAGGGACGTGGAAGTAAATGGGGTTGTCAGGGTCTAAGTTCAAGATGTTGCTCTTCCTCTCATAAATAATGGGAGAGGGTTCTGAGAAATGTTACATGTAGGGAATTTGTAGTGATGAAAAAGATCCTGAAAGAGAATGAGGAAAAAAGCAGGGGTCACTAGCAAAAAAGTATCCTAAGTGAAAGGTGGGGTTTTAAAAAAAAACAAACAAGCAAACAAAACAAAACAAGCCCAAAAGACTGTAGACTGGTTGAATGGATTGAAGTATGCTTTAGGCAATATTAAACCAAGAAGCTTGATTGATAAAACCCACCAAATCATTAACCAACTATCTTAAAATTCTTATGTCAGTAGCTGAT
>JANZLP010000024.1:4278811-4290289 GCA_026930925.1 Chelictinia riocourii
GTTGGACTAGACAATCTCCAGAGGTCCCTTCCAACCTCAATAATGCAAAATGCAAATGTCCTAGAGTAGGAGTCCACTTTTCTCCCTGCCTATCCTTCCTAAACATTTCTGCCCCTACATGGCCATACTTCACCTGTGCATAGTTTCCCATCCAATATCCATGCATTCATTCATGTCATAGTTGTGAGGCTGTGCCCTGAACTTGCAGATCTTTCTGTCCGTTGTCCAGACTTTGCCACGTGAGTAGAGAGGCACCTGAGGAGAATGCCTTCTCTCCTGATCAGGATTGTAAAAGTTCCTTTTGTGGGCTTCCCTTTAGATGCCTCCTCTGCCATGCTTCCTCTCTTCAACTCTGTTATCAGGTGAACCTAAATTAAAGTTCTCTTCATCAGGTTAGAAAGCTTGCTAAGATGTTCTTCCCTCTCTTTGTCAGCTGGATTGTAACTCCTTTCACCAGTCCCCCATCCTCAAAGGAGGCTCTCTGGTTGAGGAAGCTAAATCCTGGCTGGTGAGGGCAGCTCTGCCGCCAGATCGTTGCTGGCAACCAGTATGTGTGAGGATTTAACTGTTTCCCTGAACTTTGGAGGCCTAAAGGACCTTGTTCTTCTCCAAGTATTGCAGTATTATGTATCACATACTGTGCATGTCTGTGGGTAGAAGGAGAAAGCAGCGTGTCATCAGTTTGCTTATTTTTAAATGCCTCGATTTTCGTGATGTAAGTTCAAAGTGTGGAAACTGTAACAACTTACTATAAAAGAAAAAATCTTAATTGTGAACTAAAGTAAATATGATTCAAGTTCCTAAGAAAAACAGTTTTGTATCATGTATTATATGGATTTTGTTTCTTTGGTTTAGGATTATGATCCTCCCAGTGCAGGGCAAGTGG
The DNA here is from genome assembly GCA_026930925.1 of Chelictinia riocourii. Taxonomy (NCBI): domain Eukaryota; kingdom Metazoa; phylum Chordata; class Aves; order Accipitriformes; family Accipitridae; genus Chelictinia; species Chelictinia riocourii. Next base: position 4,279,698 of record JANZLP010000024.1, read on the forward strand.
TGAGAAGACTGGATACAGGCTATCACAGGGATCCTGTCCTGACTCTTTTAGCCAAATTAAATCAAGCGCCTGTTGCTGCACAAGAAGGAATGTATCATTTGGAGGTAACTTACAGTCCTTTTCCTTCCAATACAGGAGTTTTGAAGTGATACTTTAATACTCAAAAGTAGATAAAATATTTCAAACTTACCCTTCCTGTTGGCTATAGAACAGGTTCATAAACTTCATTCTCTGCTGGGAGTGATCCCACTTCTGTTGGCTATGTTCTCGTGTAAAACTTTTTTAAAAACACTGAAGGTTAAGTGTTGTTATAAACATGTTAACTGTACATAGTATCACACGTACCTAGTTTTCCAAGGTGTGTATGTCACTGTTCCAGTGTACCAGATTTGTCCCGTCGTTTTGAATACCAGGGAAATTTTCTGTCACTTCAGCAATATAGGTGGTATGTTTAACAGTGCAAGTTCACTGCACCTAACAGCCATGAGTGTTTTAGGGAGGTATGAAGGATAACTCAGCAAGTGTTTACATGCACTTTGCACATGCTGTTGATACTGATCTTGGAACAAAACCTCAAAATATTCATGTTCAGTTGGCAGAAAAAACAGACTAACAGAAAAATGTAACTATCTTCATCACAAAGGACAAAAGTAATTTTTTGTCACACTTCTAAGTATTTTCTGTGTGTAAAGTAGTAGTTTGGACTGGACATCTATTCTGACTGGCATAGCTGGAGGAATGTTTAAAGGAAGTGAACCTTGAATACTGCAGTGTTCATGAACACCTTTATTTACAATGGATCATGAAGATCTTGCTTTTTGTGATTTTTTTTTTGATGCATATGCAGTTTCTTCCTCCTGTCTTGGTCAGCTTAGTCTAGATAATTACTAACTTCACTCACCTCCTTAACTGTTCCTTTGTCTGTCTTTATTTTGCTTAATGAGTTCTGGTGCATGGACTTAGTGAAAAGCTTTCTACAGTGTCAGCTCCGAGTCTGACTGTAATTGTAGTGACATTTTCTCATCAGCATTGCCAATTACAAATGCATCTCTAATTTGCTTTTTCCCTTTCCCATAGTTACAGACCGCTCAGTCTGTCCACACAAGACACTAATAAACTCCTACCCCTGCCCCGATTCTGGCAAGGTGTGTGCAAGCATACCTTCTCATTTATAAGAGAAAGAATATTCTCCTAGATGTTACTAGTATTGCCTTAGAATGATACTGTGCACGTGTGTGTATGTGTATTCAACCTGTTTTCCTGCACAGGAGCAAGCTGTTCTTTCTCTTCAGCTTTCAAAGTCAGAATCCAGAGAACCATCCCTATTTTAAGTGCCATCCAAACCTACTTAAAAATTGAACTTTTTATCTGACATGCTATACAACAGAGAGAGTCAATAGCTTTTAGATGTTTCCAATGTTACAAGGTCAGGCAGTCAACAGTGGCCATAAGTGTGACATTAAAGACTTCATGTGCTAAAAATAAAGCTTTGGTTCTGATCAGGCTGGGATACCACTAACAAAATAAGTGATATTGTTTGGCTGTAAGTGATTCTATTCTGTCCAGTACTGATAAATGTAGATCTTGCTTTCAAACCCAGTTAGATGGTATCTCCTCAGTTTCAGTTTTCTTTATTCAGTGCTACTAGTATAGACTTAAGTTTATATATGCTTTAAGGGTTAACGTATGTATGCTTTAAGGGATAACAATGCCTGGTTTTGGAAGAAATACTTTGGGTTTTTTTTATACCTGCTGTTGTGGTGTTGCTCTTCTGTGTAGGATTCTGATGATAGTGTTGGGGAGCTCAGTGAAGGTCAAAGACCAAGGCTGACCAGAGCAGCAGAAAGAATCCTAATGGGACATTCAGTTTATATGGACCATCCGACTGCTCGGGCTTCTGAGAACAGACTACACCCGGGTTTCCGTTCGCCATCGCCAGGGCAGCTTGCCCAAATTGGAGGTACAATTAGACTGTTATTTCTTCTCTGTGATATTTATGTGGATTCTGAGGATTTGTCTATAACAGCATCTGAAATAATTTCAGAGAATATATTCAAAATCCAAAATTAAAAAGTTACAGGCAATAGTTGCAATGAAATTATTAGCATTCCTATTCTGAGGACTGGATTTAATTTAAGCCTTGTCTTCAGTCTTCTTTGTAATATTCTACAATTTGAACAAAAATCATGGCAAGTACCCACTTGCCTATACAAAGTTGGCTTGTAAAGTAGGTATTTTATTCTTTTAAGTCAAATTCAGCTCTCAAAAACACTTAATTTGACCATTCTTGAAGTTGGTTTCCATAGGACAGGTATTAACACTGGCAGTTCAAGATGGGCATCCAGCAGTGGTCACCCATGAGCACGCTGGTCTCCGAGCTAGGCCTCAGCTGCTCCTTTGACACCCGCAGACTAAAGGACGTGCTTCTCGGGACTCTGCTTCTGAGTCACCCCAACCCAGAAACACCGGAGGTCTGCAGGCTGGGAGGTTTTAGCGAGGAATGGCTCGACAGGTCACTGCCTGGCAGCTCAGCACCCCCCTGGAGCCGCGGGCCTAAGCGCTGTCAGGATGCCAGGACTGCTCTCGGCCTGTTTGCAGAAGCCACGTTTCTTAGGTCTTCTAAGAAATCCTCACAAAAGACAGTCACTGCCACAGCCCTGACCGTCCCTGCCCACGGCCCCCAGGGCTCCCCCCACCCTGCCCATGGCCCAGGACGCCATGTCAGACCCCAGGCCCTCAGCCCCTGCCCCAGCCATGCCGCAGCAGGGCCGGTCTCCAGCTCCCCACAGCCCTGCCCGGCCGTGGGTCCCACTGAGCCGGGCCCACCCGTGGGCCCACATCCCAGCCCCTCCAGCTGCCCTGCTCCTGGCTGGGGGATGGGACAGGCCATGGCTGCCAGGCTCTGCCCTGACTGACCCTGGTGGTCCTGGCGCCTGGCAGGGCCCTGACAGAAGCCAGCCCAGGACTCCTTCGGACACCGTGCATGGATCACAAATCTGCTAATGACTGTCATGGACAGACATATGGCTGCTAATGCAAGTCCAGCCCAAGTGGGAAGAGGGTGGCTTGACCAGCTCCAAGCACTAATGTAAATCTGTCCTATGTAGAAACAGAAGTTGGATTTACCCTGGCCGTCTGCTCCATTATTACTACCATCCCCAGCTCCTGCATGAGTTTTCTTCTGCAACTGCCTGTTTGTTGCTAAGAAGACTTGCCCAGAAACAGTTTGCTTGGGGAAGATGCACTGTACAAGCTGGTCGTTTTGAAACGCTGCAGGCTGAGCAAAATTTCTCCCTGAATGTCAGCTCCTTGCAATGCTTCCCAGCTCAGACAAGGCTTTACATCCTTCTGTCAGTGCCAGCACCGTCTCTGAGATTGCCTGTTTTAGTTCATTTTGAGAGTAAACAAAACCAACACGCATGAAAATATCCCGAACGTGGAAGACCAGTGCCACGCGAGGCAGCAGGGAACAGCTACGGTGGTTTCGACATGTCCTGCCTTTCCCACTGTTCACAGCAGATGAAGGATGCCTGGGGACAGGCTGCCATCCCACTGCACGTGAGACAAATGCAGCTTTGTATTTTCCTGACGCACTGGGTACCAGAAGTTTTGTTCATTAAAAAAAAGAGACAAAGAGAAGCGGATGACTCTTTGCACGTGGAGGCTGACTTGAAATGAAAAGTAGTGAGAATTAAACAGTATAACTCTAGACCTCAAGATATCTGACCTGAGTTAATGATAGCTGATTTTCTTAGTACTCCAGTACTATGATCACAATCCCTCCTCCAGACAAAAGGAACAGAACTTCACAAGAAAAGACAACTCACCTTTCTTGAACTGCTAGTGCTTTTAGGATTATGTAGAAGACATAATTTTCTGGTTGAGATGAAAGACAGAGAGTTGAACAAAGGTTTCTTACCGTTAAGGACAATGCCATGCAAACAAAAGTGAACTTCTTGATATGTGTCGCTGTGACGGTGCTGTTGGTGTTCACCAATTTATTGCTGGGGTTATTCTAGGGTAAAAGAAAAGATAACAAGCGTTAGCTTGGCTCCAGACTATGGGGAGGCTGACAGCACCACGGTCATGTGTTGGACCTGACTGTCTGTGCCCGTGCATGTCTGCCTTTGCTTGTTTGCTTTTTAACCTAGAGCTTTCTGAGTACTTTGTACCACCACAGAATATCTTCCGCTTAAACTGACAGCAACTGCTCCTATGGCCACTGAGGGCTGTGTAATGTCCCTACTTTTCTAAGGAATAAGTCCTATTTAAGAAATTCAGTTTTGAAAAAGGGTGGTAGCTCTTTCCAAGGAAACCACATGATTTTTTTTTAACCTCAGTTTAAAAAGTTTGTAGCATGTTTTCACAGGAAAAATAGGATGTCATTCCCTTTTACCACAGAGTGGTACCAAATCCATACACTGATGCAAGCACCCTTACTGATCCAATTAGACAAGTAGGTAATATAAACAAAGCTCCTGGAACAGCTGGCTCCATTAATGCAGTTTAATGAACAGAACATAATTAGGACTATTAGATGTTCCACCTTGAACATGGGCTCTGTACTCACATGGCAGTGAAGTTTTATTTAAAACAACAACAAAAACCCTCTTCCAAATGTCTAATATAGCAAATGAAGCTGAAGATTTAAAATTGCCCTCGGGAACACATAAAAACAAACTAAATGGTCTGTAACAGGACACGATGGGATATCAAAAGCAGGGCACCATTAGGAGCCCTGTAGCAAGAGGCTGTTGGGTCGTCTATTGCATTTACCCTGGGGCTGATTGAGATACACAAGTATGTGCCCACGCTGATAAAACCTGTACCATGAGATGTAGTACAACATTTACTCATCCTTGGTGTAACTCAGGTAAAAGCACTATCTGTCACACGGGCAGTCTCTTTTACAGAAGTTACTTGTAAGAGAAATAGGAACTTAGGCAAATACATCTTGGGAGTGGACAAACTGAAGGTGAGCTTTGTGAAGGGTACACCATGCTCCTCCCTAAATATCCGCTTGGAAGTTTGGGTGCATGAAGATGCACGTAGGCAACCAGACCCTAAAGCAGGAAGCTACTTCCACGTCTGCCCTTTTTTTTCAAGCATCTATTCTTAACTCTTGTGTTTCTGAAGAAATACTTCGTTACTGTTAGGTTTTATGTATGTGAGGATAGGCCTTGCTTATATCATTTGCCAGTGTTCAAATGAACTCTGCTGCATGGCTCAACTTTCTAACCAGGCTAAAGTAACAGAGAGGAAGGAAAGCACACCCAAAAGGACTGTGAAGAGAAAGGGCTCTCATTTGTTCCTACCTCGCTGCTGCTAACTCTGCCCTTGCTCCATTCCAGCCTTTGCTCTAACTCTTGACCATGTACTCTTTATTCCTATCTCCTGCACACTACTTAGTTCTTGGATCAAAACACTATACAGATTATGGAGCAAAAAAAGAGTATCCATTCCCACCTATTAATCAGATAAATAGCGTTCACAAGTCCTCTCACAGTTGGTGGTGTTGCTCTGAATCAGATAGCACAGTCCACTGTGAGTAATGGCATTATCACCATATAAAACAGCAAAGAGAGCACAGAACTAGGATACACCTGTTTTCTTTCAGAAAATCAGTAGTAACCCTTAACCTGAGTGTAACTGCTAGGCCATGAGGTTGCTCTGGACACAGTCTTATAAAAGATTGAAGCAGGACCCTGCATCTCTCTTACAAATGTGAACAGAAACAACGATTTCCTTGAGGAGACAAGAATCTGACTTCTCCAGTACAGCCCCTGAAAAGGAGCCTACTATCTGGATCCCAAATCCCATCAGTCAGTTAAGGCAATGCAGCACGCTTCTGATGACCATCAGCATCTGAAAATCACAACGGAGGCTTTATAGAGTCCAGGAATAAAAAGTGCTTCTATCCGGACTCTTCTGAGAAAGCCTTAGCTTAAAGAAACAAAGCTGTGGAAAGGCACAGTGACATGTGACCAAGGGTAAACCAATTCTCACAGCAATCTAAAAAAACCCACTGTGGGTTTCTGGTTTGGTATTTATTGTCTGAAAGGTACGGCAGAGGCATTTGCACACATAGTTGCCAGGATGAGATACCCTTTTTACTGCTGCTACCTCATTTAGCACATTTTATGCCAAATTGCTCTTAAAACTAAAATCCCCATTATATACTTTTTTGACAATTAGATAAACTGTACCTATCTGTGCCTTTCCCTAGCTTTTTCTTTCTCACATTTGTTCCACAAGAGCTCCACAAGCCTTTTAACTGAAATAAAGAAACAGACAAATCATGGTGTAATCCTGTCACCACTGAAGTTGTCAGCACATCTTCCACCAGATAAATGAGACCTGAATTTAGGAGTCTTAATTGCTGTTAATTTTGCTTGGCGATAGTGCATTTGATTGTGGCTCATAACAGATGAGGTTAGCAGCCCCTGTGTTTCCTGTCCCAAATTATTTTTATTTTGCAGTTTATTGGTTTTGCATCTGCAGCTCCTTTTCTGCAGCATGACCTCTGAGAAAGCCTTCATGTTGTATTTTATCTGACAGGTCAATTTAGCTGTACACAGGCAAGTTAGGAAGTTATGACTGATTAGACTTTCCCTTTTTTTGTTTTTAAATTCTCCTTGGAAATACGGTGGATCATATCAAACAGGGCTTGCTTCAGTTTATTACATCCCAGAGCAAGGAAACATTTTTTTCATCAGTATTTGGAACCAAAAAGTTTAGTTACTAATTGGTAAATAAAGGGAAGGAGAGGATCTGGCATTTGAATTAGTGTCACAGGACATGACTGTTCTTTGCACAACATATGCGTTAGTGAGTACCAGTTCTAAAACAGAGCAAAAAAAGAGGCTAACCAACACTAATGTTGGTTATATATTTACTCTGTGCTCAGTTCCAGGAGTAGTCCTTGCATTCTTACATAATAACATGATTTGCCAACAAAAACCTTCATAATCTTGGGCAGCTAAGTCAGTACTACTAAAATAATGTATGTTATCTGTATTACTGTCAGTCTATGAAACAACCTTTGCTAAATATTGACATAAGCAAATAAACCCAAACCCATTTGAAACGTGCCGCAGAACCTGAAGCAGACGTGAGCTTGCTCACTCACTGACAGACACTTTGTGAGAAATCACTTCATTGGCCAAGCAGCTACACAGTAAGTAAGTGAGGACTTTTTTTAATCCTTAAAAATACAGCACCTATCTATTCAAAAGGTAGCTTAATACCTTGTAACACAGAGCTAAGGTTAAAATCATAAATCAGACAACAGCTTGAAGCCACCAAAACCCATTCATTTTAACTAGGATTTTAAGAAAACCTTATCAGTGGGACAAGGAACAATAGGCATCAAAAGCAAAAGTAAAAAGAAGCGAGACAATAGATGGCCATTAATACAGCCCCATTTAATCTTTGGCTGGTTTATTTTTGAAAGAATCTGTTCCACTTAATTATGGGTCTATGAACTAACCTTCTTCATATTTGTTTGGCAGAAACCAAAGCCACCCCTAAATTAAAATGTTGTGACAGAGAAAGAGGGGGACCATGCATGGGAAACCACACAAAAAGGTATTTATTAGACCCATAACATGGGCACTCACCTTGTCAAAAGCAGGGTATACTGCTCTGATCTCCGTCAGCCAGCCATATGGCATGTGTCCCACAGGATAGGTAGCTGTCAGAATCGCCACCGCCTATGGAAAGAGACAGGGAAACATGAACTTCAAATCTTTGAACTGAATAGTTAAACTAACATAGGGTGCCATTTTCCACTAATGTCACCACATTGACTTCGACACAGTGAGAAACCAGGCAGGCAACTGGAAGCTCTTTGTTTCAGGAAGACCATTGGAGTAGCCATCATTTGGCCCGGCGTTTTAAGCTTACGAAATCTTTCGTGCCATGAAGCCACATTACTCAGCTTTGTCGTTTCACCATCACTCTGATACTTTGGGACAATAGTTAACTCGAGCTGGTTAGTAATAGTTAGTAATAGTTAACTTGAGCTCCCTCCCACACCATTCCCGAGTTATTTTGCCTACAGATACCTGAGTAGCAGAATGCCTTACAGCTCACAGTAGCTTCGGATCATGTTTCATAATTTTAATTTATACACATTTTACTTGGTTATTCGTAAGTAAAAGAGTTTTAAGACAGATGGACAGACTACAAAACAGTAGGCCTCAGTGGCTGACTGACTTTGGACATCAAACTGACTGCTCTGGGGCAGAAGGCACTTACATGACAAAAAACCCCAACAACCTCTCCCCACTTGGGTGCTCATCAGTGAAAACCAGACAAAAAAAATTCCAGGTGACCATTTTTATCATGAGAAACAACTCACTGCCTGCATTTTAAAACTGTGCCCTTAGGCACTTTCACAAGTACAGTCCAAGAGGTACATTAAAGACATAACCCCCTCCCATATTAATGTATGAAAGATTTTGCTGATGTTTCTAGTTTCTGAAGAGAAAGTCCAAATACAAGTACTTCATGTCTTTCATGTAGGAAAGGTGTTTACGGAGCTCTTCCTGCAGCTGCCTGGAAATCTACTGTTACCCCAAGTTTTCTAGTCCTCAGAGCTGAAGTGTGGATCTGTACTGACTCTCTTAATTCCAGAAGTCAATTCCAGACTGCTTTTTGTCTGCAGATTCAGATCTGTTACAATCTGCCTAAATTCAGATTCATTTTACATTTGGCAATGGTAGCGTCAAGAAAGACCCTTTTAACTACCGCTGTCTCTGTTTCACTCCTAAACTTTCGATGCACATCTTCTTGGTTATCTGAGCCCATTTTTCCATTATAAATGTAACTGCTGTCATTGCTTGGTTAAAGATCTATACAAACACAGGACCACATAGCAAGCTAATTTGTTCTAAAAAGAGGGGGGAAAGTAGTGATGTCCACAGACAAGAAGAGAGCGGGATAGATTCTTCCCTGCTAATAATAACTTTAATAATGTTTAATGTACCTGGAAAAAAGTAATTGGTTCAAAGACAACAAATTGGAATTTTAAGACAGCACCCATTTTTAATTTCAATCCCCCCTTCATTATTGTATTTTCAGCAGAATTTCTATCTGTATGAAACCTAACTAGGCTAAATCAAATAAGGAATATAAAAGATATTGTGCTTATTTTCACAATGAAGTTCAAAGACTGCAAAGACACAGTAACTGTTAAAGAAAACAGTATTTCACTACCACATTTTGTACACTAGATTCCACTTGGATTAAATTACTGAAGTTTTTAGCAGTGATTTTTCTTCCAGTATTTTCCTCAACTGGTGGGATCCCAAAATATGTGCATGAAAGCCTTCCTAAATGTCTAGAACCTGTATTACAGGTGAAAAAGTCCCCCGTCAAAGCCAACACCAAAAGAGGTACCCCAATCACCGTAACAGTCCACACAGAAGCAGTGGGAGTTGGCCAAAGCAAGTGGACTTGCTGTCCCCATGAATGTGCTACAGCCCAGCCCTTCACAGGGACACCCTCCTCACCCTGAAAGCTGCTGGTATTATTGAACAGGGGACCTCTAAAATTGCTGTGTATACTGATGCTCCAGACACGGATGTTAGCTGTGTTGCCAGCACCTCCCTTTTCAGAGGCAATTATTTCAGGAATCAGAGAAAGTTGAAATGTGACCACTACTGTTAGTGTAAAAAGGCCAGCAACCACCAGCTATGACACTTATTTGGAGTCATCCTAATAGCAACAAAATGCAATTGGCTAGCCATGAAATGTGATGCATCTCAAATCAAAAGTCACCAAGAAACGCAAAACTGATCTCTGCTAACCTGCTCTGGCTCCCTTGTACTGAGACTGCTATTAAAGCATAGACTGATCCCTGATTTACACATGTAAAAGCATTAACATTTCCTAAATTCTCTCTCCACAGCTGTTTTTCTGCACTCACTGGCAACTCCTGAGCGAGTGAAATAGACAGTATAACGTATGACAAATTAGCAATGCTGAGAGAACGTTCATCAGGCATCAACTGTTTGAATTTTCCTTTCCATTTAGTATCTTACAGCTTTGTTTTTCCTACAGAAAAACCATGAAAGACTTGCTAATGACTACATGGATCTAGACATCCTCCCACCGAAACTGGCAACAAAGGTCCCCCAGACTTCTTAAGAGAATAGGTCAGCTCATGGTGAGCATTGCTGAAGGCTCTGTATTACAGCCAGAAGACTGGCTCCCATCAGCTGTAGGAGACTATTGGAGTAAACTGAAATTCCTCAAGAGAAACAGGGTGCATTTCATATCCCAACCAGGAGACAGATTTTTTTTTATGTGTTTCCTTATGTCTCTACCCTATTCGGTGTGATGCACTGACTGCCGACAGTAGTTTCACATCAGTTTGCACAGCCGCATATATACATGACAGGAAACAGCGGAACATGGGACTACTGACGACTGTCCTAAAATCTCTGGGATCGGAATGCTCCACACTATATGTACCTATAGGTAGAGCATGAAAACCTGGGATGTGGGAACTGTTCTGTGAAAAAATTCTAATGGTCTTGTTGAGGGTGAGCTCCCACTAGGCCAGGCAGAAATGCTCATGGTAAGAG
>JANZLP010000024.1:4464921-4475583 GCA_026930925.1 Chelictinia riocourii
GAGGGGGAAATATCTCTGAGTTCATTTATTTGCATGATCAGCTAGACTGGAAAATTACTAAGTTTTGTAAACAGTAAAAACATGAGAAAAGCATCAACTTTTATTGTGCTCATTTTAGTGTTGCAAGCTTTTCTGCTTTTATAGATTGGTTTGTATGTTGGTCTTGCCTTTGGAGTACTTGGTATTCAAACAAAATGAATCGTCAGTAAAAAAGCTTTAGTATTTTATGACATAAATTGGCTTCTACAGCAACTGTGGCTAAGGGTTTTGAAGATCCCTTTGCTTCCTGACTTGCTGATGTATACTTCCAACCTGTTTATGCCTATTTAACTCTGGAATTGCACTCGGATTTCATATCCTGTTAACAAAGTTTGCTGTGAAAATAAAAGACATTCTGAATCACTTAATGAAAGGAATTAGCAAGCTAGTGAATGCGGACTTGGAAGTCTAGTACATTAGTAAGAACTTAGCCAGCTAATTAAGTCTATTTTTTTCAAAGTATCCAAACCAGTGATTTTTCTTCTGTGTCTCTAATATTGCTTCTTAAGGAGTAAGAACTGCAGTCTCTTTGTGAAATCTGAAAGGTGGAAGGATGGTTTTCTTTGCAAATTTACAATCAAGAAGAATCAAATTTGGAATGTGGAATCAAAACTGTTGTCTTAATACTTGTGTTACTATGTTGAAAAAGCTACCGGTGCAGGGACTTCTTTATTCTACAAAGCAAACGGTCAAGGATGTTTAGGCAAGGCTTACAGCTGATTTTAGAAAACAAACTACTAGTCTTTTTTTTTTTTATAATTCGTGACTTTCATAAAATACTTTTAACAGTGGAAGACTTGCAAGAAAACTTTTGAAATAGTTTTCTCTTTTTTGAAACATTTCAGTGTGAAAGCAAAACAAGGAAGTTTAGTTTCTCTGTAAGTCACAGGCCTTGCAAGTCTATTTAAGAGGCACAAATATGATTCCAGTATATCCTAAGAAAGTTCTCCTGCAAAAGAAGTGAGAAAAGACTGCTAAGAAATAATGCTGAAGTTTTAATACCCGAATAGCGAAGAGGTAAAAGCACTGTAAAAATGAAGACTGTTTCCTTACAGTAATGATAAAGTAGTTTAAAAATGGAAGAGCACAATTGGTGGGTCATATGACCGCCATCCGTAATTTGTCTTAAACAGAACTTTAGCAAACTATAAACAAGTCTTCACCATTGATTGTACACATACTTGACAACTCTGTTCTTTACATTATATATTACATATTCATATAGCTTCAATTATCACCACAACTGGAATTTATCTTTTATTTTAGAGGGCATGAATATTGGTGGTAAATATGTATAGTTGATTTTATATGTTTAATTGTAATTATAAGCATACGTATTGCTATAAGTGAGTGTAGCTGATAATCCAGACCACTCAGTAATGTGATCTACCGTTCAGTCGGTTTTCATGAATACTTGCTTAGAGGTGGACTTGTAGGAAACCTGCTTAGGAATCCAAATATCCACTGTTTAATTTTGCCTCTAAATATGACAATCTGGTAAGAACAACACATTCTTCCTGGAGGTGGTAAAGAGTCAAGGCAGGGAAACTGATTTATTTTTGTCCTGTGGACTGCAAAATGAGGCTGTTGAAGCACCTCCTTTCAGAATGGTGACCAGTATGTGCAATTATTATCCCAGGAAGGAACACATAAAGGAAATTCGGGATGCTGCTAAGGACACAGACTTAAACAGTAAGCAATTAAGGTTGATAACAGCAACAATGAAGTCAGATCTAATGGCCTTTCTGGTCTTCTTTCTGTGGTGGTAAGAGAGAGAAAGAAACCTCATGAATGCAGAATTAAGATGCCCTTCAAGTATCTTCTACTGTGTTCAGTAAAACTGAAATTTCTGATATCCAGGAATACCTAAGGTATATCTACTGAAGTCTGCCTCAGTGTCTCCCTGAGATAAAATTGCTGTTCAAACTCCTTTGGGGTTTGGTTTGGGGGGTTTTGTTGGTGGCTTGTTGCCCTCACTGAAATCCTACTTTTGAGATTTAAGTGGTGGAAAGCTGCCAAATTTTGTATGGCCTATGGACTACCACAAGATGGCAATATTATTTCTGTGCTTAATGAGACAGGACTTGGCTTTTAGCAAACTATCAGCCTTGTATTAAAGGAAAAGCTAATGGAGATGACTTCCTTCTTGGTAAAGGCTGGCATGTGTTAGGCTCACATCTCTTATTAGATCAATTAAATTTTAAGTAACCTAGAAATTATGTTTTAACTGATTTTGATGTTGCAATGAAATACATGGTGTCAGGTGATACCATGTCAAGTTTGGGTTCATATGGTATCCTTTCTATAGAAATAACATTGTACCTTTATAATAACATAATATGAGGCATGTGCCCAATAAATGAAAAACCAAACCACTCTGCCCAGTTCAGTCCATATTTCACAAATGTAACTAGATTTCAGTTTTGAATTAAATACTCCTTTCTTCTATCCTCAATCTAAGCATTTGTCTGATTATCTGGGTTGGCACTTGATGCTGGGGTGTGACTTCCAAGAATTTCAATGACTGCAGGGTGCAAGAGTCATAACCTGTGAACTATGCGTAATTTTTTTAATAGTGCAGTTTTTGACTGCATGTTGCAAAATTAACTGTGATGTCACCTTTGCCAAAGTCTAATGCAGAAGTTCCAAGACCGAATAAAGGAAACAAAATATTACTGGCTATGCAGTTATCTTTGGACAGTCTCCAGGCTGAAGATGTTTTTTCATTGTAAACTACTAGAGGTCTCAGTGTGAGACCATTTCTTTGGACCTACCACAGGGACCCCATGAGTGCCAAACCCAGAGGGGGAGGAGAATTATTGTCAAATACTCAAGGAAACCCAGCAAGTGTGGTCTCATCACAACATAAATCACAACTTAAGCCAGTTTTGCTGCATGGTTTCTTTGTCAGGGCCTCTCTTTAAAGCTCCAGTGTCAAAAATTTGAAGTCAGGACAAAAATGTGTGAAAGATTGCCTTGGGCAAGTGGATTTTCAACTCTTAGTGCAAGTGCAGTACATTCTTGCTCAAATGGATGAACACTTTGTAATTAATTTCATTATTTTCTCATTTAAGAATAGCTGGTTTATTCTGGGTTATTCAGTGTGTCACGTATCAGCATGTGTATTGTTCATCAGTAGCTACTGGCACTAGAAGGTCTCACATGAAGAAGGTCAGTGTTGTGTATGAAAGTAGAAAGAGGACCAAATTATTGATGAACTGTTTTGGTCTGTATGTGTTACAAAGAAGAACCTCTGAAACTCTGCCTGTATTTGAACGTAAATGCAGCATTCCTCCCCAGGAACCAGCTCTTGAAGAAGACTGGATGTCTTGCAGCGGCCAGGAGGTACTTACTGTCTGGACCCTGAGAGCACCAAGAGGTGCACCCTCTGTCTGAGGGTGCAGGAGATCCATTTTTAAGCTTAGGCTCAGGCTCTCCTTTTCTGAACTACGTTGTACTTGTACCCACAACAAGCCTGTCCTCAAGCCTGTCTCCAGTCTTGCCATCTGGACGGATCTCGGACCTACGTTATAGCTTTGTCTCAGACCCTGTCTTTTGCTACTCCTGACTAGGCTGCCCGGATAGACCCTGAACCTGGTTCATCACCTCGGCACATCCGGGACTTTCAACGGACCCCACTGTCAGCCTCTGGCTCCGTTCCACCAGCTCGGGCGCTGCAGGATTGTGCCCAAACTGGTGAAGGTGCTGCCCTGCCTGTGCCACGGTCACGCCCAACTTTTCCTGCCTTGCGGAGCACCTCGCTCTTGCTGTTTCTGACAACTTCCTGCTGTCTTCATCTTTGTAAGCTACGCAGACTGATGAAAACTTGTTTTCACTGGTCTGTAACAAATCACAATATCTCTAAATCGTTATTTCAGAGAGAAAATAAGGAATGGGAAGCAAATTTTCTATATGCATGCTATTTGCTGATAGCATCTAGGTCTGGCTCTTGCTGGTTTTTGCTTAGCCATTGCGGAAGAAAAGATGATATACCAAAAAGTGTAGAGTTTTTAAACTGGCAAATGGAAACTAAATAAAAGTTCTTGCTTTTGTGAAGCCATCTCGCCGTCTAAACATTTGCAAGATGCAGTTTTCATAGGGTGGGACACTTCTTAGGCCTGGCAATGTTACGTGCTTCAAAAGGAACTTCTTCCACAAAACTTCACCTAGGTAGAAGGTGAAAGAAATGTTTATAGGTTTATTCTATTGTCTGCGTGCATGCATCTCGGTCGCTTCGAAGTCTCCTGCAGCTTAGCTGATTAATGACTCTGGTTCCACACATGATCTCATTAATGCAGATTCTACTTCTGATGTCCCTTCTTAGGTCTATGAAATGCTACTGCCATGATGCAAGTACCTTACTGCTTTGTTACCTTTCTGGTGCCTTAGGTGGTAAATAAATTAGTAACCAGGGTGTTGTCAGGGCAATGACATGGCTTCATCTGTAAACAACATGTTGGAGATTCTATCAAATGTGTGACTTGTCTTTTGCTTTATTTTGCTGTTGGCAATGAGGAGAAATCCTTTTGTGTGCCTTCCCTTAATTTTCAAATTGAAAAGAAGCAGCAGGTTGGGGACTTTTTTTTGGTTTGGGGTTTTTTCTTTTCCACTTTGAGACTGGCTTTAGATAGTTTTGTCTCTTCTCTTAATGTGCCACCTATGGCCATTCCGAAGTACCAGTTTCAACCACCAGACTGGAGGAGAAGTTCAAGCATGTTTGTAGTCCTTCTTGCACCTTAACAGAGCATTCCCCAGCGTCAGTCCCTAGAAGGTATAGGATAAATGTTTGCATGCATTCTTCTAAATAAAATAGCATTTTAACTGTTTTTTTTTCCTATTATAGTATGTATCTATTTAGTATACCCTTAGCAAGTGTAATTTTCTCAGTATACTTACTGTGAGGTGTTCTATGCATATTGTGCATAGAGCTAAATATGGCAATATTTCAGTCCATGAGAGCATTACTATTGAATCTTGGGATGAAATTATGGATATAGGAAACTCTGTACTTGGTTTGCAGAACTCAGACTAGTACAATTCTCTTCACTTCTTGCTCTCTTTAAGTCTTTCCCATTTATCCTGAAAAATAAGAAGAGAAAAGCTGTTATGACAGCAGTGGTTAGTTTAAAAATTGTGTTTGCGATCAGGTTGGAGTGATGCCATGTTTAGATTCTGCTCTTCTATTGTTTTTCAACTACGCTTTCTCCAGTGCAGTGTGAGTGATTGTGGGAGAAAGAAGGATAACGGGTGCTATGCTAAGGTTCTTACCGAGTATCTCATGGCCTCTTCATCTGACTTGTTTATTCCTTGCTTTTTAGCTGTACCACAGGCTCCTTTGTTGGTGAAGTCCCACCTTCTGCTTCTGCCAAATACCCCGTCCCTAGCAGTCCAGAAAATTCAAGGCTGTGCCGCCCGGCTGGAGCCGGGATGCAGGGCTGGCACCTGAGCCGCCTGCGGCACGGGAGTTGTTGCGCAGTGCCGCGCATCCATAAAACCTGTCACCGGGAGGGATGACCAGGCAAGTTATCCAGCATGGAAACTTGCATCCAGCATGGATGCCAACGCTTGCCCATCAACAAAGAGTTGATTCAGCAATGAGCACGGCCGGTTTTTCGGTGGCTGTGAGCCATGGGTATGGCTCATGCCGTACCTCCGGTGTCATCCGAACCTGGTATAAATCTAATCTGCTGCTGAAAGCGGTGGTCTCGTCCTGTGGGCTCGGTCTTTCACTCCCACATCCCTCCCTTGTGCTGTTCCTAGCACGTACGGGGGCCTGCGGTGAGCTGGATCAAAGAGGGCATCCCCCTGCAAACTCAACTCTCCCAGCCAGTCCTTTGCCGGTGAAAAACTCCGTACTGGTACAAGCAAGTGCTACCTTGGAAGCACTTGGTCTGCCTCTGCTAGGAGTTTGCCTCCCATAAATGGCTCAGGATACCGAAGGAGGAAATTAAAGTGGCAGGAAGGAACTTCTTGTTGCTCTCCAGCCGTCATGACATTTGTGTTATACTTGCTTTTAGACTCCCTCCAAATGCCAAAACGGGATAAGACAGATCAAAACTAACTTGGATAACTCAAACCACTTGTGAATTCACAACACCTCCGTGCAGAGGCCATGAAAGTTGCACCTGCTTAGTCCGCGCTGCATTATTTTGTTTCATGTCGTGCTTCAACATTCCCCGCTATTTGAGAAAACTATACTTAAAGTGCCAGGAAACCTGATTGAAAATATGTTCAATAAACTCCCCAGGGCAGTTTGTGAAAAAGACAGTGTAGTTCAAGTAGCATCACACATGTTTAAAATTGCAACAGACACTTTGAAACCATGTGTTGTGTAATGATCAGGGTGCTAAATCATGTGTCAGAGCCGAGGGATCTGGTTTCTCTGAAAAGTGCTAATGTTTTTTGATGCTGAGTAGAAGCTGTGTTTAAAAGAAATGATCAGAAAGCACAAGCCAGTTTATGAGAGCATTAGTGCTTCAGATGTGGTTTATCTACTTAGCAGCAAACCCAGCCTGCAGCAAACATATTTTGGACATACGAAACGAATCACCCTATCTGCACACAAACCTCACATAACAGTTTGCCTTGGTAGTAAAAGTAACCAGCGATTAAATTGCTGCAACAGTGAAATGGGGAAAAAAAAGTGATGTGTCAGAGAGAACATGTTGTTTAATGGTAGGTGCCCTTCTGTTGAAAATGAAGGCTTAATGCCGCTTCTCGGCCAAATCTGAAACGCATTAGTCATTTCAGTGATTTGAACTTCGTCCAAGACTTTCTCAGAGCTGTTCCTAATAATCTGTCTGCACTGTCTTCCACTTGGAGCTGCCCCAGTGTGTCCCTGCAAATCTGTTGCACCTGACGTTCTTGGTGTCCGTAAGCCCGACCAGTGTTTTCATCCGGTAGATGGCTAAAAACTCTCTGTACTAGACCAATTGCTTACCATCTCCCCACAAAAAAAGTCCATTTTCCTTCTGAAAAACGGGAGCTACTAAAACTCAGCTAGGAGCAGAAAGGGAAGAAAAGCTGGAGCAGGAATTGGCGGCTCTGAGACCATCGGGAAGTAGGCAGCTACAACCCAACTGGGATTCTTTGACCTCTGTGAGGATAAGAAGGAAGACCGGACTGGAGAGGACAACGGAGAAAATCCGGCCACACAGCAACGCCCAGGCTGCCCTCTTCACTGTGGGGCCATTAGCTGGTCCAGCTTTGGCCTAGGGCTGACAAACCACTTATTCAAGTCTAAAATATTCCCTGAGCTAAAGTAAGGCTTTTCACATAAAGCTTTACTTGAGGGCAGGACCTCCATGCCCTTTATTTCACTTTTGGTCCCCAGCAGATGTGACTCAGGACAGCCTCTAAGCAGAGAAACGGCGTTTTCAAATGTGTAAAAAGTGGTTTACGGTATCAAATGGAGCACAATGCAGGCATTAGTGATAGAAATGCAGCAATTCTTGCAAGTGAAATTTCAGGACGCATGAGCACAGGTATAGTGATCCATATGTTTTTTTTTTTTTACCTCGTGTTTTCAGAGGAAATCTGGGTTGGAAGCCCAGAATGTAACTTTGGTTTAAGGGCTGACCTGAGCTCCTTTTAAGCACTTGCAAAGTGCACAGATCCCACAGCAGCTTGCAGTGAACAGGAATCCTGCAAGCTCACTTGGCATCCTGCTCCTGTTAGCCCAAAATTCCATGCCTGCCTGCACAGTGGGGCAGGGCGATTTCTTTTGCAGTAGAAATTCCAAGGCAGCGTGTTGGAGAATGAATTTGTAGAGTTTTCTTGTAACACACAAATTTCCTCAGTCGTCCATGTACTCGGTCACCAAAACTTAAAAGAGGTCCACAGACACAGGCAGAGAGATTCCTACCCAGGTCCAGCTCCTTAGCCAAGTTCAGCTCTTCCAGTGCCACCTCAGCCTCAAAATCCATTAACACTACAGGCTAATAAGAGATTATTATAGGCTAATAAGAGATTATTAGCCTACAGTACCTCTTCTCTCTTCCTTCCCAACATCCAGCTCAACCAACTAGATGGACGCCTGGATATTGGATTTGTTTGAGGATTTTAGAAGTCTTCAAGAGTACCGATACGGCAGCAGTAGCTCACCTTTCACTACAATCCCTGCAACTGGCAGCTTTAAACTGCTGCAAACCACAAACCTTCGGCCGTTTAAAGGCCAGTTGATAGGGAGATGTTTAATAACAACCCATTTCTGGCTGGCTAGGGTCCTTCTGATACGTGTGCCCGTATCCGGCTTGGAGCACGTCCCTCATCCCATCCATCCCTCGAGGGTGTCCCTCGTGCTGTGTGACCTGGGACCTTCCCCTCAGGGTCCCTCTCAGGGCTGTGGCCAGTCAGGCTGCAAGGGTCCCTGCCATGAGGTCAACCCACTGCTCCCAGAGGATTCTTCCAACCCCTGGCAGGGCTTGTCCGTCGGGTCCCAGTGCCCTAGGTGTGGAGCATGGAGCCACGGACTAGCAGAAAAGGGTCAAAGCAGGAAAGGCCATTTCACAGCTACCACCATTTCCACCTGTAAGCAGCTGAGCAGCTCAGGAGTTGATCACTACTGGACCGACATGCCCAAAAGCATGGGTGGGTGTTGCAGGTGGGGCAGGAGAGGAGCTGTGGGCCAGGCTCACCCACAGGCAGCTCTCACCCCCAGTCTGGGCCCTGCTGACTGCAGGGGGGGAGGACTTACTCAGGTGGCTCCTTTGACCCCCAAGAGAGGAAGATTGGGCAAAACTATTGTCCAGGGCTTCAGAATTATTATCCAGCTCTTTTAAGTCCTTTTCCTGGACCTCTTTGCTGCTTATTCAATCCCACAGGCACCAAGCATTGTCCTTAGCAATTCATGCAAGATGGTGCTATTGTATTGGGATTAATTAGGATTAAAGCTTCCCTGTAGTTTAATTGAATTTATGTAATGGACCCGCATTGGCTGTGGGAAGGGTTTTTGTTAGTTGTGCACTCTCTCAGGCTTAACCAAGGATGAGGAAAATAAAAATAAAGGCAACTCAAACCATCCATGTGAACTCATCTCCCCTTGGTGGTAGGATGCTGGGGCAGCTGCTGGCTCTTGGGGAGCAGTGGGGCAGGCAGGGACCCCCCCCGTGCCTGCTTGTCTCTCTGCTTACTGGCATTTCAGGCCTCCTGGCAAGATGTATGTGGCCACAAACTTGCTTCACAGGCAGAGCAGCGGATGCTGGTCCTCTCTCCCCAGCACATGGGCAACAGGAGCTGCCAGCAGCTCTGGCTCCCAGCAGCAACCAAGTCCCCCTCCAGCACCATGATGTTCATGCTGGGGCCAGACTATGGGGAGCTGGGAGGACACGTGTGGGCCGGGAGTGCTTGGGGTGTTCTCATCTCCTCCCCTCCATCCTTTGCAGCATGTCCTCTTGCGGGCATCCTTTGGGAAGAGGGGCTTTCCTCTCCAGAGGGCTGATGGGGTGCTGTGTTGCACCATCTGTCAGTCTGTCTGTGTCTTCGGCAGCCTGGGGTGAGGGCAGGGGGGCCTGGGGTGCCAGATGCTGCTGCAGAACACTGGCCCCTGCATAAAAGATGCCTTTTTAAAACATTCTATTTCTCTCAAACAATTTGCAGGAAAGGAGAGGAAGATTCAAGGACCTCATCCACCCCAAATACTTCAGAACCACTTTGCAGATATGGATCATATGGTAAAAAAAAGCCTTTTTTTTTTTTTTCCCCCTCTTGCTTATCAGCTCATTCTCTCACTTGAATGTGTGCAGGGAGCAGAAGTCTCCTGTTGACTCTGCCATTACATGGCAGCACTTCTGCCTCAGGAGGTGGCTGCAGATCCTTGGCAGCTGGAGGGGGAGTATGTGGGCATGGTCACTGTCAGCTTGTCCTGTTCTCAGACCATGCCTCAGGCACTCTGTGTCGGTCGGTGTTAACATAGGCAGAAAAAGGCTGGACATCCAGGATGGATGTTTCAAACTTCCTAGATAATGAGGTCCTTTGGCAGTGTGTTTATTTCAAAGGGATCAAGGCACCAATGTACTACACGGAATCCAATCTAAATAAGTAGAGTTATGAAGTCATGCATACAACCCAGTTTGCTTTCAGTTTGACTTAATTAGAAATGTTAACAAATAAATAATGTATACACGTCATAATAAACACTGGAGCCCATTGGCATTTTGCTTATCAGTCACTGCCTTAGGCAAGTCAAATCACAGAATTTTACTGTGCACTTACCTGTGTGAGTCTCAAAGCTTTTCAGAAAAATGACTTTTCACTATTTCTTCTGCTAAGAACTAATCTTCCTTGTCATTTGTTAAGATAGCCATAGAGCTCTCTTCTACCAGTAATGCCACTGAACACTCTCCCCCAATCTATTAAAGCATGGGTGTATTCAACTTTACTTACAGTATTAGTTTATTCCAGGGA
This sequence comes from Chelictinia riocourii, assembly GCA_026930925.1. Taxonomy (NCBI): domain Eukaryota; kingdom Metazoa; phylum Chordata; class Aves; order Accipitriformes; family Accipitridae; genus Chelictinia; species Chelictinia riocourii. The sequence continues at coordinate 4,475,365 of JANZLP010000024.1, forward strand.
ATGAATACAGTGCTGCAAAGCAAATCGAGAAACAAACCAAACCAAACCAAAACAACAACCCAGCAAAAGATAAAGAAATTGCAGTTTCTTTCAAAGGAAGTAATTGAATAGTGGAACCAGCCCAAAAAGGACCATAGCAGACACACAAATCCTGGGCCTTTTTGCCTCTGGCTTTCTTCTCCAAACGTCCAAATGAACAAATGGATGGAGAGAGACGGC
>JANZLP010000024.1:4551241-4565766 GCA_026930925.1 Chelictinia riocourii
TTTCTTTTCCTTTTTTTTTTTTTTTTTTTTTTTGTATTTTATTTTACTCTGAGAGTGTTTTCTGAGGTTCTTAAAGCCATTTCTTCCATGCTTGTTCCTACCTGCGGAACAGTTGTCAGTAGTTTCCTAGAAACACTGCCGTCCCAGTGCCTTTACTGTGCTAATTGCTGGGTTTGGGAATGGAAGCTTCGAGTGTGCTAACCTAAAGTCACTTAGTATGAGATATATGAGATAGACCAACTTTTCTTTCCAGTCTCGAGTCTCCTGCTGCTGCATGTTGCTTGATGTGGCCAATTTGTGTATGTAACTGAAATCACCATTTGGTCTTGAGTAGCTGAATTCCTCATGAAATCTAAGACTGCCGAGTATTTCCAAATAAGAAAGAGGTAGTTATGTATGAGCTGTATACTCTTGAGGGCATGCAAACTGGTTTTTTTGAGTACGAGCACATGGAGGGATAAACATTGTCCTGTACAAAGGACCCCCACTGCCCGACCTGCACTTTTACTGAAGTCCAAGAAGGAGAGAAAAGTTTGTGGAATTTACACACCCTGTGGAGTTTAAGTCTGTTGATAAAGAAGAAATAAAAGTGAAGTGCATGCAATTTTGACTCATCTGCTAACTGACTATAAATCTACAGCAGTCTATTTATCACTTTCACCAAGGCTACAGCAATGCAAACTGGCAAGAGAATACAGCTGCCTGTGCCTGTACGCAGAGCCTAGAGACGGGTCAAAAGGTGAATATAAATCAACAATATCGAGCTGCTGCATAAAAGGCAAAGCCCACAGTCCGAGGGAGAAGTGGAGCGGTGGCTGCGTCTGAAGTAGCCCCCAGCACTGTGTGGGACAGTCATGTTCAGGTAAAGTTTAACTTGGGTATTGTGCCTGGTTCTGCGTGCCGCACTTAGAGACACTTTCAGACTAAGGAGACAAAATCCAAGATCACTCATGAGGATGATTAGGGCTCTTAATAACATTTTTCTCAAGGAAGGACATAATGAAGTGGTTTTTCTTCATTTCAGAGATGGGAAGACTGAGGGGGAGGTATGATAATGGTGCTCACATATGTGAGCACTTCATGTTCATGGCGGGGGGAGCAAAATCTGGTGAGGTGCAGCAAGGAAGGAAGATTCAAATTTGATATTAGGAAAAAGTTTCTCACAGCAAGCATATGGAAGTATTGGAGAAGTTGTCTTCATCACCAAAAGTCTTTGCAACTGGATTAGATAAGCATGGGCCAGGAGCAGTTTAGGTAATCCCTGCCTTTCCCAGGTGACCTTCTGAGACTCTTACTAGCTTTGAGATTTCTGTTGGAAGACAACCTATGTTTCTCTTTTTCTATACCTGACTAATGTAGCAGGGTTTTTTTTCCCAAACGTTGCAGTGTCATAGCCTAAAAGCAATGGTGTCTGCTTAAGTTTTTACCCAGTCCTACTGTAATTTGTTAACAATGCCAGGCTGGTTTTTTGTGAGCATTTCTAAATTTGACAAGAATTTTATAAATGTCTTATCTAAAGATATACAATTAGCAAAGTTTTAGCAACATCATCAGAAAGGCTTAGAGCAGGGAGAGCCACCCTGAATAAGAAGTGTGTCTCTAAGTGTAGGTATAGCTTTTCAGGGCATGCCAGTCCTGAGATAGGCCAGCCACTTCACCTCCACCAACCCATCAGAAATAATGAAGCGCTTACAAAGAGCTCTTGACTGCTAAGCCTGATTTTTTATATTCCCTTGCACTTTTCTAACTGTTTGAATTCAGAATTTTCTTTTATTTATCGAGGCAAAAGAGCACACATACTTCAAATTAATAATGATGCAATAATGAAGCTGAGTTGCACTGTTGCGACGAACACGGGGGTGCGAGCGTGCAGGGTTAGGAGTCCTGGGGTATTTGGGGCACTGTTTTACTAAACTGCAGGGGCCTCACTGTAGGCTGATAACTCAGGGTGCCAGGTCAGTGGTGAGATATCTTCTTTAAGTGTTAGCCAGAATTTGTTGGCAGGGAGCAGGGAAGTGGATAGAGAACCCGAAGGTCAGATGTTGTTCCAAGTTTGTCGCAAGTATGCATTAGGGAACAGCCATGTGGGGGTGGACAGGGCTGAGATGCTAGATTTAAGCAGGAGACTGGTGCCTGACACCATCATCATTGCAGACAGGAGTGTGGATAAAAAGAACACAAAACTACAATGCTGTTTTTCTTCAGACTTCGGAAATAATGAAATAACTGCAGGGCTGCCCATAGTATGTCAGTGTTAACCCAGCTCTATCCAGTACAGAAAAACACGATGGCACACTTCAGTAGTTTTAAGGCGCGTCTGCTGAATGTCATGTAGATTCCTGATGGTGCAGTTGCAAGCAGGACAGATTTTAACTGCCTGCGAAGAAGGACATAAATTCTCTAAATGCTCTACAAAATCAGACCAGCCATCTTGCCCAGTACACTTTCTCTTCAGCAGCATGGATAACTCTAGTTGCTATTTAGTGAGACCGTGCAAGCTTAGTCGTCTCCTCTGTGCCATTCCCATTGCATTGCACCAGATGCACCACTGTTGGATTAGGGATGTTACAGGGTGCATTCCCTCCTGTTCCCTTTCTGGTTATGGAACGACTGTCCATAAATTTGTGAAATCCTTTCTGAATCCACCAATGACGTCTACCTCCATGATCTCCTGTGGCAGCAAGTCCCACCGAACTGACATGAGGTATGGTGGGATTTTTCATGAGAGATACTCCCGAGCCTGCCTTTCTGATTTTCTTTCTAGAAAGTTTTGGTTCCTGCACCTTGGTCACTTCAAAATAATAGCTTTGAATCGTGTGGAGCTGGGGGTGGAGTTTCCCTTCTGCCCCTCCATTTGCACATATCTGTACTTTCTGCTGGCTACCAGAAGGACTGCATGGAGGTAAAAGCATCTTTAGAACCTTTTATCCACTTTCTTCCATGTGATGTATCCTTAAGATGGTGCCCATATTTCACCACGTAGTAACAAAACTAGTCAAAGTATTAACTAAAACTAATGCGCTCCCATTTTGATCTCTTTAGATGTGTGGGGTTTAGTATGCAAACCACAAGCGTTAGGTGTGCCTGGACCTAATTCAGGTCAGGGTCACATCCTTCTGCAGGAAGATGGGTGGTGTAGGAGCAGCTATATAGAAGGGAAGAAACCATGAAGAGTACTTCTCCCACTATATCTATACTTTTTGAGGAGGAAATGTTTGATCCATTGTTCACAATATGGGTTGAGTGTTATCTTCCATACAGGCATACCCTTGGTCTCTCTCCTGTAAATGAAGTCAGTCTTACGGAGACTCTGCCTCTGCCACTGCCCTCAGTGTTCTCAGTCTGCAGCAGGAGAAGCTGATGGTGGAGCAGCCGCTGGAACTTCCCATGGCTCTCCCAGATCCTCCTTTCAAAAGGATTTGAGCGCACAGAGGTTTCTGCTGATAAAAGGTCGGTATAGGCCCAAGGCTTCCAGAGTTTTCCAGGTGGCTCTTGAATATTCACAGGATGACTTTACATGCAAAATGTTGTCAGTCTTTCTTCCCCTACAGTGCCTACTGACACAGACATGCACTCTGCAGCCCTTCAGCCAGGCTGAATTTTGTGGCATGGGAGTGAAAGAAAAGGAAAAAGCTTTTGACATTGTTAATTGAGCAAACTGAATTTTCTGTGGCTGGCAATATTACATCGTCTTCATGTCATTTTTACAGGACCTTTCTGACTCTAACCATACTGTATAAACTATGGCCAGAGGTGCATGTTCAAAGCTCAGATCTGGAGGTCCTAAACAATTACATTACTGAATTTGACAATGGTGATGGTAGCTCACCGGGTATTACTGCAGCCAGAAAAGAGGTTTAATCTAGATGGAGATAGAAAAAACCCTCAACATTTGTATATTTTCTGTAATAGCCCTTATTTGACTAATCTGAACAGGTTCATACTCAGGGTCAGGGAACCAGGCTATTCTTTGGGGTTTTTTTTCCCCCCAGTCATTGACAGCTCTTTAGCAGTTTTCAGGAAGCAGTCAACAAAAGCATTAAAAGTATCCTTGATCTTTCAGTGTGGATTTATCTTTTTTTCCTATAGACAAAAATCTCTCAGAAGCCTGGAGGGTGACAGGAGCTGAGATGGAACATCTTAATTCCTTCAGGTGCAGTATCATATATTTTGGGGAAAAAAAATTTAAAGTATTTTTAAAAGTTTTGAAAGTTGGGGAGGGTTTAAGTATTCAGAGGAACACACATACCTTTAAACAGATACAGAAAAATTCTGACAGGAGTAAGTGGTTTTGTATTTGTCATATACATACAGATATACTTATGAACGTATACAAACCCACATTTCATTTAACTGTTAATAATAGTAAAATCTTGATTTTCTGCACCTCGGAAAGCAACATCCTCCTTTCAGATGCCTGTGGCAGGAGCGAGCATAGCTAGTGAAACGGAGCACTGCTGGGCTGCAAATGCTGCCAGTACAGATGACAGCAGCACTTTGTCTCCTGGAAATGCTTTGTAGCTTGAGTCATGCCTTGCCCCTTCAGACATGCTCGGTACAGCTCCCCCCGTCCCCCACCTTCTTCTCACAGCCTTCCTAAATGCCTTTCCCTCAACAGGAAGGGATCCTATGTGGAGGGTAAACATATAGCTCCACCTATTTCCTTTTTCATTTTAGTGCATTTCAGGTTTTCAATATTGCTTAAGCATAAGATACAACATATTACAGAAATGGCAATTCATCCAACACTTCTTTAAAAGTTAAAATACCAGAAGCAAACTTAGCGCTTTCTTTTGCCCATATTCCTTCTGCACAATTCCACATCAGATGTAGTAAATTATAGTTGTTGGCATATTGAATTATTTTCATAAGATCATGTCAAAGGATTCCTTCTCTCCACTTCCCAAATTCCTCAAACTTATCAGGAGTGTCAGAGAAAAGACGGAAGCATGTGATACTAGTTGCATTGCTTATTTACGGGCTCACTGTTTTTATTAATTTTTATTTTCATTTTTACTTGCTCTCTCCTAGTTCCTTGCTGAAATAGCAGAAACATCTGTGTCTCTTCCTTCATTGAGGAGAATCATTTATGAGTCCCAGATTTACCAACAGTATCAGTTACATCCAGCAAACCTCACTCTTGGTCTTATTAATTACTTTCCATCTGCTTTTCCCTCAGGCATCTTGGTTAGCAGAAAAATGCTGACAATCAACAGTAATGGCTTCTTAAGTTAGTTATTTATTAAGTCAAGACTTTTGCAGATACGGTTTCAATAAATACACGGGGTTTGGGTTTTTTTTAGAAAGAGTCATCTTTGAACTGAACCTAGCTGAAAAAAAAAAAAAAGGCAACAATTCCAGAAGCTGGGGACAGTATGGGAGGGGAGAGTGGTTTGCTTTTTTAAAATTTTATTTTATTTTAAACTGACTGATGGTCTTAGCCTCTGCTTTGAACTTTTAAGCTGAAAGAAGCACCATTTGGATTCTGTAGTTGCATGCCCAACTCATGGAAAAAAGTAGAGCTCCAGAAGCTGCTGTTAGAAGCAGTTACTGTGGGCAGAAGGGGAAGGTCCTACCAGGGCTTGGGGGTTTTGCTCTTGTCTTTTTTTTTTTCTGTTTAAGTGAACATTTATATTCTTCTTTTCCCATGAATTTTCCCTCTTTGGCTAGGTTGCTCCCTCGGTCTCCTACTGGGAAAGCAGCATTGAACTTGCAGTGCTGAAAAGATGATTAATGATAGGCAAAACTGTATACAACATGCAGTTTATTTGGGGGGGAGGAGTGCGCAGTGAAATGCTGCATTGGAGAATTCTAGGCAAATGGTGTGTGAAATTGTTGACAAATTGCCCTCATTAAGCTCACTAAATGAATGCTTTCATGAGAACATTGGCTTGATATCACCATGTATAATGTAACTTCTACTTGAAATTGCCTGTGCTGCTATTCTTATCTTTTAAACCCTTGTAACAGCTTTAACGTCCTGATAAAGCCAACCATTGTAGCTGTCTTCACTGTTTAGTACATGGGATGTGAAGGAAAATTGCTGAGGGTCGCTTCCGTGAGTGATTCTGAATTATTCATTAATTTATTCGTTATAATGAACCATTCTGGGCCCAGTCACCAGAGTTCATAAATGTCAAGAAATGGATTTAGAAATGCCTCAAGTTCCTCAGACTCTTTAACTTGATCCCTGTCAATGAAAGGGGCAGTAAGAGGACAACGGTCACAGAAGCCTCTCTTTTAGAAAATACAACTTTGGATACTGTGTAGACTTGTTGGTGGTATAAAACTTTCAGAAAAAATATTTTTTAAAGGTGATGGTGCTTGATGATTCAGCATGTTCACTGGCATTCGAGTAAGGTCAGTGTGCACTATACATTTGCCCTACCAAGTTGAATTCTGGCCATCAGCCTAAATATGCCCCACTGGGCAAATGATGAAGTGTGGAGCCATCACAGGGAGAGCTGCATAGACTACAGAGACCTTCAGAGATGAAGGTCAGGCCACGGCCCAGTGTCCAGGCTTGTACTACACACAATGTGTGTTTGTTACCAGGCTTTACTATAATAAGAGCAAAAGTGTCCATGTGAGAAGCTACCAGTGTTTACCTTTGATTATGCAGTTGCTTTAGCTGCTGCAAAGGAGTAAAAGATGACAGTCAGCCCCTATCCATGGATTATGATTATAATCTCCCATACGCTAGTCAGGTGAAAGGCCATTTGTAAGGAAGAGTAAGGAAGAACTTGCATTTCACAGAATGACTGAAGAAATTATTTGCACGGATAGGATAGCAATAACTGCTATGAATCTCACTGGAAGTTATGTATAAGCTTGAGGTTTTGCACATTGTACTATCAAGTTAAAGACAGTGTTCAGTGAAACAGATAAAAACTAAAAAAAAACCAACACAAAAACCAACCCCCCCCAAACTGCCTACAAAACCCCAGACAACTAAATAAATTCTTGAAGCTGCAGTGTGTGTCTGTGTGTGAAATGCCAGGAAGACGTTTCTTTATGCCCTAACAATCATAGTATCCATGGTAATCTTTCAGATCACTTACTTATGACAGCAAACTAAATGAAATAATTTTTAGCATAGTTTAAATAGTACATTGTGTTTTGCTAAAAAAAATAAATGTATATGCTTGCAGTACATATATATACGTTCTCTTTCAGCCGAAGAAGTAGGTTGAGTGTTGGATGGAAAGGGTTTATTCTTCTGGGCAGCTGATACATTGAACAAAGCTATAAAAATGTTTCAATCGTTTGTTAATACACAACTGAAAAAAAGAATATACCTTGACTGCTTAATTATTTCCAGGCCAGCAATAAAAGTTATGTCATCTCCTTAGCAGAAAAATCGTAATTTGATTTTTGAAGGCTGCATAAAAGAGTTTTTAGTTATTTCCCCATAGCTAATACGAGTTTCATAGTATAGATATTGCAGTTTGTTAACATGGTATATATGGAAATGTTGAGGCATATTCACGCTTGATGGTTATTTCTATCACTTGCAGTTGAAGTATCTTTGAAAGTGTTACAGCAATTGAAAGTTACTTCTGTAAGTTGATGAGGGTTTTACAAGTTTGGGTTTTTTTTTTTTTAAGTTCTGTGAGGGTGATAAAGATGAGGGTCATAGGCAAATGTAGTTTGCTACTTATATTTCCTTTGGAATGTATGAAATGATTTTTTTATGTTATTCTGAACTTTAAAATAATCTACTTCTGTATGAGGATATTTGTGATGTGGTATATTCATAAATAATTTCCAACAAAGAATTGAAGATAATTCTTTGGTCAGATACATGATTCTTGCATGAAAATATATCACAGTGAAGGAGAAAAAAAGCTAGGAATCTTATGAAGTACTATATATTGGCTCACAAATACTTCGTGTTACAGTTGATTTGTTGCACAGACAACTGGGATCTTTTTGCATAAGGACTATTATCTAGTGAGAGTTGGTTATTTCTGTAGGTGCGCTAGGAAATAATGAGTAATAATATAATGTTCTGTTTTCATATAATAATTCCCACAAATTTGTAAAAATGGTGAACCTTGTTATGTTTCTGCCTGTTTTAAAAGCATTATCAGAAGGAATGTTTTCCATGATGAAATGGTTTGAGCAAATACGTGTTAAATCATGATTTTGATAAGGCTGCGCCCAGTTACAAGTGTATGAGTTTTGTGAATGGATTAAAAAAACAGAAACAGGAAAACTGTGAGTGCCTTTTAGAATAATAAGGTGAAGCTTATCGTAATTGGATTATGTATTTGCAAGCAGCAGGACTTATAGTTAAGAGATAGGAGTAGATTATATATATATATATGCTAAGGGAAATGCTGTTTCTTTTAAAAGTAAATATATCCCATGAAATAAAGTGTTCCTTATTTCTTCATGTGTTTGTCCCTTTTTTCCATGAAAGAAAATGGCTATCTTAATTGAGTCTTATCCTGGATAACTCTTCAGTAGTTCATTGGCTCAGATTTTGATAGCTTATGAGAAGAAAAACTTCCAAAGGTGTATTTGATAAATCTGAAGAGAACTGTTAGAGGAATTTTTAAGCATGAATTATCATTTTTATGTAGGATAACTGTAAGGATGTCTTTGTATACTCAATTCTTTTTTTTTTTTTTCCCCACCCTTAATTGTCTGGGTTGTGCCCAAGTAACCTTAATGCAAATTATTGTATATGGTAGTTTATCTGCATTGAGAGTAGTATCCGTTAAGCTCCCAAGGTCAAAGGTAAAGCTGATTTTTGCCAGTTATTATTATTCAAATAGCACAGAATATGTACAATAATTAATATACTACTTATTTTTTTCCAGATTTCTCAGGGGACAAAATTTTGCTTATTCATACCTTCTACTGTGGCAAAAATGGATTCTTTTCCTCACCAAAAACCAGCAGCATAACACCCATCTGACACATGCCTCAAGGAACTCTTATTTAAAGTCTGTTGTAAGTAAGTCAAACTTAAAAATTTGCTTAAAGGTAGCTTTAATCAGCTGTGTATCTATTTACAGCTCAAGAACAAGCCGCCTTAACAGGAGAACAAATCTTAGCAGTCTGGCTTTTCAGAAGTAGCTGTTCTTCAATGAAAGTATAGGAGGAAGTAACTTGCTGTAAAGCTGAGGCTGAGCTGCTTCCTGACAACTGCATGTCAATGTGTCATACCTATGTGTTCTGTTTGTCTCCCCACATCCCCCCTTAAAAGTTAACTGTGATACATTGCAAATCAGCAGCTATGGGGTTATGCATTAATAGCGTGATTGAAAAGATCATCTGCATTGTAAATGAAGACTTAGACTCCTGTTGCTATGACAATTAATTTTAGAATTTGCAATGTAGAAATAGGTGGCTAAATAACTCTTAAGAAACATCAAGTGATTAAGCTGGTCTTCATCATGTTTGTTGAGCTGCATGCGTTTTATGGTGCCTATAGGCCCAAGTGTTTCATTTTTAATGCAATGCAAACTTGAAAAAATTAATGAAACTCCACATATATATATATATATCCAATAATGGTTATTCAACAGCTTGCTTTTTGTCCTGAAGTAAATTGATGTATGCAGAATATATGATATATGCTTTTGTGAGAGAAAACTGTGTTAAGATTAGAGTTTTGGCCAGCATACCTTCTTTATTTAAAAGGATGATATTTGGAGCAATATGTTCAATATTTGGAAAGAGAGTCAGGAAAAATTTGTAAATGAGGAAAATAAGGGGGGGGGGGGGAAGGAAAAAATTCTGAGTAAGGAAATACCTAGCTGGTTCATATTGCTTCTGTAGAGATATATTCTAGTGGAAGAGATGCATGTTACTTAATAAAACTGTGCATTTAGTAAGAGGCCTCAGATGAACATTTGAAACTCTAATTGTTTTATTTCCAGTACAGTATAATACTGCCTACTTCTTTATCACTCTCCCAGATAAAAGAATAATTGATACTTGAATTTGATTTAAAATGAAAGTCTTTGTTTTATGGAGATTCCACTTTTATCGGTGGCATTACATTTATCTCTTGCACTGCTGCATTCTGCGAGAATACAATTAACACACTATGAGGGCCCTTGTGAATAAAATAAGGGAAACACTGTAATTGCCTTATGTTCATTCTCTTTATCTGTTGTCCTGTATGAAAGCAAAATCATGATAGCAATGGTGGTGTTTTATCCTGAAAAAAATACTGATAAAGGGATGTAGAGGATCCTTACCTGGAAAGGCTCTGTCTCCTGCTTGTCGGTTTATTTCAATTCTAGACCTCTATTTCTGTGGACTTCTTGTTTATCTATGACATTTTTTCCTCTCTAAGAATGTAATCATTCTTGAGTAAGAACAATAGTGTTATGAAAACCCTCTGAAGCCCCATGAAAATACGGTTGTAAAAATGTTGTAGCAGAGCATCAGACCAGATGAATTAATCCTTCTGCATGTGCATCTGACATAGGACTGATGCTGTGCTTTTTGCTAGGCTGCCATCAGTGGTGGAGTGCAAGTAAAGGACCTTTCATGTGTTATCAGTGTTATCAGTGACTGTAGGTGTTTCAGAACATTTTATGGGTCTCAGGTATTTTAAGGTATTGAGTGTGTCTAGCTTTTTGTAATGTTTCTTCAGTGAGAGTGTGCCATAGTTCTTAAACGCAGTGTGATCATTTCAATTTTTCTTTTCAACTTTCTTTTATCTTTGCCACCAATAATAGGTTAGAATCTCTTAATTCTTAAATAAATTGCCTCAAAAGGTGATTTAGTGGTGTCCTTTATCAACAGTTCTTGCTTCAAATAATTCAAATGAACAAGCCAACAGTAGATGTTTTAAATAAAGAGCATTTCTGAAAACTGAAATGTAGCTGTGCTTTTAAAATATTTCCCAGTTGGTCTCTGAACTTTGGTGGTATTCTTCCTAGCACTGAACTTAAAATAGTTCAACAAGTCTCTTCTCTTGGATAATAGCTCTTCTTCAGTGGTTCCCACAGGGGTTTAGCATCTTGACTTGAGGATTCTTCAGCATAGCTTCCCTCGTTCTCTATTTTTTCACTTCTGTGTCTAGTGTATCACGGCTTGTCTACACAAGATACTAAGGGAAATTGATGCAAGTCAACTAAATGTAGGAATTTAAAGAGGGTAGCTTAAATCTCACCAAGTCTCTGTATGCACTCTCCCATTCATAATGAAAGTGGCCCCCAGTGAATTTAGTCTAATTCACTTTGAAGGCAAGATGAGCCAAACCAAATTAAGGCCACATTTTATTCCCAGATGAAACGGTTTGCAAAGGAATTTAATGGACATGGACAAATCCAGTTAATTTGGGTTAATTTTCCTGGGTTCCATTGTGTAGACAAAACCTTGGTAATAGTGCTTGATTGGAGCTTTTATTTTTCTTCTTTCTTGTTCTACTTTTATTCCTATAACTCTGATATTTTATACTTGAGAAGGTAGATAGCCCATAACTGTACTAGTCACTAAATGTTGTCTTGTTATCTTACATGTTTTGAGAGTCTATGTTTTATAATTAGCATATAAATACCCCACTTTGCCATTGGGTCTAGTGCATGTTACCTTTTGTTAGGTAGCCATCATTTTGGCTAATGCTTCAACTAATGCCCTTTAATTCATCAATAACTACATCTACTGTCAAGATCTTATCCGTCCATCAACTTTTTAAAGCATTTTTCACAGATTTTGCAGAACTGGGTGATTATTATTGCAAATAAATTCTGACATGTCCCTTCTATAATGGAATTATGCAGTGCCTTTTAATGGAGTGATTTGCCATTCTGGTGGTAGAACTCAGTCAAGTGCAGCTAATTTGAATGGAGTCAGACTAAAGGTGCTTGTTTGACTTAAGAGCTGGTCTTCCTAGCTCTGTAGAGAGGCTTTAAGGAACATTTTAGTAAAGTGTACAATAGCTTAAACGGTACAGTTTGTAGAGATATGTTTCCTGAATAATATTTTGTTTCTTTCACTGGAGTTCTGAGAGCAGCATGGGCTTAGTTGTATGAAACAGATTGCAAAATTTAGGTCCACTTCATCTGTGATAAAAGTGTTTAATATACATTTAGTTCTATGGTAGATGTTCTGACTGTGAGGTTAAAAACTGGCTTTCATCTTTATATTCTTGGCCGCTAAAACTGGAAGCTATTTGAAGATAGTCTGTTTAAAACAAAACTCGTGTGAGGCTGGTGAAGTAATCGCAATTATTTTCCTTTTCCATCCGTAAATATCACAAATGTCTTGCATTCGTAAGTATCATGGCTATCATGATATGCCAGGCAGTCATTTCTCATGTGTTCTGTGGACATTGTGGAATTTGGCAGTTCAACAATGCATAACCATTATACTGCTATAAAAGTAACAGCTCCTTGGGATTCCTGATTAATAACTTCTGTATGAAGGCAGAGTGGTTGCACAGCCATCAATTTTAAAGAATCTTTATAATGACAAGGGTAGCCCCCATCTCCTTGCTTTACTGTCTAGTCTGTTCACGGGTAGATTAGGATAGCTGAGTTTGACTAGCAACCAACATCATTATTCACTTGCAAAATGACTGTCAGTAAAATGGCATTGCTTGTGGAACTGGCAAATACTGACCACCCAGCAGAGCTGAATATTGAAACTGCTTGTCTAGTGAGCATTTTTTCCCACTATGTGTGGGCATTTTTGTTCAAACAATGTTTTAAATTTTACATAGGAAACTGCAGGTTATGATGTGCAATTGGAGGCACTGGGCTCTATCCTTCTACTTTATCCTGATTTTTTTTTCCTGTCTCAATTTGCATGTACTGTATTACCTACCTTACCCTAATACCCTAACATCATGTCTTAATATTTGTTGTTCTCCCTGCGTTCTGCGCCGAGTGTTGGAACTGGAACCCAGTTTGGAAACTGTATGTAACACCATTAAGTTCTTTGAACACAGACAAATCAGGAAATTATTGTCCAACAGCACTTTGCATCAAGATAATGATCTGGGGTCTTGTTTATTACCATGATAAACAGACTTTCAGCTGCAGGGCTGAGTGCTGTCTCTTACTGTTTGTTTCAGTCACTTAATAGGGGATACAGTGTTTTATAGTTGATCGTTCAACTAGAAATCAAGACAGCATACACTTCATGCGGCATACGACCGGTCATTTCAGATCCTAATATCTGCTCAGTTCTGTACCAATGGAGGACAAATCCTTGCCTCTGCTGTAACTGTAAGAAATTGTGAGCAGTTTGGGAACAAGGTAATTCCAGGCATAAGAATTAAATAGTTCTTAAACTGTCTGAGTCTGGGTAATTTCAGGTGAATAACTGGAGAGCAGTATGATGAATACACCATCTTGTGTTAAGCTTCTATGTACTGCCAATGTAAAAATAATCACTCTAGACTTAGTTCTCACACCAAGCCTATTTTAGGCAGTTCTATGAAAAGTCAGCTACCACCAAAATCCCTCCCAGTCAGTCCAGTTTTAATGCAGCCAGGGCAAACTTTGAGCAACCAGATTTGCTTCCTTAGCAGAAATTTCAGATATCCGTAGCATGAGTAAGTGCAAACCTGTATTGAAATGCATTCCCATCATCCACAGTTATGTCCTTGAGTCAAAGAACTGCAAGTACAGTACATTCTGCTGTTTCTTTTGCTGCATCCATGCTGTTGATTCTCCCACCAGAAAAGTTTTCAAGAGCACCAAGCTGTTGTTATGACTCATAGTAAACACCAACGCAAAGCAAGCAGACCAATGTTCTTCTTCCCTCATTTCACTCACACACATTCAGTTAGAAGGGAGAATAAAAAAAGGGAAAGGGAGAAAATAAAAAAGATTCAGCTCTTACAAGCTTGTAGGTCCATGGTGAGAAAAGAGAAGGCTGGAGAGGACGAGACAAGAGACGAACAAAAATACCATAGCAATTCAACACATGGTGAGGAGGTGGAGTGGGATAACACTACAGAAATGAATGCTTATGACTCTCACATCATCGCCCCCAAAATAATCAGCCAAGAGAGATAATTACCAGGTTTAGCTTAAGTGTATATACATGTATATGTAGAAAGGAACAGAACGAAAGGAGCTGATCAAATCCTCCATCTCAAATGAGAGATGGGTTCAGTCTATTACTTAGTAGCCACACATAAGCTCTAGGTGAGATCAAACTCAAATTTGAGTCGCAAGATTTCTGATAGCAGCGTCTGTGTTAACAACATGAGTTGACTGGGTTATTTCACAGGGATAAGATCAAAGCCCACAACTTTAAAACGGTTTACAAAAAAACCCTCAAATAGCTCTTCTGAATGTAAAGGTTTAAGAAGTTCATCAAGACCCAAGCTTCAGCCAATTTATGAGCTTTACATACTGGTAAGAGAGAGCCACAACCCTGGAACCAAGGGTTTTAGTTGGAGAATGCTGATGAGCTCTACCTGAGAAGCGAGGACAAAGAGCCAGAGCTCTCCACAAGGCCAATCCATGCCTGCTACTGCAGCTACTCCTTCATGGATCTTAAACCAGATGAATGACAAAATCTGTGGCAATAGCAGGTGTTTC
>JANZLP010000024.1:4853630-4868159 GCA_026930925.1 Chelictinia riocourii
GGAATTAAGACAAGTTCAAGAATTCACTGTGTTAGCTCTGTAACGCGTGAGTTTGCTGGCTCATACCAAAGATCCGTGTAGCCTTGTTTGTTGTCCTGTTACCCGAGTGAATGTGTAAACGGACAGCAAGGGGATTAGGGACAGGACCGACATATGCAACGCACCTTTCCTTCACTTTCTTAGAGCCCCAACTATTTTCAGGAGTTTCTCTATGCCTGGCAAAGCTTTGTCTATTTAGTCGCTCTCTGATTCTGATTTCAAATATTTGTCTAATTTCTCCTTGAACACTTGTAAACTTCTTCCATTCACTATGTCCTCTGCAAGGAGTTTCATAGGTCTACTACACACTGTGTAAAATTATGTTAAATAGAAAACACTTGCTCACTCTATTTCAGTAAGTAGGTAAGCTACCTAAAAACAGTCACCAGAGAACAAGCTTAAGGCAAACCACTCCAAGTTTCAAATGTTTCTTGAAGAGCCAAAAAGAATATGCTGGTAAGAATTGGACCATATCTAAAATATCCAAATGAGAGCTCTTTCACAGAACTTGTTGGTTATATTCAGCATGCTGGAACAGGAATACTTGCCCCAAAATATAGTATGTGAACTACTACTTCTTCCTATCCTTCAGACATCAGAAGTTTACTTTCTTCTGCGTATTGTGTAACAACTGACCCTGACACCTATACATTTTCATTAAAAGCTATTTAATTTCTTATTTTTTTTGTAATATTTTCCATTTATTAATATGATACACAAAGATAGGCAGCTTTTGGCTTGCTGCTACTTTACTATCCGTCATACAACTGCCTCTTTGCTTCTCTTATTCAAATATTTGATGAAAGGTAGCATTGTGGTACAGATTTAATGGTTCACTGATCCTGCTATAACTTAAGTTAGATAATCCCTCAGCTGAATCTGCAGAATACGGAGTAATTTAAAACAAAAGCTGCAGGCAATTGGTATTCTCTCTTGTTTTAGCCTTTCTTGCCTAAGCAATCAATGAGCCCAGAAGAATAAGGCATAGTAGATTCATTTTCTGAAAACTGGCACAGAGATGATAATTGTCATAAACCTGCATTATTTTTTTTATGGCTTAAATTAGCAGTTAAAGCGAGAATTTTTTAATCTTAGTTTAAGAACAAGGTAATAAATATTCAAGGAAAACAATATTTCCATTTTCTTTGAAATGTCTAAACATATCTTAAAAAAATCTTGTTTATCCCTTTCACTAATAAAAATTACAGGTAAAAGGGGGTGAGGGGTACAACAGTGATATTGTTCCTGTAAAACTAACATATGACAATGCCTCTGTCTAGAATTCCAGTGGTGAGTTAATCGATCTTAATTACTAACGTAGGATTTCCCCAACTTTTTATCAGCCAAGTAAGTTTGCTTGTCAGACTTTTCAAATCTATTTATTCTAATTGAGTGCATAATTCTGAAATTAACATATCTGGTTCATAACACTCCTTTTAGATGGTAAAAATGCATCTTCAGACATGTCTCAGTAAGTATTTCAGCACATAATGAGTTAACCAAAATCATTCCACATAATTACAGGTAAGAGTTTAAGTTTTCTCATCTGACAGTCTAAAATCTCAGAACTGCTATATCTTAATACAGTCTCTTGCTGCCAAGATCCTGTTTAAAGGATTATTGCCTTCTCTAGGTAACCTTCAGTCACTTCTTAAAATAAACCATTTTCTTATTCTGTAACTAAAACGCTTTACAAAAGTAGTTGTGTGCAGTCGCGCTGTAGACAGCATTTGAAATGTCTGTTCTAACCACAAAAACTGCCTTGCCTGTCTTCCAGGGAATCATAGTCATCCCAGCCAGTTAAAGCAAATTAAAGAAACTCATTCTTGCTTCTATGGTTACACCAAGTAAAAATATAAACTTGTCTGTAGTGTAGCTCTTGATCAGTGAGTACCATTGGTTGAAATTCAGTCATGTTCACCCGTTGCAGGTGCTTTGCGTGTGAAAACTCAGTGCTGGAAATCACAGGTTAATAATTCTTTCAGTTCTTGGAAAGGAGAGCAAAGGACATGTTATTTCTAATCAGTTATCCACTTTCTTGTACTCAAAGAGTGGAAGACTGCATGACATGCTGATATAGGACTCCAGATATAGGACTGTCTGCACCAACTGGCAGGTGGGACTTTTTTTTTTTTTTAATTAGAGAAGTGCAATGCACAGAACACGATCATGTCTTCTTAACTATTATACTTCTGGATGTAGGTTTGGGTGTATATAAGACTTGGAATTTTGCTGCTTCTATAAGTGCTTTCTCTTGATGATAGAACTTCATTCATTAAAGCCTAGGCTGAATATTAAATGGTTTTTATTTGCAATTTTGCAGTTGAATACTTTCAGCAACTGTTTTCCTTTTGAAGGGGAGGAACATAAATTCTGAATTATGGGCCACTGGATGACTTGTCCCATAATCTTCATTAGAACTTGACATCCTCTTTCATGTTACAACAAGTAGGATGGCTTCCAGGGTGTGCCTAAGGATGTGCTTTAAGCTGAATTCAAGCTAAGGATTGAAAATAAGAAACAGCTGTAGCCAGTGCCAAGTTCTGTGTGGGTGGTGAAAGGAATCTTCAAAATTAGCCTGAGCACCCACCTGTGCCACTTAGGACTGCAGTAGGATATTAATGTAAACTTGGTATTCAGTTGTTTAAGATATTAATGCCAGTTTTTCTTAAATAAGTACACTACTAAAAAATAAATGAAGTAGCTGCCTCCTTAGGTGAAAGGTAACAAATCGGAGAAAGCTGAATCCACAGACCTTTCTCTACTAGTTTCTGGGTAAAACTGAATGTTTTATAGTGTGGGGAAAGGGGTTGAAAAGTTATGAAGTGTTTCACCATTCTTGTGATATTGTCTCCTAATATAGATCTTGACAGATATCACTACTGTATTCTCCTTTTTAACCCTTTATAGCATGGGTTTTGGGGAGAGGTGCTGTAAATTCTCCTTTCCCTAATAGGAGAATAAATGGAGGGAGGCACAGACCATAAACAGTATGTCTTAGACTGAGTTGAACAATCCTCAGCTCAAATTTTGTTTTCTTATGATAAAATTCAATACAATGCAGTTTTTATTTCAAGATATCTTTAATCTATTTGATTCAGCTGCATCCCAATAGTGTCTGAAATCCTGCTGTTCTAGACAGCTTCCTTTGCATTTTAAAGGAAAATCATGTACATATGGCAAGTTAATTGGCAGTCAGAATAATTTGTAATTTTACAATTGAGAGAAGAAACAAAAGATGGATGGT
The DNA here is from genome assembly GCA_026930925.1 of Chelictinia riocourii. Taxonomy (NCBI): domain Eukaryota; kingdom Metazoa; phylum Chordata; class Aves; order Accipitriformes; family Accipitridae; genus Chelictinia; species Chelictinia riocourii. Next base: position 4,856,917 of record JANZLP010000024.1, read on the forward strand.
ATGTCCTTGAAAAGAAATAGATGGTGTTCTCTGAACTGGAAAAAATGAAGTGCTAAGAAAACTGAGCATCTTTCAATGACAAGTCCTTGTTATTCACTGTATTTGGAGATATTGTTTTAAACATGTAACTTCCTAAACTGTAACATAGCTGATGTCACCAAAACGGAATTACTCTAACACACCTGAGCTGGGACTTTGTAACTGAACACCCAAAACCCTAAGATTTCATGTGAAAGACAAAGTACAGTTTCCTATTGTGTAATTTTGAGTGCAAACTTTACTGGAAGTGGTTGATTACACTGTAAATAATAGTAACAATATAACTGCTCATGAAAATGATTCTGTGCAAAACTCCTTTAAGCACAGGCCTTTAAGCAAAAGGGTAAAGTTAATTTACATCCGAGTGATGATTTTGACTCTCTCTTCTCCGGTAGCCTAATATGAAACTTAATTAGTGGTGAAAAGGATTTATAGTGTGCTTGCTGGTCAACTTCTGCATTATGGTGTTGGTTGTCTTTAAAACAAGTTGCAAAACATGTAATAACGTCCCTTCCACAGACATCTTTAATTATGTGGAAATCTCTAGCGATAACTAGTCTTCTGTTTGCTATATTGAATATTTGCACTTATACTTTTGCTGTTAAAATCTACTGTAAAAATAGTAGACAGTTTTGTATAAACTTTAGTTCAATACCACATTTTTACTTTGAGGTAAATGGGGACTTAAAACATTGGTGTTTGCCTTTGAAATAGAAAATAGGCAAGAGGGATTCTTATTACAGTCTCAGTGGCTGTGCTTTTCTTCCCTTCAGAGCAGGGTCTCTCACAAGTAGATCTGCTTCAAAGTACGTATCCACACATAACAATTTCTAGGTTATACAGAGCTGGGATAAAACAGTTTGTCAAATACAGCAAGACTGTTGCTAAACACTGTTGGTGCTTACATCTTCCACAGCAGGTTGTGGTTTTTCACATTTAAAAAGACGTGTAGATCTTCACACTACAGTATCCTTGCTCTTCAGCCAGCTATGTCCTGTTAAATTAGCCCAAGGTAAAGTGGGGCCAGAGCCAGAGAAGGGCCACCAAGATGATCCGTGGGCTGGAGCAGCTCTCCTGTGAGGACAGGCTGGGAGAGTTGGGGTTGTTCAGCCTGGAGAAGAGGAGGCTCCGGGGAGACCTTCCAGCAGCCTGCCAGTACCTAAAGGGGCCTATAGAAAAGCCAGAGAGGGACTTTTTACAAGGGTCTGTAGTGATAGGACAAGGGGAAATGGCTTTAAACTGAAGGAGGGGAGATTTAGATTAGATTCTATGATCTACACCTACAGTGGATACATCTCAGATTTCTGAGTGCCCAGAAGCTTGGACATCCTGAGCAATGAACAAAATCTTCACAAAATAGTTTAACATTTTATCTTGTGATTTTTTTAAAATTATGTTAGAATCAAGATCTGCGACCACAAGCAGAGCTGTGATGAAAACTGTATTCATCTTACGATATTTTTACAATATTTTTTCTCCAAGAAATTATTAGGACATTTTCACTCACTTAGAGACAGAAAGTGGGTATTTAGTTTTAATGGTACATGGAGGTGAACTCCCTCTCCACTTTGAGGCATTCATAGTTTCTGGAAACATCAACTCCTGTTGTTTAAAATAAGGATATTAATCCTGTGTGTTAATCCTCCTGCCTGTTAAAATAAGGATTCTAATTTTATCCAGTCTCAGAAGAAAGGCCGGCCCTTTATTAATGAGCATACTTGAACCAGGAATCATTCCACAGTAACTAATACAGTATTCTCAATACCTATAAGGATATGAAAGAGAAATACAAAACCAGAGAAATGTCCTATTTGTACCAAGTAGCATTTTTTTCCAATTCCTGATTTCTACTTTTTAACAGAAAGAATTGCCTATCAATCCACCAGGAACACATTCTACCCAAAATATATATATATCACAGAATACTTAAAAAGTCACAGTGTGTTGTAGAGATGTATCTGAGAGAAATACATAAGGTTAAAGTGAATTATTTTAACTCCTATGAGACTCTAACCAATTACATTTAGCTTAGTGGCTTAGTTTGTCGGTATTTTGAACTGTTAATTTCTGTTACAGGTTTATTGGAAATACGGAGTTTCATTGCAACTAGCTGTACTCTTGATAGCATTATCTGAAAATTAAATATGAATGAATGGAGGAAATTAAAGCCTGCTATGGTTGTTGCTTTCTTTGCAACTTAAAGATGATCTGCAATATTAAACAGAAAACTTAAGTCAAGCATAGACTGTCATGTTATGGATAAGTCCACACTCCTGGAAGACGACTGAGAAAAAAAACCCCAACATTTATTCTAATTACTCAGAGGAAGTAAGTCTCAGCAAGATTATAAACCAGCTCTGTGAAGGAGGTATTAACAATTTTCATGATGTCCAGTCACTTAGGAGGCTTAACCATGTTTTGCTTATACAACTCTGTACTTCTCTTTGGACACAAACAGACGGTATCAAAAAGGGTTCTGGAGTTGCTTTTTCCTTCTCTCCTGGGAAAGGAGATGTTTGTAAATACTAGCTAGAACTGTTGAATACTTTTAACTGAAAAAGATGCTGAGCATGAGGCTAAGATTGTGCAGCTCATTGGTGCAACTCACCAAAGATGTGTAAAAAATTGCTCAGTGTGGAGGGACAGAAGAAGCCCCTTCCAAAAAAAATGCCCTGGCCACCAGTCAGTATATAGAGGGATCATCTGTTCTTGATTGTTTGACGTCTTCTTGTCTATCTTACAGAAAGTATCCAAGTATTAATTCCAATTCATTTACTGAAACCCACATTTCATCTACTAACTAGACTTTCCAAAAGTGCTGGCTAGTCTTTCTATGTCTTTTTGACTCTATGAATAATTAAATAATTTTTACAACCTGTACAAGAGGAAACACAGAGGGTTTATCTGAGAATATTCTACACCCTAATGGTTGGGGCATTCCCTTGTGAGAGACCTTGACTCAAACCCATCGTTCACCTGAGTTAAAGCAAGGTTTTAAACTTCCATCTCTAAAGATACTATTTTAATAACTGAGATTTACATGGTATTCAGGATATTCAATAGTAGAACTCCTTCTAAGTAATTTATTGGAACACTTCCAGTTCCCATACAATATGTAGATGTTCACCGAACCAAAGAGAAAGCAAATGAAATTGATTCCTCTGTTCACATCACCTCCATAGGGATGAGTAGGGAGATGATTTTAGCATGGTACAAAGCCTCAGGAACTATTTCTGACACTGGCCTATTTCAGTGGGTTCCAGATGCTGAAAAAGAGGCCATGGAAAGGCCCTTCCTGGAAAAGAATCATATAAAGGATGTGAAGGTGGAAGAAATGCCATATAATTGGAATTTTAGAGTTCAAAGTTCCCAGTTTACTGAAAGAAGACTGGAAGAGAACTCTTCTACAGCATTTAAGTACTGTAAAAGGGGTAGAAAATGCTAAGTATTAATGTGTTTTTCCAATCCAGGCACAACACAAAATGCTGGTTAGATGGTGGAGCCAAAGAATATAGAAGTACAAACAAATTCAATTGGATAAGCACAGTTAAGGCATTGTAAAACATCAATTGCCAACATTTTGTTTAAAGTACACAGTATTTACTGCTCTCCACTATCAGCTTCTAGGCAGTCTATGAATCCAAAGACATGAAATCAAGTAGCGCATCACCATCTGTTGTCACTGGATTCCCCTGCATCCTGCAGCAACGTTATTCACAGCTGAGAATCAGGGACTTCACAATAGTTCTGGCACAAAACAACTCCGTACCCTTGGTTAGGCACAGGATCCGAAGAAGCACCTTCACTGTCCAGTTTTCTTCCTATTGCTATATGGCAATGGTGTTTCAGCAATGAAGGGTACGAGCTCACCAGAAAACAACTGAGCACCAATATTGGCCTCTGGCCTTTTTGGCCCCGAACAAAAACTAATTCACAGAATGGGATCAGAATTTTCATGTGAAAATCTGGAAGACGTACAACATGAGGGAAGCGACAATCCCGATTTCCTGTGCTTCTCTCTAAGATACAAAACAAGGGAAACTTTGGATTTTGAGGGCAACAAAAAGACTAAAGAAACACGCCTTGAGTTCAGAGATAAGTCTGTTGCTTTGTCTAATCCCTAAGCAAGATGATGTGTATCTTGGGCAAAGGTTACGAGGCAGGAAGGTAAGAATACCAAGGGATTACCTACTAGCACGTAATCATGAAGAAGATAATCCTGGGTTCTGGCTTGTACAAAATCTGGCAGAGCCTGCTCTAAAAGTCAGTTAGAATGACATTTATTAGATTAGCAAATCAAGTTGATTCTGTAAGCAATTAAGTTAGCAATAAATCTTCACTTGACGACAATTTAGTCATAATTCTAAAATTTTAGACTGTGCATATGAACATGGTAAATAACATACTCCTTGAAAATTTGGCCTAATGGAAGAATTAACTTATTTATTTAATTGTTTTATATATATTACATATTATGTATAATAATTAAAACTTGATATAAAAAGATGTACAATACATTTATAAGAATATAATGTATGCTTACTACAATTAATAATTATTATTTAATTATTAAGTTATTAATTTAAAAATCTAATAAACAGCAAAAATTTAAAAGTCAGCTGCCTTAGTTTTTTCAGGTACTGCTACATAATCGCAACTACAAACTAGTAGGTACTGTTTGAAACGGTAATCAAATTTTTTCTAACAGTTTGGGGTAGCCATGGTTTTAGTCACCCAGTTACTTATAAGACTCTATTTTTAAGATCTGAAAACGTATAAGATGTAGTGCTTAATTACAGAAAGCAGCAATTTAGAAACTAAGTATCCTCAAATATGATAGCTCTAGCTGTAAAAAAAGAAAATACTTGCCCTTATAGTACACACTACACCAGAAACTCTGTATTTCTCTCTAACCATATCATGAATATGTCTGAAATCCCCTGGAATAATTACATTAAATTGATGCTTTTGAATGCTGAAAATACCCAGCTTTCTGACTTGCTATACTGTGCATCAGCATTCATAGTACTGCAACAAGCAACAGTTATCATATCAAAAACTGTAATATCCATTCGTATCATCGTGTTTGAAAATCCCTAAACTATAAATTGTACTTGGCTTAATGGTGCTTATATGACTTACACATAACCCATGTACCGTCTCTTGCAGTACAAATACAGACATAAAAATAAAAATAAAAATACCCTCAGTTTCTCTCAAAAATAAGAATGAAAGGTAAGGACATGCTGTCCATATGGAAAACACACTTATCAAAGAACCACTTACTTTTCTGCAAATTGTCACTTTTCAAGTTTATGTCTACAAACACAGTCACATTTTGCTGTCTCTAGACAATAGCCCCCTCTTTACATTCACTTATTACGTATGACGGAGGTATTGATCTTCTTTTTGGAACAGTCGCTCTCGGATCACTCTGTCCTACAGTCAGTACTATTCCTGGATACCTTAACAATATTAACAATAACACTTGAGCTCTGATGAAACTAGTTTAGGGCACTCTTGGAAAAACACCCTAGGGGTCCTATAGGATTTAAGTCCTGAAACAACTTGTTACCAACTTGGAAAAATTTCTGCACATAGACTGCTGCTCTTTTTGACTTCTCTTGAATGGACAGAAACAGGCAAGTACATCTTCAAATGACCCTGGGTTTGCTGTTGTAGTAAGACAAAAATTTCTTGATATCGAAACGTTGCAAGCAACTCAGCCATACAAGCACGATGCCTAATGAAGAAAGCAGGGAAGGCTTCTCCATCTCAGATGGAATTCTCACTCACTTGCTAGACTCTGAGAACCATCAAGACTGTAAGCTGAGAAAACACAAAGCATCTAAAACTGGCAACTGCAAAGAGATAATGGAACATGTCTCAGCACTGTGAAATAGCTAGTAAGAGATCTCATGGCTTAAAGCATGCAAAGAGATAACTGGCTCAGACATCTGGTAAGGGGAGGACCTAATACTCTTCTTCAGGTAGGTTTGCCCAGTCAGACCTGGCTGACTGTTAGTAACTTACCTAGCATCCAACTCAGCAGCAGAGATTATCGACTATGGCTCAATATCCTAAAAAAACTATAGGGAAAAAAAAAAATATGGAAAATGGCCAGCATTCTGACACTGACACCAGATAGCTTTTGCTATGCTGTAGTGAAGAGGACCATTTCTGCCATATTGGGCTTAACTCATAGAGTAGTCTAAGGGAAAAGAGAGATCAAAGGAAGGAATGCATCATTTCTCCAGTCAGGGAACCGAGGGGAGTAGAGAAATAGTCACAAATTTAATGTCATAACCAAGGGTCACATCCTTAGGGATTCATACGTGAGAGGTAACAATGGTTCAGTACTTAGATAACCCGGCCAATTCATCAGCAATGTTAGGGAAAGATGAAAAAGAAGGAGTGACACTGGGACAAAGACATGGCTTCTTATTCACACTTCAGATATGCTAATTCAGGGTCAGAGGACACAGCACTGTGGAAATGCTAAGGTGATTTTGAAGGAAACAGACTTGAAGCCCGTACCTCTGAACCCACACAAGGAAGAAAGGAACCTTTTGGAGATCATCAAGAGGACCTGATGCATGAGACGATTGTACGAGGAAGACAAAGGTTCACTTGTGTCACCTGATGAACACCAAGACATCTAGGAGTAACTTTAAACTACTGAAACTACTTTCTCTTCTGAAATAGTCTAGGCTAGAAGACTGAAGTCTTTAGATCTTATAGGTCCTAATTGCTGTGGCTAGGTTCAAGATCTACAAAAGCATGAGGGAAAGGCCCAGAGGAAAGATAAGTTTCTAAACTCCCCACAGCTGTGGGGATTCACTCTTCCCAGTGAATACACAGCAGATTTTCCACAATTTTCTAAACACATTCAAGTACATAGTAACTGTATCAACTCTCAGTGGAGAAAACCTGAAGTAGGCACATTTCCCTAGAATAACCAGCAACTTTATATAGTTTCTGGATCTTTTACCCAAGGCTATTGAAGGAAAGGAGAGGCTGAAGCAGAGGATTTTGAAATCCCCAAGATGGATTTGATGGTCCCTCTCCTTATACTGAGTAGTAGATGATACAAAGATCTTTCCCTTCAATTTGACAGAAATCAGAAGGCGTAAATAATTAATCAAATTTCTATTTGGTGCAAGCATTCAGAAAGCAATGAGATGATATGCCATACTCTGTAAATGCTACTTGAGGAGGAAGTGACCCTCTTTATTAAGTCCCAGAAGGATTTTCAGTCATTGTACATTTAAATACAAGCAAAGTGTCTTTTTTGGAAGGTGACATTGAACGATAGGAGCTTCTCATGACTCTTGTGGTCACTAAAGAAGGAGGTTATGTGGAGGACAGTGTTGCAAGTGCAGGAAAAGGCTGCCAAGTGTAAGACTCCTATATTCTATTCCTGTTATTCTGACGTGAACCAGTGAGCTTACATCAGCTGTTATGCCAATTGCTTCAAGTAAAAAATGTCATATTGCTTTCCTCCTATGAAACAGCAGCCCTGAAACTGAGATGCAGAATTTAGTCATCCAAGGAGGAACACAATGTGCTGGGAGTAACCACAAGTTATGGTAGATTGTAAATTGCAGATTGTTCAGATAATAGCAATGAGAGATACATAAAGCATTCCATTAAGACGTAGACTCTCTGTCTGCATGTTCTTGCCCAGTGAGCAAAGGGAGCTTCCTTAGCATGAAAGAAGAGAAGGCACACTGATGTTTACTCTCATTTTTTCCAGACACATTATGGAACTTGCCTTTTTCAAGGTCCTCATAGTGCTTGGAATAATCTTCTTCCAGTGTTAGCAGAGTAACTAAATACACATGAAGCTAGCAAGTATTTAATCTTGATGGTAAGGTTAATGACTTTCTAAAACTACTAAGGAATTCTTTTTTTCTTATATCTGTCCTTTGGCCATAAAAGACAAGAAAAATGAGTCTTAGCTCAGGAAATAGCCTCCATCCAATGACAGAGTTTGTGTGGGTATCAATATGGTGTATTCCTGTACTGGGAATATGCTCGTCACAGAAATGGCAAAGTTTAACACTGCCCTGGAATGAAGACACTGGCAGAGAAATATGAAAAATATGGGGAGTGGGGTGGAATACTAAGGGGAAAAGAAACAGCATGTGGCTAAAACTGGAATACTCACTCTCCCATCCATCAGCTTCACTGAAATGTAAACAAAAGTAGCAAGAAAAAGAAATGTAAAAATAAAGAAAATAAAAAGGACAGATGAAATATATTACATCAAAAAGCAAAGAACCCTATGGGAAAAGAGTCATGCCGGCAAAACTCACAATGAGGGGGCTCTGACTCAGACCAGTGCTTCAAAAGAACTGAGGTCAAATTGTTCTTTCACTGTTGCACTGTTGGCATGAAAGGAGGCAGGGGCTGCCCTCTGCACACAGCTGAAGCAGTAAGAGTCTTCAGCCTGAATACCAAACATCCAATTTGAATCTACGTATGGGACAAAAATTTTAAAAATTAAAAAAAAAATAATCTAAAGTGCAATAGGTACAAAAGCTGTCTCCCCAGTTGAACAATTTAAGAAAGAAGTAAGTTAGCGTGACTGCCGGTCATTTGGATGAAGCACTGAAGACTTCAGTGCAAACTGACCAACATCTGAAACCAAGAAGCATTAAAAGGAAGTTTCAAAATGAATTTAATAAAACATTCTTTGACAAATTTCAGCTGTGGAAAAACCTACAGTGGCACTTCACAGTTGACACAGCATGACTGGTAGAGAAGTCAGAAGGTTATGACAGTATTTGGTGCTCGGGGAAGGCTACTTACATTGCAAAATAAGCATAAGCTAAGGAATCATAGACAAGAGGTATAAAAGCAATACACTATCATTTATTAACAAGCTTTTCAAATTAAGAAATAGAAGAAGCACGCTGAAGCAACCAGTACTGGGTTACAGTTTTTCACTAATCTCTGTTGATAGGAATTAAAGACCTGAATAATCAGGATTTCGGACAAAAAAGACAAAAATTTGTATTTGAAAAACTCATAGACCTTTCCTCACTAAACAAATTTCATCAATTCTAGGCTAGAAGATCAAGCTATCGGGAAAATATCCAGTCAGACCCCCAAAAATGACAAAACCCACTAACTCGAAGGTTCCTAAATGCAGGTCCCACACCGTATCTTAAGCCTTGCATTGTTTACTTAGATATCCCAAGCATTTAAAATGGCAGTAACTATGTATATGTAGCAATCTTGATTCCCATTCACACTGCCTTTTACATCTGAATGTATTTTTCTACTGGAATCTGTTGTAAATCTGTAATTTATGCTTATAATTCCAGTAATAACATTTATTTAAGATATTTCCTCTGAAAAACAAGCTGGCAGTGGGTCTCATGCTAGTCATTTTGACCCATGAAAATCTTAGGCTCAAAGGAATCCACCTTTTTTCCTTGAAATAGTTAACCCGCTATTTAATACACCAAGGTAACGACACTCTTTAAACCTGTATCTGTATCTATATATAACTTACCACTAGATCAGGATGACATTTGTAACTAAAACTTTATTTCCAAGTACAGTTCACAGTTTACATTGCACTAACTGTTGTTTCACACCATTCCAGCTAACTGCCCTGAGCACAATTTATGCATTTCACAAAATAAAACAAGAAAACAACTGCTTTTTTAATAAGCTACAGGAGATAAGAGAGTAACATATGAGGGGCACACACCCACATATCTTTCATGCTCTTCTTTTTTTAAAAACATGCTCTGTTTTATTTATTTTGTGTAGATACTTGATTACCTTAGTATACACTTTAGAAGTCCAACAGTACTGTCTAAGTGAACGCAACAGAACTAGTCTAAAATCATTACCCACATGTTAGTACAAAATTGTTCTCTATGCTATAATCACCATTTCTTTGCCTAATCTATTTTTTACTGCTAATCCCCTATCTTAAATAGTCAAATGTGAGCACCAGAGTGGCCCGTCTATCTCCCCGCATGCTGTAGCTGATGCTCTGACAAGAATAACAGATTTCTTGAGTTCTATCAGTTGAGATGCCAACTTTGACCAAATGTTCCATCTAGCAAAGCGTGAACGCACGGGGAATCAGGAAAGCAGTTCTCAAGTGTTTGCTGGTGGCAATCCAACCATTGTAGCAAAATCCCAAATATTATCTACACCTTCTAGTTCACCGCTTCAATCTTGATCCATTCCAAATAGCAAGAAAACATAATTTTTGCCATACAATGGTCAAATCTTGACTAGATTAGGAATATCCAAATTTCTGAAGGGAATCATACGTTTCAAACAGTTGGTTTCCAGGTTTTGGCAGTTCTGACTACATCTCCCCGCTCCTTCCTCACTCTCAGTTCTTTCATAGGACTTTCTAAAACAAAATCAATCTCCTTCCCCTCTTTCAAGCTTCTATTTTCTGTGCACTTAACCCCCATCTACTTCATCCTTCCAATTTCAATTCTGGACTCTATAATCTCCCATGTTCCTTCCTGATGGCTTCAGCTCCCATGTTGACGACCACTCTGACCTCTTAGATGAGTATCACCTCTCCTCACTGGACTGACAAATACGCTTCAGTGTTCGTAGTCAACAAAAGGCCATCCATTGCTTTGATTAGCTTTTCACCTCGGTCTGTATCTAGTCTTTTGTTATGAGTTCTTCTTTATCCCTACTCAACTATCACTGTGATATCACTGTGATAGAATCAGTTCATTTGTTCACATATTATACTTCATTATTTCATGACTTTCAGATCGTTGGTACTGATGATTCTTCCATCCCCTCTTCCCTCTTACCTGTCATTAGTCACCAATTCTCTCCATCCTTCTAAAGCTTCTACAGTTTGGTTCCTCCTTTTCACTGTAATGTCCATCTTGTGCTCCTTCAGCTCTGTATGCTAACAGACACGTATTTTGCTCCTAGGATGCTAGTAGCACACCAGTGGCCTGCTCACTTGCTCCCTGACAAATCTGTTCTCTCATTTGAATGGCTAACCAAACATATTCCTCAAGCTTAACTGATTTTTGTCTCCACACCTTTTTGCTGCCTTTATTTTCCAGCTCTCTACGCCTTTCATCTCGGAGTCTCTCTGTGCACTAATTACAAGAAAACAAAGAAAACATAATACAACACAAAATTCACTATCCCCTTAGCATTTTCTCCCTATTTTTGTGTTTCTGTCCTTTCTG
>JANZLP010000024.1:6089174-6101306 GCA_026930925.1 Chelictinia riocourii
TGTTGTAGGTTTTAAAGTTTAATCTACCGTAACCTCCAACTCTCTTTGCTCAATATTTTATAGCATTTGACCAATGGGTAAAAGAGAGATATACTTCTTCAGCTTTTGATACGATTGGAGAAATAAAGGATTGTGTTAGTTCATACGGAGTGAAGTTAGACAGCACTCTATATAATTCTATTATGTGGAGACATCTAAAAATGAGACATGCTGCTTCTTTTTTCACCTTTTCATAAGAACATCATTTTTTTTTAAATTTTTCAAAATCTGAAATAGAAGATTACAGTAAAGAAGCTCTAAATAATCATGTCAGACTTGAAGTCTTAAGAATATGATATCTGCTCTTTATGAATTAGATGCAAATACATTTTTTAGAATTTTCCATGCCAGAAATGACTATACAAATGTTTATTCTTTCCTTCTTTCTTAGAAGAGACTTAAATCAATTGATATGAAAAAATAAATCTGTAGTCTTTGCAGTCAACTCATAATTGTATAGCTTGATTTTCTTTGGAAAAAAAAGTACTTATACACAGTTGTTAGTAATTCTTACCAGGTTTGTCAGGTGTTAAGGAGATACTTTCAGAGGACCATACAAAAGAAGGTATTTGGCCATCCAATAAACAGAACCATGACATATCCCTTTAATCAAGTTCACAGGAAAGAAATATTTAATTACTTGCCAAATCCCAGCTATCAGAAGGTCTCCAACTCCTTTTGCTCTCTTATTATACATAAAGACATATATGAATATCCAAAATATGCAATTGGAAAAAGCATCTAGTGGCAGGGACTGTTGTTCCTGTTTTGAAGAATACATTTTAACTTGTATTTAAGAGTCACCGTTAATTTCCCAGGGCAGGACTTAGTAAGTACTGTAAAAGTGTCAGTTTCTTCTTTCTATGTTCTGTTAATCCTTTTTTTTTTGCAGAAAAATGTGAATTATGCCTACAGCACTGAATTGCTTAACCATGAGTAGAATCTCTACCAGTCATATGAAGACGAAAGCTCCCTTTGAGGGTCAGAAATGATCAGAAGTTCAAGTTTCCTTTACCTCCCCTGTTCTTTGTTGGCAAATGGCCCATGATATCACGAGAAATGCTAAAAGCAGTGAAGCAACTGACATGAAAAGGAAGCATAAATGAAAAGCACTGATAAGTCATGAAGTACTTGTAATACATGTGATTCTTATGTCAGTTATATCAGCTGGAAAAAGAGATGAATTCTTTACAATAAGCCCAGAGTGTTTTCAGCACTATTGGAAAATCACTTAACTGTGGTAAAAAAAAATAATTGTTGTCAAGAAGCTTTATTCCTCTTTTATTTACAGTCAATATTTGTCAGCTGTGAGACAACTGGGCTACATTAGTCAAAATATTTTGATTCTGTTCATTATTTCTAAAGCCACAAAGGCAATTACAAAGACAAAGCAATTGACCCCATAGAGCAGACTTGTAAGTTAGCTCATGCTTGCGTTACCAATAGCATCTACATCGTCCTGAAATAAAAGGTGAAAATGGGATGAGTTGTCTAGTCTGCAGAAGATGGGAATTTCACTCACCAGAATCTCTCACTCTCCAGAACTGAGTTCCAGACAATTGACAGGATTCATGGTTACAGATCTCCAGAAATATATGAATTCCAGTTTGTACATTTGGAGTGAATTCCACTGTTTCCCTGTCTTAGTGTCTCACATTTTGATGTGGGGACAAGCTTTAAGTAGTTTCATGGAAAAAGCTCTCTAAGTCATTAAATTAATTAATGGACTACTGTGAGTTGAAATATTTTGTTTAAAAGTTTCTATTGTGAATGTTTTAATTGTAACCATCGTGCTAAGACTCCGTTGAAAGGCATTTGGTATGTAAAGGGATCGAGGGGGAACGAATGAGACAACAGTGAGACTGAAGGAAAAGAAGTTTTAAGTAGCACTTTTCTTCTATTATTTTATTTTATTAGCAGCTCTTAAACTGCTCACCACACATTTTGACAAGCAGGCAGGCAGCATATAATGGAGGTGTCCCGGGCTGGCCCGGTAAGCAGCTCGGCACCACGCAGCTCCTCGCTCCGTCCCCCGCAGCGTGGGATGAGGAGGAGAGCCAGAAAGGTGAAAGGGAGAAAATGTATTGGTTGAAATAAAGGCAGTTTAACAAACAAAGCACAGCTCTACACGCAAGCAAAGCAAAATAAGAAATTCATTCACTGCTATCGGCTGGCAAATGTCCAGCCTCTTTCCTGGAAAAGAGGGCTTCGTCACATTGACGGTTACTTGGGAAGACAAATGTCGTAACCATGAACGTTCCCCCTTCCTCCTTCTTTGCCTCCATCCCAGTCAAAACCAGTATAAAAATTCTGCCCTGTGTGATTGTTGGTTTTGTAGCGGCCTGCATAGCCTCCTGTTCCACCTAAAAATTAGGTTTGCTCTCAAGCAAGCTTTGAGAGAAAGTATTCTGTTAAGTGGTCTATGAAAGTGAAACAAAAAATTACTGAAATAAAGTAAAACTTTGCTTGAAACTTTTACATAGTTGCTGTCACCAAGTGTTACCTGCATCTGTTTGTTCTGCTGTACAAACATGGGTGTATTCGGGCAGGAATTCTCCCTCAAAATTAAATCTCTCATGTTTTGATTATAGCTTAGCACATATTACCTCTTTTACGCTCACAGCCTCAGATCACTACTGACAAATCAAACTTGGGAACTTTACAGCGGTCTTAAAAGTTTTCAGGTAAGGCTGCAAATACCAGCTTTAGACTGGGAAGAAGTAGATTATACCTTAAATTCTCCCAGGACAAGAATAAAGCACATTCATTCTTTCTAATATCAGTTTTGTAGGGCTTTATTTTGAATACTTGTTTATTGTTGTCATTCATTTAATATTAATTTTGGCAGCAATTTGATCACTGTAATGTTTTGGTTTTAATAAGCTTGGGAAAAAAAATTGAGCATATTAGTCTAATTATTCTTGCTTATTGGTATGTATTTATTTGTTTATAATCTTTTTAAATTATTGTATGTATCATCTGGCACCTATCAAATTGTAAAATGTGTCATAATCACACTAGTTAAAAGATAACTCAAATGAGAAATTTGCAAGATATTTAGGGTTGGATGCTATTTTTTATTTTTATTAATATGAAAATCCTTCACATAGTCATTGTAGAATAGAATATTTTCATTCCCTCTCTTCTGAAGGTATGAATTAAAATAACTTATTTCCCCAGTGTCACAATCCTAGACTCTTTTTCTCCCACTGGGAAAAAAGAATCAACCTTTAGTAACTCCTAAGAACATTCATAATTGTAAGCTTAATTTTATGTGACGTACCTCCTGCTTACTTTCTAGTTATTGCAAATAAATTCTAGTTGTATTACACTTCTAAATGTAGTCCCCTCATAGGTGTTAAATTAGTATCATTTCAAGTCTGTTTATTCACAGAATAAGTTCATTCCACTGTAATGAAATATGAAATGGCTGATTGTATATTTTCATACCTGCTTCTGAACCCAGTCTAATTAGCAATACGTGTTCTTGTGAACATTTTATACCCATTCCTCAAAGCTTGCTTCCCACTGAAATCCCATTCATGTCCGTGCGCTCAGTCCCTGCCTCTTCCAAAGCTGTCTATGCGCTTTGCTTTGAAGTGCTGTTCCATGGGTTCACAGAATATGGGGGGTTCTGCTGCTACACGAAAAATGAATGCAAGCCAGATATATTAGAGCTCAGGGTAATTGCAAATACCAACACACGTGCCAATAAATCTAAATCTCATACATTAATAAATAAATAAGTAAAATCCTGTTCCTCCTGGAGCAAAGAAAATTTTTATAAACTCGATATGTTTGGAAGATGGTGGGCAACATATTGGCAATCCTTTTGTTTGTTTGTTTAACATGTAAACTAATGCTAGAAGATACTAAATATTGGCGTAAATTTGTCACCTGAATGATACCCAAAATTTTGGAAAATTAACTAGAGCCTCTAGAGTGTAGAACAGAAGTGTTATGTCTTGAGCTACAAAGGCAGTGGTCTCTCGTTTGAAGGCTGATCTTGGTTGACTCCAGAATTCTTGGATTATAGGCGAATCTTGATATGAACCATAAGAACCTATGTTAAGTTGAAATCTAACAGGCATGTAAATATTTTAGAGAAACCTACACCCATGAATAGTTTCTAGCAATTATATTTACTATCTCATTCCTTTCTGCTCCATTAATTTTGAGATACAGCCCTGTAATAGATACTGTGGAAAACAATGCTTTAAGAATCCAGCATGAGCTGCTTGCATCAGGTTTCTACATTTTTTTCAGTAGCTTATTCCTTATCAGGCTTAATCACCCCAGGTTCAGGCATTTCAGCTATGCCTGCCCCATGGAGAAAACAGGACTAACGCTCTGGCTGGGGTACTGCTCTGTGCGCATCTCTACGGCTGCTGGGATTTCAGGCTGGGCCAAAGAGCGTGGTCTGAAATCGTGCCCAGGCATGATTTCGGAAAAGAGGATAGGGCAGGGGCTGCTCCCAGCTGGCAACATAGGTAAGGTAAATCTGGCTTTGGTAGGAGAGGAGGGGAGGGTGTAACCGTATGGACACTAGCTCAATGTCACCATTTGGCTTTATGGGCAGAGAACAGTTGCTGGCCTGCTGTATTTAGCAGTATAATTTGCAGGCTTAGTGGGGAGATGCTGATAAATTCCTTTGCAAATTATATTTTGTGCCCTGTGATAGATTTTAATCTGCTTAAAAAGGCAATCCCTACTCTCCACTCTGTCCTTCGCATGTTAGAAAAGGTCTACCATTTAGAGAAGATGGTTGGCTTGCTTCTATCCTTTCATTGTTTTCCCTCCCGTAGGAGCACTGCGGTCACGGCTGCTGTCAGCAGGTCTGCTCACTGCTTGTTCACAACGTGCTAGTGCCTCCATCGGTGCCCTCCTGGTGCAGAGAATCACAGAATGGTTTGGGTTGGAAGGGACCTTTCAAGGCCATCTAGTCCAACCCTTCTGCAATGAGCACGGACATCTTCAACTCGATCTGGTTGCTCAGAGCCCCGTCCGACCTGACCCGGAATGTTCCCAGGGATGGGGCGTCCACCACGTCGCTGGGCAACCTGGGCCAGGATTGCACCGCCCTCATCGTAAAAAGTTTCTTCCTTATATCTAGTCTGAAATGATGCTGGTGTTGCTGCTAAAATTTGATGTTTTCAAAAAATGAAAAAAGATCATTAGAATGATGAACTAGTCTCTGTGTAAATACAATACATAATGTAATTTCAATATACTCGAGTGCACTTTAGTTCTTTTAGCTATGAATGTTACAAAGAATTACTCCAAAATTTCTAAAATATGTTTCCAGTCCTTGAAATTAATACTTGTCTGGAAGTCACATTTGGAGTAGATTTTAGATCCAATTCCAAGGCGAGTGGTGTTGAGGAATGGGGAAATAGAATTGATCATTCTTCTTAGAATAGTCAGAATACTGCTCGCTTCTCATGTCAACAGCCTTAGTCATCTTAATTGGAACAAGCTTAATGGCACTGGTGTAGTTTTCTTAAATGAGAAGGTAAGAATAAGCATGGAAAAATAATGTATTATGTCTCCAGGATATTCTGTTCAGTTTGAAAATGAGAATAATAAAATCAAAGAGTACGTAAATATCATTTAAACTTAAAAAAAGGCCAGTATTGTCTTTTATTAAAATGTATGCATGTTGTGCAGGGAGGAAGTCTTGTTTTGTTTTTACTGTTTTAGGCTGGCATACTTATTTAGGCGTATCAGTAATTTCATAAATTGTGACAATGAATGTTACTTTTATCTTCTAAATAGTAAATACTGTCAAATCTTCCTTATTTTTTATTTTAAGGATCTAAGTCTTCATCGATTAACAGAAAATAGCAAACACAGGCAGGGTTTTTTTGGCTAGATTTCTACCACTCTTACAAGTCATTTCGATTGAAAAGAGATAACCTGGTTTATTCTACTGAAGTAGCCCAGTGTGAAATTAATAATATTAATTTTTTAATTAATTATTTTAAATTTTTAAAAATATTTTTTTCCTCACTGTGTCATGAAGAATGGTAGGAGGAGGTGTGAGTAAATAACAAAATAAATAAGAAGATGTGAATAAATAACAAAGCCTTGAGTACTGTGCCCTCTCGCAGACGTAGTAGGAAGGTGCTATATCAAGAAATAGGAAGTTTGACAAAAACGCTGGAGATGAACTCTGTGAGTGCATCGAGAACACTGTGCAGTATTTATCACTAGAACACCATATTAGCAGCCCACTTTCCATAAATTTGCCTTTACTTTCCAACTAATTATACGTATTATTTTGGCACCTTCATAAGAAGAGAAATGGAATATATGCTACTTGAAAAAATTTACTATTGAGTAATTTTGTGCCAAAACTAAAATGCACAACTGTTCTTCTTAAAGTTATTTGCTGTAACAATAGAAAAATTCAGATAGGTCAAATGTTTATGCTAATACTGTCAAGGATTTTGTGAACTTTCTGGCCTAGAAAGGACATGTAAATTACAGGCTCCGTGGGAGGGGGGTGGATGCGTGCTTTTTGCCCTGAAACAGCAAAATAAATTCTGTGCAAACTTGAAAAAACATCCTGCTTGTTTGGGGCATGGGATGCCTAAATGCGAGTGAAGGGGGGGCAAATAGTATGGAAGTCAAGAATGGGACACACCTCCATTTCCAAGCTGGTTTACACTTCACAGCAATTCTCTAACATGATGGCAGTCGGAAAGATGTGGTTTTTTCCTGGAAAACGTTCACGGTTGCTGCGAAGAAAAGCCTACGTTGTCACCTTTACGGTAGCTTCCCATCGGCTAAATACACCCCTTTGCTCGCCACACAACACGCGAGCTCAAACAGTATTCCCAACAGAGGGTGTTACATGCTGCTTTTGTTAATTTTTTCCCTTTCTTCTTCAGTTGAAAAGCAGCAATTTCCCCGGGGTAGTTAGGCTAAACTATCCTTACTGTCCTCTTAAACCTCGGATAGCGATTCACCTTAAACTTTATTGTTTTCTTTTTTTAATCACTGACGACACTTAAATACTTGAAGGCGACTCTACTTTGAATTCTGTATATTATAAGAAGATTTTGCTTTGCGACTATATACGTCTGACATTTGTTGACTGTTTTGTTTCTGGTTTTTAAGATTATTCAGACACCCTTAACCTCAGCGCTCCAGACAGAATAAAGTCTGGAACCAATTAGATTGGATTCTTCCTTCCTCCTCTTGTGTGCTAGCCATGGCGCTTGCCATGGAGCTTTTATTACAGACTGTCGGAGTGCCTGGTAGCGATCCAGGCTTTGAACACATTTACATGTGGTTTGGATTCGTGTTCCATTTCATTATTTAATTTTGGGGAAAAAAAAAAGCAAACCAACTTTGTACCTCGGATTCTCAGCTGGCACTATGACAATAAAATCTTAACGCGTTTTCTAGAGTGTTTGTCAGGGGCTGCGGGATATCTCAGAACCGTATTGAAAATATATTTGAAACAGAAATGCGTTTGGTTATGTGGTATGCCTTCTTGCAGTAGTTCACTTATCAGTTGATTTTGATGAGCTGCTCAAAGATTGTGTGAAAAATTCTTATTTTTACAACCATTAATATTTATTTTGGTCTTAAAACATTATTCTGCAAAGTGGTATTTGCGGCACTCTTCTTGTTTGTAAGCTATCATTTAACCAAAAACTATAGAAAAGCAATTAACCAGAAAGACCTGCTAGAATTTACCACGTAAGATTCTTGGAATTGTTTTTGGTTGAGGTCACATATGTTTTTCACTGTGGAATAATTTCTTTATTTGATCCACTGGCTTGGTGCCCTGAGCTAAACTGACAATAACTGTTTGCTTGATCTGCTTCTATTAATCATTTCAAATATTCCAAAGTTTCTCTTTGCTTAGAACTAGTGAAGACTACAGAGGGCTCTTCCTGACCAGGAATATTCTTCTCCGATGGGGCACATGTCAGGTCCCTTGGATTAGGTGAAATCTTCTGGGCTCAGCTCAACTGAGGGGAGTAAGACTTTAAACCAAACACTATTCCTTATTTCTGTTTAATACCTTATTAGCATTTGAATGCTGCTTTTTAAAATTTTATTTAAATAAATTCACTGGTTTATGAGGGTCCGGTTCAGACTTTGAATGTTACTGTTGTGTTGCTGTTGAAGCTGTATCTTGTGAGAAGGAATTATGTTTATGAGCAATATCATCAGCTGTTGGGTTCTTATCAGTATTATTTTTTTTCGATATTGGAAGAAGAAATAGTGAACTGTATGTGGTCTAATGAGTTGTTAATGACTTTTTGGAAGAACATTACTTATTTTCCTTCTGTTGACATGTTTCACAAAAGATAGTAAAAAATGTTATTTTTCCACTTATATAATCACTTTATACAACTTTGTTATAATCTACAGTTCTATTGCTGGTGTCAAATGCAGCAATTTCCAGACCTATACCTGAACTGTTACTCAAAAAGTTTTTAATTTTGTTTAGGAATGTGTTAACTATTCTACGCTTGGTAGATTCTTTAAGCTTTAAACTAGGATAAATATAATGCACTGCATAGTTGTGTAATTATTCACGTATTATAACATCTCTTCAAATAATTCAGCATTTCTCAGAATGTTCTGTTTCTTGTAAATAATTTAAAACATATTTATGCTACATATTCTAGTGCAATTAGTAGAAAAAATGAGAACTTTTCAATTCCCGCTGCCAAATTGTGTTTCCCAGTGAAGTGCTAATCTCTTTCTTTACAGTTTATGTACACTCATGCATTCACTAGATATATTGTATTGCACTCGACTCGGTGTGTTCATTGCTCCTTATTTGTGGAAAGAGCCTTCTAAAACTTTAGCTGGGAACTCCTTCAGAATCTGACCCTGTATTCCCCATCAGGGTTTGCGACAAATGATTAGAGGAGAGAAAGAAAGGAGTGATTATAACCTAAGGCAACCTGCATGATAAATTTTGTTTTGCTGACAATGTTATGAAGGCTAAAGCACAGCTTTAATTAGTACTAATTCAAAAACATTTCTTGTTTCTGCAAGAAAATCGCTTCATTTGTTTCAATCTTGGCTAAATCAGTTAAACTGAAAAGCAGCTTTTTCAAAATTAACGGTAGATAATCTGAGTTCTTTTGTCTTTATTCAGGTGATGAGATGTCCGTTCTCAAAACCTATGTTATCTGTGAGAGTCTGATGTCCAAGAAAAATTAAGCTTTTAAGAACCTGTGGTGGGATTCACTATGCAATCTTCTGCCTCCTGGCAGGTAAATGAAAACAAGAGAAGTTTTTCACATGGTTTTTGTTGCTTTCAGTTTCCCCTTGTTGAACGTGACACAGCTGGATCTGTCTCTTTGCTCGTCTTGATGTCCTAGCACTCCCACCTTCTCACTTAAAATCTTGTGGTGCCTGTGCTTCCTCCATGAGACAACATCTTCCCGTTCCCTGGTACGTCTTGTTCCATCGGTGCTCATGTCCTGCTCTCTGGAGCCGGGACTCCAAAGGGCTGATGTTCTTTTCTGACATGAGCCAAGGTGATTCCTTCACATGCATGTTCAATTTGCCACTTTTGTCTTTTCCGTTTGTGAACTGCATTCTTTGATCCTGAAATCAATGAAATCATATTTTTCTTCTTTTGAGGGAGAATGACACTTGAGGGCTGTTAGATTTTTTTTTTTTTTTTTTTTCCAATGTAGCATACAAAACTACACTGTCTCTGGTGTTTTTTTAACATTCTGCTGTAAAGCTAATTAGACTGAGGGTTTCAAGGAAAACATAACCACCAGCTACCAGTTATTTTTCTGGTTTTGGTCAGTTGAAGTTTTATTTTAATTCTAATATTATATGGTAAATTTCTACCTTGATTGCTGGTACCAGAGGTACCTTTATCTCTTTTCCTATAGTCTTCAGAAATAAAGCCCCCGACTTGCAAAATTTCACGTTACTACCTGATCTTTCTACTGCATCAGTATGAATTGCAGACATGGATACCTATTTAGATTCTACCTTAATTAAAAAATTTGGATGTGTCTCTAATCTGGAAAAAGTGCTTTTGGACTTCGGTCAATTATTCCTGTCCACTTAAGAAATCTATGGCCAAGGGTACATTCCTACCTAGAATAAAAATTCCGTTCACTACTTTCCAAATCTTCTGTTGAAAGAGATAAAGCAGGTGTTGCAAGATTTTGAGCAGGAGTATAAAGTGTCAATTACATGGATCAGCAAGGCCAAAGGGACTTTATGGCCCCATGTTAAATGGCCACATACAAAAGCTTCCACCTGAGTTTGAAATGATACCACAGCGGTCACTCATAGTCATGGGAATTTGGAATGCGTTGTCATGCTCTGGTGGTTGTAATTTTGTTTAATAAGTGGTAGTACTGTGCTACTCGAGTAGGTGGAAGCGTAATGGTAGGCTAATGCGTTGTCAGGTGCAGGGCAGGCCCGAAAAGGCCTCTTTGTAGTAGGCCTCTTGGGAGGCACTGGGAACCCAGTGATGGATTAAAATCCTGCAAGCTGGTGTTGGTCTGAGACTGGTCCAGTGTAAGAGTGAGCAAGTAAGAGCTGACAGGGCTTTTCACAAATGGAGGAGTCATGGTCTGCTGTCAGGCAAGCCTAAAGTATTTGCGTAGGTGGGCAGAAACACACTGCGGTTGCGGTAAGTCAGGACACGCGTATATACGCCGTGGTAACGGGTGAAGGAGGAAGGTAGCTGGCCACAGAGTGCGAGTTGCTGTAGTAACTTGGTAGGGCCAAACCCAAATAAATTACGTGGACTGGCCCGTAGCAGTGGTAAGAGTAGCTGCAAACAGCGAGTGCCATGTTGTGGTTGTGCAAGTGAATGCTCTTGGAAGCGACCTGCCTCCATCCCCCTCGTTAGCTAGTGAGTTCCTCCCCTCCTTGCGTCTCTAAGGCAGCAGTCCGCCTGTCTTCAACTGTTGTGTTGACCTTGGAATTTGAACAGAATAACATCTCTCTTCACCCCTTGGCTGTGCATTCCTTGAAAGCACACTTGAGAAGAGCAGGTACTTGGACAGCCTTAGTTTTCCTCCCTGTCTGATCTGCCTTGGAGAGAGTCCCGAGATCTTGGCATCTACTCTTGAGGCTTTACTGTGGAGTAGTAAGGACTGGGAGAAAAAGCAAGTCATTTGGCGGGTGGGATATGTTAACTTAGAGAGCAAGTGAAGCAGCCGGCTGACCAACCCTAGCTGTATGCCTCTGAAGAGACCTTGCTCAAAAGTTTGCTTTTCTGGGCTTCCTTCATCTCATTCCAGACAACAAAAGTTAATTTATAGTACTTAGAATTTTTATTTTCGTTTAAAGCTGGAGTTGATGTTTTTTTATAGACTCATAAAGTAAGCAAAGCCAGGAAAGTTACTGGAAGTAATGGTAACTCTAAATCAACTTACTTGGGACTAGTGTAATGGTGGATTACTTTATGTCACTGTTTTACAGGGAGGACACCATGACAGACCTAACTATTTATAAGCATATGTAGAGAGATAGCAGGTAAGCACATACAAGGCTTTATGACAGCCATTAAAAGTTATGAGATTTCACACATTATATTTGTGGTTCTTCAGTAATTCTCTTTACATTTCACTCGATTGCTTCATTTCTTGTTGCGCATTATAAAGTTCAGGAAGCAAATGTAGGCTGTTGTGGTTTGGTTTTTTTAATGTGGACAATAGTAAAAATGTACATAGACTTTTTCTTTTAAAAGAGCAGATTAAATGAAAGTGGCAGCAGAAAATTTCCTTATCAAGAAATTGCCAAAACCCTAAGACTAACTAAGAAATTGCACTTGATTTCAACTGCAAATTTGCATACTGAAGACAAAGTGCCAGAAAAAGGATTAACAGTTTTGACCTTCATTCAATTCTATTCAGCATTTTTAGTAATGACGTATATTAATTTATATTTTTTTTCCCCTGAAAAGAGTTTTCTTTATTATATTTTTTTATGATTTTGAAGCTATCTAAGAGAGAGAAAATGTAGAACCTCATCACTCTGGCACTGGGGTACTTAAATGTTTATTTTTCTGAAATACGATTATATCCTCCAGCTGATTTTCTAGAAACACTGAGGACATTTGTTGCTTAATTTTCTCTG
>JANZLP010000024.1:6443152-6453559 GCA_026930925.1 Chelictinia riocourii
CTTTTGTTTATTAAAAGAAAATGTAACAATTTCTATCAGTAACACTTGCATAAGGAGGTATACATTACTCTTTTGTTAAAAAATATATATATATATATTTGGAGACTTTGGAAAAATAAGGATGGCCCAATACTTGCAACACGCTCCTAATGTTCCTTAGAATGTACTGTGCCATTTTTATGTACTGCAAGTACAAGGTCTTAGCACTTTGTAATCCACAAAGTAACCCTAGGCAGCATAATTTCATATTCTTCTCTGCATTTAGAATATTTCCTTTGTTACCCTTTGTGTGAATCTATGAGTTTGGTTAATTCCAGACTGGTCCAATACTAAGATTCTTCTAAAGGATAATTTTACAAAGCCTTAGACCACAGAAATTTTCTAATTCCTTTTAAATATCAGTGAGAATATTTTCACATAGACATTTTCTTGCAGTATTCACAACTGAAACAACTGCATCCATTAGAATTCAAAACCAAAAATGTTTACAATTATTTTGGTTTCCTAAGAAGAATGCAAAAAATAAAGTGCATAATAGAGTGAAATTACTTTCAACTTTTACAGTCTTCTGTGTGTATGTAATAAATGGTGACACTGATAAATTAATTTGTTTTCAATGCAGGAATCTTAATCTAATGCTAGTTGAATTCAAGCTCTTCCTTGTATTTAAAGGGTATCAAATTACATTTTTGACTGCGTTTAAGTTGACAATATATTTTCACATTTTAAAATACTTAAACAGACCATTTTCTCAGATGATGTGTCAAGAGTACAGCATACCAAGTGCCCTCACCATTACAATAAAGAGTGTTTGTTGGAAGGAAAGCAACTAATTAATTTGGTGTAAATGTACTATTAGTTGAATAGCTGTTGCACAAATAAAATTGTAAATTGGAAAGCCCTTAAGCACCGCTTTGTATGTGCCCGTTAACTTTACTCAGTATCTTCCAGTTTAAGTAAAACTGGCAGTTTTCAGTGTTTAGCTGTTAAGAGGCAACAGGATTACTATTTAAGCTAATAGGAAAATATCTGAGAATATGAGTACACAAAAGATCCATGAAAGCTTTAAGCAAAGTCTATACAATCAGACTCAACCATAGACTAGGACAGTTTCCCACAATACTTCCACTGAATGTATACTTTGATTAAATCAGCAATGCTACAAAATGATCGTGCCCTCTATGGTATACAGTGATAATTTTCTTCCAGTTTAATCAATGTTAACATAGACATTCTCAAATATAGTTTAAATTTGTTTCTAGGACACAAAGGACCAAAGGAAAAATTTGTGGGATCAGGAAAAGAAATCCGTAAACCTGTTCTTTCTGCACCGTGAGGCCTTCTTCCATGGCCCTGAAGATTTAATATTCTGCTATTTGTCATGCAAACAACACGGCACTGTGATGTGTATTTGAGTAAAAAACAGTAAGCATAGCAAGCATGCAGACGTATCGTGATAGAAAAGCACATCTGGCGATCACTGTGGATAGGACGTACCGAACAGGACACACCATAGCGTCACTGAAGCAGCGTCTGAATAACCCTGCAGAGTTTTAAAGGATTCAGAATTCCAGGGGCTGTGGGTATGATGCACGTGCTGTACAGCAGCAAAGAGAGCACCAGGAATGGTGAAAAGGGGATTCTTATTTCTCTGAGATATGACCTCCTTCTCTCATTACCTTAATCAGAACAAGAGCGTAAGGAGTGATTATTTGCTTATGTCACTGCACTTCTGTTGCTTTAAGCCTGAATGTTCTATGAAGCAAATAAAAAGAAAACAATGGCAGGAACGCTGCTTAATGCACAAAATACAATTGATTTTCCCTGCTTCAGTGTAGGGCCAGAGGGAACAGACATAAAGATAACTAATACCTGGCTCTCAAAACGATAATACAACAACAAATGCAGTTTTCATGCAGATGTGGTACAAAGTATTATGGCCCATGTTATTACTAATGCTAAAAGATTTTCTTCTTAGCACTCTACTCATACAATATAAAAACTGAGATGTTGGCATAAAGCAAGTGTGATCTAAATCAAAAGAAAATTTCTCCTCATAAAATCCTGCACTAGGAGTTGCTTCATTTGGGACAAAACTGAAACATCCTACCTCTACCCCCCAAAAAGACAATACATGAACCACTCTCAGCTTAAGTGTAACTCTTACTGCAGTAAAGCATCTGTTTAACTTTATTCTACAATGAGAATGTCTCCTTAAGTGCATTTCTAGAAGATTCTGTATTTGGTAAAAATTAAAAACAAACAAATAAACAAACAAAACCCCCACAAACAAAACATTGACAGAAAGGGAAATGTTACAATTCTCAAATTGCAAACAAAACAGTGTAGTAAAAACCAATTCTGGAACTACAGTGCAACTAATGCTTTTTAGAGTTTGAAAAGTTTCTTACAAAGCTACTTGCTAATTTTTCCAGAAGGCTCTTTACACCAAAAGCAGTCAACTGCATCTCAGGAAGGAGTTAATTTAAAAAAAAATAAAAAAATCCTCACAGTAGAACTGATCAGAAGTTTCAGTCATGTCTCAGACCTACCCAACCATACAGTAAGAAGGGAAGGCTGAATAGGCTGGTTCACCTGCGTGGCCCACAGTAGGTCAGCAATAAATACAGACCCTTCTCTACTAAGCTGAAGGTAAGTGGCACTAAAACGTACAGGGAGGAATCTAGTGGAGTGTACAGATCTGTATCACTCTCCACACCGGCCCAGAGAGTAAAAAACCAGTACACAGCTTCTGCTCTGGGCAATTTCCCTATCAAATGCATATTGCAAGGAGTCCACTTCCCTAAGTGGAGCTACAGTTTTCTTAGAAGCAGACGACTGTAACGGATGGTGAGCCTTATAGGTCATAGTCTTTCAAAGAATATCATGAGCTCCTGGTACTCTCATAGTATCACAAGAAAGACAAACAAAAGGTTAAAGTTTCAAACAAAACAAAGGAAAACACAAGAATCTGCTGGATTAGTTGATAAGCAGCCTGCAGCGTTAAGCAGAACTGTTTAGCAGTTCTGCAACACTAAAAAGTTACTAACATAAGAAATCAATTTATTTAATCCATAGGAAACACAATAATGGTACATTTTAATTTTTTCTTCCTCCACTGACTTAAAATGTTCCTGTTCCCATGATACTTGAAATAGGGAGAAAAAACCTTGCTCTGCTTAGATGGAAATTACTCTAAGAGAAATTAAGTATCGGTAGATTGAACTAAAAAGAAAAAAGCACAATCATGTTATTCTCTTTGTTTCGGTTTCCACTATCCCAACATCTTACCAGCAGCTCTATTTTGCTTTTAGTCAAACACGGAAATAGAGAGACATTATGATTAAGAACTCTGTGTTTTAAACTGACTGTTGTAGCTCCTGGACTCAGATCAGCAAAAGACTTGAAAAGCTTCATCTATTGACAGAAGTGAAGCACAGTGAACCAAACAACTGCGTAGTTTAATGGTGCTGCCATTGTTTTTATTGAAAGAGCCTATGCTTCATCTGCTTTGCTGCATAAAGAGTACTCTGGACCCATTCCATTTAAATGAATGATGCTCCTGAGAAAAGACAAAAAGAAAAAGCACGACACTGGAAACAACAGTTCCTCTAGCAGGCGGTAGCAGAGCAGGTCTGGGGTTATGGCTAGAGCCATGTTTGAGCTACCAGCTAAGGATGCCCTCCTTCTGTTAGCTGGTTATGGATGAAAAGATCACGAAGGACATAATGAAATGACATCATCTCGATGCAACCTGCTAATTCAATAAGATTAAATCATCAAAGGACCATTTATTTAAGAGGACAGGTGTGGCTTATCCCTTCTGTTAAGGAAACAGACTGTTAGCACTTCTCACACGGATAGTAAACCCCACTGGCTACCTCACATTGGGATCACAAGGCCTAGAGCACAGCTAGAAATGCAACATCACAACCACCTGCAAGAGATTTGCTCCTCCGTTAGCTATCTTCCTAAACAGGCATGACCATAAACTTACTGTAGCTTGGAGATGTTAAGCATATTGCAATAAAAATGTCATCGCTTGGCTTTACTTTAGGTATTGTTACAGATACGGTACCACGGACTTTATTGAGCAATTAAAAAATATACACAAGGGACAATAGCTTCTTTGTTCTGTATTTTTCAAAATTTGACTTTCTTCCAATTGGAGAACCCAGTTTCAAATATGAAAAGGGCACTTGTTCTACAGTAACTGCATACAACTTGCTCAGTTCCAAGTACTGTAATCATTTTTTGTTACCGTTGCTGTCATTATATCTCCGGTTGTTTAGGAGCTTCTCTGTTCTGGGAATTACGACTAAGTTGTTCTTTCTGATTCTACTTCCCCATAGAGTTCAGCTAGCTTCTTGAACTCAGGTCCCCAGTCTCCAAGGTAATTATAATCCTGGTCAGAGTGTGTTGTGGCTGAATCCAGAGAGCTGATAGATCCCGCTTCTGATCTATGACCCTCATAGGCATATGTCTGTAGGGAGTCATACGGGGGCACGCTGGGGTCCAGATCAGCCTCTGCCAGTCTTTGTTTAATGAACTCCTGAACATCTATACTGTCAAGGCTTGAGGAGGGATGATGTCTGGGCAAAGGCTTCACTTCAGGACGAACATCCCTCCGGTATTTTAGCTCCTCAGCAGCTGATGGATTCCGCAGTGCTGTGATGTCAAATGCTTCTGTGTCTTCTTCTCCACCGCCCTCATCATCATATGTCACAACATTTTCCCGGACATCTTCTTCTGAAATGATCAAGGGTTCCTTCTTGCTACGTCTTAGGGTGATGAAAAGGACCACGATTGCTAGAGAGAAAACTGCAGATATTAGAGTAGGTTTAAAGTTTACATCTGAAGTAAGTAGATATGTACTACAGAAACAGCAGATACTAAGTCATGAATACAGGGGTGTAATATTTTCAGGCTAGTATTAGTATTTGGGGTCATTACATCAGGCACATGTCCGTAACAAAGGGTCACCAAACCTGTCCAATCTGGAGAAGAACATACTTATATTCTTAAATGAGCAATGCCTTTGCTGTGTGACGTGTTACCTGAAGATAGATTACCATATGCCTGGAAAGCACCCATGGAATCCATACAGCTGTGTTTTGACACAGCAACATGCCAAAATGCAACAGGCTGAGACCACAGAATTAAGGGGAAAAATTAACAATGCTCTCCTGAAACTACAAACTTCCAATACAGCCTGGTCTCCCAAAGGGTCAGTAAAGAGTGCTCATGGTCTTCTATTGTGTATTTTCTTTGCAGGGATTGCTGGGGTTTCTTGAGCCAATAATGAAATCTGCTAGTCAGATTATTACGGATCTCATGAAGGACATAAAAGAGGGTAACGTTCTTTCATTTAAATGAGAAATGAGTAACTAAGCCTGACATTTTTCAGAAGCATTGTTAAGGGCTTTCAGTGCTTCATTAAACCAAATATTTAGCATATATATTGAATTAAAATGTAAAAGGTTTATTTTTTCTCTTCTGAATATTCAATCTTGTATGATAAAATACAAGATGATAAAATACATGTACTATTATACATTTTAAAACAGCTTTCTGACAACGTAGTTCTGAAGTAAGCTGTGAGGAAAGTAGTCTTTAGAAAATGTAGAGCCTTTGGAAAAAAAGCCTCAAAAATCTCCTGTGTGCGTCACACCACAATTCCCATTATTTCTTGCCAACTCTAAAAGACTGTAGAAAGGCGCATAAGTAGTACAGAGGTATGCACCCAGCAAATTGTGCCTTTGCCAGAAAAAAAAAAAAAAAATATTAACTAATGGGTAACACTCAAATTGGCCTGGGGAAAAAAAAAAAAATATTAACTAATGGGTAACACTCAAATTGGCCTGGGGGGAAAAAAAAAAAAAAAGAGAGAAAAAGTCAGGGGAAAACGCACTTGCAATGGCATTTATCTAATGGAGTCATCTTATAGTCTCATATGTCCCTTGCCCCTGTGGATTATGTTGTGCATTGCTATCAGCTTATCCCACAAAGGTAATTAAGAAATGGCTTTTGTACAGTGCTAATGGTGCTTCTTACAGTGTAATGCATTTCAAAAAGCTTTCCTCATCTCTCTTCTATCATTTTTCACACTGTTCTAGGCATGGCAATAGAGTCAGTGGCTTTTTGAAATCTTTCCAATTTACAGAAGAAAGATCTGCAGTGCTAATTACTTGATAACCTCTGAAAAATAATTTCTAGTGGATTCTAGATATTCATGAATGTACTTTAAAGGCATTTCCCCCTATTAATTTTAGCTAAACCTTTCCCCTCTAATCACAGCTATGTGTTTCTAATTACCTCCTACTACCAGGCAGCCTCTGGTTCAAAACCATATCATATTAAAAATTTCTGCCCTGTCACATTCAGGGAGCCAGTGGAAGGACAGTATTACTTAATAGTGAAAATGGCTTACCAAGAAGAATGACAACACAGAGCAGGATTGCGATTAAAGCTCCGGTGCTCAAGCCGGCGGAGGAGAGGAAAGCTTCAGCGTGGCAAGTTCGCACTCGTCCATCTCTCTCACACGCACAAACCCGGATTGTGAGAGTACTGCTGCTGCTGAGAGGGGGCACTCCACCGTCAGAAATCAAAACGGGGAGGTAATAGATATCTTGAGTTGTTCGACTGTATCTCCTTCGTCTTGTGAGGATACTGGCTGTATTATCTACAATACCGAAATCAAAATATCATTTTAATGAAGCAAAAAATGAAAAACGTCATTGACTCTTTGTCTCCTGTCAAGTAGAAGCCCGGGGCATCTTAAAACTAGATAGTCCTTATCTGTGAAAATGCCCAATCTAGAATGAAAATTTGTCAGGAAGCATCTGTGGCCCTCTATTCTATTCTATTCTATTCTATTCTATTCTATTCCATTCTATTCTGTTCAGCACTGACTGTAAGTCTTCCCAAGTGTCACTGTGGCATCTCATTTACACAACTAATAGGGAGATGCAAGCTATAAGAGTTTGCCTTTTGTTAAATGAAGTATCAGATAGCTATTTTATTTACAGTAAAAAAAAAAAAAGATTTGAACAAAAATGCTGATAATTTTTTTTAAATTGACATAAACTGAAAATCACTTAGTTCCTGAAGAGAATACATGTGCATGTATACAGCTGTACAATATTATCTTCTTGCGTAAGCATTTATAGAGTGATCTTGAAAGCCTTTTCTGATGTCTAAAACTGAGGCAGAATTTAAGCCTATCTCTACAGATCCAGAAAGCTCTCAGGCTAAAGGCTTTGAAGCTCTGAAGATGTCCTTTTTTTATGGGATGTTGGCAAGGTAGAACCTCTCATTTGAAAGAAGATTTAAATTCACTGCTTAAATCCATATTAGTCACAAAATTATCTGTGTACCTCTCATGGGTGCCAGAAGCACCTATCCTTGCGCATGTGCCTAACTCCTCGTTCGCCCTTGAAAGTAAGCCAATGAGATGGATCTATGTTGTCAAGAGAAACTTTCTTTTTGACGGATGCAAGGTACTGCATGCTGCCTGTACTAATAGTCATTCAGCCTGTCACATACCGTAATACTGCTCTGTGTGCGTGGAACAATATAGGCTGCATTTATCATAAAACTTGCCCCCAGGCAACTTACCGAGCATACAGATAAAGGGAATTCATTTGTGCCCTGATCATTATGACAATGTTCTTCAACAGGTAGAAAGACAGACTGATTTTGTCTTGTCAGTGATGGCCTGTTCAGTATTGATGGCAAAATGTTTGTGCTTAATGATGCCCATAAATGCCAGTGAAAGATTTTTTCCTTGTCTCTTAGGGTCTTTAGAAATATAAATATTCCCTCATTTGCTTTTGTTTTCAGCGATAGAGATAATATTTCGATTCCTGACAAGTATTCAACCTATGATTGAAAGTGGGGAGGTTGACAAGGTAGTGGCTGCTAGCTATAACAAGTGATATATTACTTATATCAGAGTATCATCTGTTGTTTTTATAAATAGCCTACATTTACACAAATATGGTTTCAATCCTGCACTTGAAATTTGGGCCAAGCAGCCCCATAATGCTGGAATCTCTGCCTAATTTGAGACTTTGTATTTTCTATCAGTACTACTGCAACAATTGTTCTTCCGCTTAAAAAATTAATCTATCTTAATTCAAGAAAATATCACTTTAGTGGTAATCTCTGGCTCCATATTATGCCCTCTAGCTTCTCTTTCTTTCTGGCTGGATGACAATGTCAGAATTAAATAATGTTTTTGGCCAGCAGTTTGCCTAGCTGCGGTTCTCTGAATGAAAGCCCAAATCTGTTCTTATTTCTCCCATGTTCCATTTTTTTTCAGCTCACATGATTTTTTATATATGGGGAATTCAAAACACAAAAAAACAGTAAATTGATGAGTGGCAGTTAGATTGGGTTCAGAGCATGACATAAAAGGTAAGTTTTGGTAAAAATAAGAATAGTGGTGCCTGATTGTATCTAGTCTTTTATTTCCCATTTGGGTTGATTCCCTTTTTTGTTTTGGCAGATACTGAGTAGCATCAGGTCATAATAGCATGAAGGATCAACTGCTTTATTTAAGTGAATGAGAAATCTGGCCCTAGCAGGTTGACTCCCTTTTCTGACCTCTTGCCATTTCTCACAGATGAGGCACTCTTGTGATGGTTGGAAATCCTGTCTCATGTCTTTGTACATCACCATTTAGTGCTGTAAGAATGCTGGACAAGGGGAGCAGGAATTCAAGAGTATTTTGACAAATAGGAAAAATAATGGTAATGACATGTTTTTTATGGAGTTTGGTATCCATTTTCCCACCTGTTAAAGCTCATCATTATTATTAAAATCACGATTTTATTCTCGTCCAGATCATTTATTGGAGTTGTGCATGCTTCCAGCACAAAACAGAAACATGCACCATTCCTGTGCCCTGAAATGACTGTGGAGCTGTAGACAAAAGTCATGAGTATTTTATGAATTGAGACTTCAAATAATTTCCTTAATCTTTGATAATTTCACATTCCAAGTCAAAATAAGACTCTCTCGACTATAACTGTAGGAGTATGTGAAGCTAAATGGCATAAATTCAGCCTCACGCCTCAGTGCCTCAGTGCCTCAGTGCCTCAGTGCATACCTTAGGTATAAATACTCTTTCATAAAGGCCTACTGTACAGCATCACTAAATTATATAAACTCGATTAATGTGGAATCAATGTGGGTTCAATTTAGCAACTTGACAAAGCTTGGCACCATGCTACATACATTATTTGCACCACGCCATTCTAAGAAACATGCTTTCTAAAAAATAATTTACCTAAGTAGTGTGAATCACTAGCCTGAAAATAAATACAGAGACCCTCAGTAGGTCCTTGATGCCTTCATTTTCATTAGGAACTTTAACATTTATCTCTTTGTTTTATGCCTGTTACACAGAATTATAGTCCCCCCTGGAGACATTAGATTAGGGATTATAAAATCAATGTGGTGTAACACCATTGTTCCAGCACTTTCAAACCATTCCCACAGAATGAGAAAAGGGCAGCTGGACCCTGACCCACTGTGTGGGACAACATCGCCCAGTAGAATGATCTCTTCAGGAGCTGCTAACTTGACAGCCTGTGTAAAGTTAGATAAGGGGAGATATTAGTGTTCACTGAGATATAAATAATTATTCAGCTCACCAAGCAAGGTAGCACTGCACCCTGCAGGACCTAGATCAGACAGCTCAGTACGAGCCAAAAGGCACTGGATTCACTGCCGGTTCATTCAGCTTAATTAAGACTCCAGACTTGGTCAAGTATAGTTGATTTTCCTTCAGACAAATAATTAGAACTGGCAGCATCTGAAAGGAATACATTCTTACAAGTTGTCATATTCCTATGTACACAAATACATTATTTTTCTGTGATATAAACGTTCATTTTAAATCCTGTGACTACTTCACTATGTATTGTATGACTGAAAAGACTGGCTTGAAATAACTGCTCACCCACAAAACAAGTGTAGGCTGAAATCTTTATTAGGGTAAATAATAGTGTTGCTTTTTAACCCACCAGATCACACAGCATGGCGTATCTTTTCTATTCAGCTCTGAAAAGGGGTAAAAGTGGTAAATTACCCCATGGAAAACCATACTTTTATAGTCTCTGTCCTAATATGCATAACAAAGAGGTTTGGATAATTCAGATGTTTCATATAAACATATGCTTATCCGAACCAGTTGCTCTGACAGCCATTCAATAATTCTGTGAATCTTTATTGGCCTGTACTTAAATACAATAAGCTGATTCAAATAACATGATTTATTTCTCTTACCAATGGCTAAAATCATCATAACCCAAGAGCAAAGTTAAAAGTATTTTGCCCAGTTCATGTATTTGTATTTCCCTTTAGGCAATGTTTTATTTTCCTTTTTTTTTAACAAAGGAA
>JANZLP010000024.1:6655303-6665800 GCA_026930925.1 Chelictinia riocourii
TTGCACCCTGTTTACAATGAGTTAGTATGGAAGCAATGTCTGAGTTGTCAATAGATACACAGCTGTGTGCAGTCAGTCCTCACACTCGAACCTCACTGAAGAGAGAGCATGCAGAAAAGATCGCTCTGTGACAGAGCAGTGGAGAAGCTGCTCTGCTGTGCACTGTCTCACTTCAAACGCTCTGAATTCCTGTAATGCCTGAGTGCCACAGCCATAGGCAATGACTTAGCTGTGTTTGGTGTTGTTCAGAAGTGCAACCTCTCTAAAAATAAAAACCTTGTCAATTGCTGTAAGAAAGTAATTCATCTGAGCAAATGCACTGGGCCTTACAGTTCTTTAATCTTTTTGTACTTTGTCTTTGCTCAGGCTGGTCTTTAAGACAGGCTTTTGACACATGAGGGAATGCAGTGATGCTTCAAGTGTCTTTTGACCCCTCAGTGTATGGGACAGCGCTGTGTTGTATTGAGGGACAGGGTATGTCAGGAGCATCCCATTACATGGTGGGAGAACAACTGGGGCCATCGACTGCAGCTGGCAAGTGTGCTTTCCTGCTGAACAGCGCTGCGGTTTCCCTCTTGCCCGTGACTCCACACGCCTGAGCGCACAGCTTGTCGGCAGAGCCAGCGCCGGCCAGCTGACCAGCCACGTTGGGCACGTGGGGTGCCGGGGGGGGGCTGAGGCGGCGGCACTCTGCTGTAAGAGGTTGGGGTCATGAGGCAGGGGGCAATCCAGTGATTCATCCCCCCTTGCACGAGAGCCGCCTGTACTGTGTGTGGGTATTTCTGGTACGGCAGGGACCTCTGCATGCCTTCGTTGCCTTAAGGAGGATGTAATGGCATCAAACGCGGTGCGAAGAAGGGCAACAGTGATAATCAAGGAGTCTAAAATGTCTGGGGCTTTTTGGTGTAGAGGGGAGAAGGATGCTGAAGGAATAATAAAGGTTTACCAATTCAGGAAGTCAGTGGATAAGCTGAAAGCAGAGCTGTTGTTTGCCAGCACCTGCCATGTGAGAGCTGGGGGACACCCAGTGAAACTTGCAGGCGTGGCTTTAAAACAAGTGCTTTCCTGCACAGCAGGCAGTGAGTTTCAGGAGCATGCTGCCATGGGGCTCGTAGAGAGAGGCTGTATCAGCAGGCGCAAAAACAATCTCATGTTAACTGAGATGAATAAACTGAGGGCTGACACGTTGTAAATGTATAAAGCAGTAAAGGGCTGGGCAGGAGGTACCCTCCGGCACCCCGCAACAGGGATTACAGCTGCTGAAGTGAGGGCAGGGCCTGCAGAAGGGCTCCTTTGCCCGCCTTCCCTACACTTTTCTGTGGCCACTGTCAGAGGCAGGTACTGAATTAGAAAGACCACTCAGCCTGACCCCCCTTAAAGCATATCTCATGTTCCTTATTTTCACTTTACACCAGATGGGATGGCATTTTCTAGCCATGTCATAGAACCTTAAAATGACTTAACAGTTTTACAATAGTCACAGTGTTTGTGGCGCACAGAAGAGGGCAGTTTGTAAAATTCCCACAAAGTGAGAGTTTTCCATGCTTCCATGAGCATATTCCACTGAAAAGTGTCGCTTTTGTCCTCTGGGGCCTGAACTTCAGTGACATTCCTCAGAGGCACCAACTGCTGTGGCTCTGGGTGGCATTTAAGCACTTTAAAAGACTTGGTTCACCCTCCACACAAAATCTAAGTGCACATTTGCTGTGGAAGCTTAAGTAGACTGGATCCCACCTGTTCTACTCAAAACAGAAAATCTCAAGTGTGAGATGAGGGAGTAGTAATCCAAGCTGTGTTTTCAGATCATACTGTTTGCTCTGATATGCAAGTCAGGAAAACTGGAATGCTTTGTGGAGGAAAAATGGAGGTGGTGAGTTTCTTGCTCACTTATTTGAGATTTTTTTTCTGTTGAATCGGGCATCAGATACCTTCTTCCTTTTTCCTGGACACCCCAGTACTGCCAGCCTCTCTGGAGCACCCAGGAGGTGTTTGCATTTGATGGGCTGGCAGGAAATGGATAGGCTTAATAGTTGGCCAGCAAGCTGCTGCATTTTGTACTCATCTGCTTGTGGCCTGAGCACCTGAGATCAGAGGCCATGTAGTACAGGCCTGAGGCTTTTCTGAAAATTTCACACTGTGGTGTAGAGGTGGGCTTAGAAATCTGACTGTAGGCTTTTAGTTTGAAAACATCAGCCTTGGGTGAAAATCAAGAAATCGCTATTTGGGTGTTGCTCCTGTCTATAAGCAAGTTCAACCTGAGAGAAGCTTTAAACATTTGAATTGTTCCACTGAAGTCACAGGCACAAAAGGGAAGTGCTATCAACTAACGAGTTTATAGGTATGAGTTCCTTCTTAGTAACTGCCTGAAGCAGTTTGTGACATTCAAATAGGAGGGTGCATTTTAAAAAAGGAAGATCATTTATAAGTTACTTCTTAGTCACTATAACACAACTGCTCACATACTTTTTATAGGGTCTCATCTTGATTGAGCCCAGTAATAACTCCACTAAGTCCTTTTCTCCCGTGCCTTCATGAAAGCTATTTTGCCTGTAAAAATGATTAATATATTTTGGCACTAAAACTTAAAACCCTTCTGTTTTTTTCTAGACCACGGTCCCTTCTATTTTTTCTTCTGGTATTTGCTAACTCTGTTTCCTTGTGAACTAAACCTGTGCAAGATACTGGCTAGGTACTGGCTTTGCCTGTTGGAGGTTGTAACAAGGAAAAGCACTGCTGCTTATTTACCATCCTGGAAGGAAGGAGAGGGCTCTTCTCCATATCCCTTGCTTCCATCTACTGTACCGTAGGGCCTCACCAGCAGTTCTTGTATTAGTTTTTGGGAGCATGTCCTCAAAATACATAGTAGCAGATTATATCCCACTGTTGCTTCCCCAATCCTTCACGTCATCTGTTTCTTACTGTTCAATATTCCATCTTCCTCTTCCCTGGTGACACATCTTAAATTTGTCTCTGACAAACTTCATAGACTAGCTCTGTTTTTTTTGTATTATGGTCAGCAGAGAAAGCTTTAAATAGCATCTTCCCCCCTGCCCCCCAGGTCCTTCAGAAATTTCTTCCTTCTGACTCAACATTCCATTTTTCAGAGGGTCTGTTGCTGCCTCCGATTTGGCCACAGGGGTTTTACAGTTCTGACAACTCCATTGTCCTCTCTGGGTATTTCCTGTGTGCTTCACTATCAAAAATCTAAATAAAGAGCTTCTGTTAGGAAGTTTTCACTTAGTATTATATTTTTAGCATTTATTTGAAAATTCATGTTAATGTCCTGAATACTGATGCTGTCAAACCGGTGGCCCTGTGCTTTTCATTTCTCCCTTACTTAGAGGTACTGTCTTCCTGTCCAACTACATGGTACAAACCTCACAAACTAGATGAAAGTACATGTTGCCAGACACCTTGATTTCCTGTGCTGCTCTCCAGTGGTTTAGGATGGAAATGAGATGGACCTAACACATTAAAATAAATTCTTTGAGTTTTTTGTCCACCTCAGTTGCCTTTTACTTAACCTGCTTCGATAACCATGGTCAGTGTCATGATCTTTCTTGAAAACTGAAGCACTAGTTTAATTCTTGCCCCCCCCCCCCATTTTTACTGTATCCCATCTTAAACGCTTTTACAACCTTAATGGAATTTCTTGTGGAAAATTTTGGTCCTTAGTGCTAAAACAGTTTGTTCCTCAGCAGAAAAACACCACAGAATATTGTGCTGCACAGAGTATGCTGGTCTTCACTTGGGTATTTCAAGTTTAGCCTCCACTTTACAAAATAAGGAGTATCCAAACAGTATGAACTCACCTTCCACAGTGACACCAGGATACTCATCTTGCAATCTTAGTTCATAAAATCTGAGGGAGGAAAGATGCCTAAAACGATGTAATTTGAATACAAAGGTGAAGATAGTGCTGCATGGAAACATGCACTCCCCCAAAGCTAGTCTAGTTTGGTCAAATGATTATGGCAATTCTTACAGTGAGTGCTGTAAGCTGGAGAAGCTAAGGACACAGCCTGCTCTTCTTTTTTTTTTTTAGCCTTTTTTTTCCTGCAGTTAATAACAAGTCACTATTTTCTATCACTGTTCGGTAATATTTGAGTTTATGTGTTCCTATTAGGTAGTTTGCTACCTGTTCTCGTTAGTAGTCACCAATACACACTTTTGGAAACCTTCAAAAGGGTAAGATTTTCAGCAGTTAAATTTGAGTTGCACAAAGATTTTAAAGGGCTGAGAGTAAGCCTGGAAATGAATACACTTCTCCAAGACGTGCTGTCCTTTCTGTACATTCATACAGACAGTAGGGGCCCAAAGCAGAGCCCTTTTTTGTTTGATATGTGGGTACTGATGAGATATGCTTGTACTGTAAATGTGCAGACATAAATTGGCAGGATACACCCTCTGCTTTTATTCTACTCTGTCTCAGTACTCCTACCCTGTGAGATGGAAACAGGACAGTGGGCCAACTGTGGCCAGCACGTCTTGACTTCCTGTTACCAGCAGGTCTCTTCTCTTTTGCAAGTGATTGACCATTTGCACACTTGCTCTTTTGGGGTCTTTCCCTTTTTCTGCTGGCTGTGAGATTACATGTGATCTGTACCGAGACAGTCACACCAGAGAAAGCCCTCTCCGTAAGTGCAGCTGCACTAGCAAAATTATGCTTTTGTTGGTAATGTTTATTTACCAATAGAATTTATCTGGGTGCAGGATAGGCTATGTTGACAAAAGCACAGCTCTGCTAGTATCACGTCTTCCACAGCAGGAATACTTTGTTACATTTTCTAGTTTTTCTGGCAAAGACTTGTGATGGAAACCTGGTCAGAGATAAAAGTGCATGCCCTTTATTCTTGGGAAGCTGCAATCCTCTTCTGTGTGCAGCTTAAGCAAGCTCAGCAGCTCATGCAATGCCAGCAAACAAGTGCTTATCTGACACCATATAAGGTTGTAGTTGAGAAGGAAAATGATGAAAAACATTCCACAGTAAACTTAGACTGGCAGATTAAATATGATACAGAAAAGCTTAGATACAGCTTTTTTTTTTTTTTTAATTTAGCTCTGACAGTATTTATCCCAAAAATGACCCTTTACAGCTAATTAGGAAGAATGACTTGTGTGTCTAGATCTGCTAAACAGTCTTGTCCCAAAATAACAGGCCTTTAGGATGTTGTAGACACAGAGTTTTTTTGTTTTTCTTGGACTTGCTACCATTAAAAGCAGGAGATAGTCACCTTTAGGCTACAAGGTTGTGGGAGTATTGGGTTGTGGTGGGGAACTGGGTGTCACAGAGAGGAGCATATTGAGAAGGAATTATGGTTGTGAAGATGGGTTTGTATTGGAGTTTTAACAAGGTGTGAGACACATCAAAGTGCTTAAAATAAAAGGTTTTCTGAAAGTGTCAAGGGTAATGCTACAGGAGAGAAACAGGCTCCCCTTTTCCTCAGTATATTGCTTGCATCTTTGCTGTCCTCCTATTCTCTATTAGTGATTATAATAGCATACTAGAGAGAGAGAGAGATCGTATAATAGCATAGTATCAATAGCATACTGACTTGGACTACATTTATAATCTAATGTACTATACTAAGTCAGTGGCCATTGGTGACCTCAGTCTGAATTAAAAAAATTTGTAAAAAGTGTCTCAGAAATTAGAGATACTATCCTGGGATTAGGAAAATTTCTGTTTCCTTCCCACCTCAGCAACAGACTTGTGGGGTTTCTTCCATCTTAATAGCCCTCTCTTACCTCAAAGAGCTATGAATATGATATCCATAAAAGACTGAAGAGGTAAGTTGATACTAAAGGGGTACAATCTATGAGAGTAAGCAAATTATTACCAACAGAACAGCACATACCATTTTCAAGTAAAAGTTATAAAAATCTAAGGACTCACACCAAAATATGCTTAGAGTTGCTCATATCCAATACTAATCCAAGAGTCATTTGCAAACAATTTGCAAATATAAAAATAAATGGCCTGAATAAGGTATTCAAAAGACAACTTGTTTAAATGGCAGCAGAGATTTGACTAAACTGTATAGATTATT
This sequence comes from Chelictinia riocourii, assembly GCA_026930925.1. NCBI lineage: Eukaryota > Metazoa > Chordata > Aves > Accipitriformes > Accipitridae > Chelictinia > Chelictinia riocourii. The sequence continues at coordinate 6,661,354 of JANZLP010000024.1, forward strand.
TTTTTACCTTAATCTTTACTTTCCTTAAAAGAAGACCTGCTTTACTTCAAAGAATTCAGAAAATGGTGAGTAAAGACTTATTAACACACACAGTCAAAGCTGGCTTTCTAAACTTCTTCCAATCTCAAATGCACGATCATTCTGTTGAGAGAAGTTTTGTACAGAAATGTTGATCTGATACCTGGAAATGAAATATGATCACTTTCGTCTATATAGCAGGGAAAAAAACCTTTTTAAAAAAAGTTATTCAACTGTTCTGAAGTTTTCAAAGAACTGCTTTGTGTAAATCCACAAATTGTATACCTAAAATCTCCAAAATCTTACATTCGGATATCATACACAAAGACTGCAACACAGAAAGAAAGGACTTCGCATCAATTCAGGCTTGAAAAATTAGGGGGACAGGCTCTGAAATAATTCAAGATTATGTTAATAAAGATTACTTAGATAATGACTGAATGACATTTCATAAACTAAAGCTAAAGAAGTGCTTGCTTGTTTACTAGAAAGAACATCTGCAAGGATAGTTAACTGGTAAGGGTAGATAACTGGGATAGTTAACTCAATTAGTCACTACAGAGGTTAAGTTCTCTGAGTGCTGCTTTCATTTTTATTTTTTTCTTGTTACTTCATACTGTTGGTGATTTGTTCATCAAACTGTAATCTCCATTCATTGTGCAGTGTTTTCCACACAGTCCTAAAATCACATGAAACATAAGGATCAGCAAGGCAAGATGGTTCAGTGACTTGACATAGCATTCTTCAATGACTGCTAGTATTCTAATATCGCTGATGTGGAAATGTAGAAGCTCTCATTTTAGTGTTAGGGAATTGCTATTTCAAAGAACAGAAGAGACTCCTCATATATTCATTGTATCACTTCTCTTTCCTTTGTGATGGACATGCCGCATCCTGTTCCTATTTAAATAGTGTACAAGTCAGGAGGAGGAACTGTGAGAATGTGTTTTCTTTTTACCTGGACATACAGTTGCAAGTGGGATGCAAATAGGATTTCAGTTTCAATCTGCACCCTTGGAAGTTCACCTATCCTCCCTCCCAGGATATGGTCTAATGCAGCAACAGCCTTCAGAAAGAGCACGTGAGTGTACTGCTTTTGCTTAAGAGGTTTCCTGAGTAATGGTCTTAAGTTATTACACAGACAATTTCTAACCAAGAAGAAGGGACAAGATGTTGACCAAAGACCTGAATAGCCAGTAAGAAGATGTGTTGGAAAAAATATGCAAAAAAAGAAAATAGTTGCTTTTCCCAATGCAACTTTTGTGGTGCTTAAAAGAGTGATAATTAATGTACATTGGTTAAAAAAACCAACAACCAAACACACCCCCCCCCCAAACAATGCAAAACAAGAAAAGAAAAAAATATAAAACCTACCCTGCAAAATGTATTCACTTTCTAATCCTTTACATTCAGTAGCAATGCACAATTGGTCTGTTGATTTGTAAGTTACAGGCAGGAACTGTTATTCCTCTTCAGAGTCTTTAAACCCTACCAAGAGTTTACCCCCAAGCCTGAGCAAAATGACACAGACAGAGCTTGATCCAGCTTCTCTCGCAGTCTGGGTGGGTCCTTCCATAAAGATCACTGGAAAACATCATATATTCTATGTAAAGTCTCACGGTTTAGCCTTATAGCTCAACGGAATAAACAAATTTTAATCTAAATTTCCCACATTGGGCAGATTCTAAAAGCAGGCATTCTCCACTTCCACCAGAAATGTAATTCTCTCTGATCCAGAAAACCATTCCTTTCTCCCAGTTTACATCCATGTCAGAGCCAGACATACCCACTTCTCAGTACAACTCAAAGATAATTGCCCTGGATTTGTACAGCCGCATTTTTGTATCTGTGACTGAAATTGCTCAGCAAAAGAATTTCACATTCTCCTTGCAAAAGTCAGAGGGGCCACCGGTTCACGCAGGACGTAACCAACTTAGCACAGGAAGACAATCACCCGCCAAGCTCAAAATCCTCCCAACAGTCAACTAACTCCCCCCAGCCCCTGATGATTACTGCAAAGTAGTTGAGTCAATCAAGTTTAGCATTTGTGAAATAACCACTTTATAAGAAGTTATCAGAGGAGTCTCGGATACACCACACCCTGACTGTCATGTCTGAAAGTCATCCGCTTGCAAATGCTTTGAGCAAAGCACTGCAAACTGACAGATGCAGAATACGGAAAAATAAAAGTGTAAAAAATGATTATCACATGCTGCTTAACGTTAGACTAGCCCTTCAATACGTATAATTACAAGACTTTTTCTTGTTTCATCTGTGTTTAAATTATATTCATCCCATGGAGGCTATGTTCTAAGAAAAATTCCATTCGGTCATGGAACTAAGTTTCATGGGCTTCAAAGTATTTATTTTCTCTCCACTGTGTCATTACTTTCATGTAACTGTCAACTGAATATGCTCAAATATGTAATTTTAGGCCCTTTTATAAAGAAATCTGTGAATAGGAGATCTTCCCAACAGATTTCCAACTGACAGCTAATGGGAAGTAAAATTATAGCTACAGTCTGATTCTCTGTCCTGCAGCAAAGTCTTACAATAAATCCCACAGAAGGGTTACTTCCTTCAGTTCATCTCTAGGTAGAAAACAACACCACCACAGCTATCAACATGTCCCTGGCTATATTTTGACAGTTTTGACAGTCAGGTCCTGTAAGGTTTATCAGGATGCTGTTGATGTTGCAGTTAACAATTTATAAAAAATCGTGTCTCCGCTACTTTAGTATCAAGAATTATCAATAAAGTTCTATAAATACTTCTTTCTCTTAGCTGGCATAAATAATGCTTATACTCCTTTACCGACAGGATGTGAGTATATATCACTGCTCACGTACTTCAAGCACGTTAGAAGAAAATAAGTTAGTTTAATTTGCGTAACTGCAAAGGGCTGGAGACTAAATACAGTATAATCACTACAGTTAAACAAAGATATTCACAAAATTTACAGTAAGTATTTTGCTCTTCACAGGGATATAGACCTGTGGTTTGTATTTATGTATTTCCTCCGAGCCCAGAATTCTTGGCAAATTAACAGAATTGGAATATTTTGTCCAGATGAGAGCACATTTCTCAGTTCAATGGATTTAAAAAAAAAGCCCAAACCAACCAAAAAAACCCAAGCCCTCCTTTAAAATCCAAGTCAGCCTTAATTACCACTGGGAGTTTATTTATTTATATCCTCAGATATTCAGGTATTTCTGCTAGGAGCACAATATGCTTCTACTGCTAGAAATATTAATGACTAAGAATGGTTACTGCAGGCTTGCTTTCAGGTTAACCAGGGATGTTTCTGTGGGGTTTTTTTCTTTCTGTTTAAGTAGTGTGGTGAAATAACAAAGTGATATTAAGGTTCTGGCTCAGCTTCCAATAGAGGCATGAATACTTTTAATAAAAATGCAGAAAACAGTTTTCATTGAACAGTGTTCTTATTTAACAAAAATATTTGTCATACAAAAAGCTCTACTAATCTTTTAGCAACCACATGAAAAACGAAAAACCACTCATAAAGCCAGCACTGTGTGATTGTTCTTGCTTCCATTTATTTGTGGAACTCGTCATAAATAATGAACAAATCTTGATTTTTTTGACAGTAGAGATCAATTCAAATAAAGTCAGAAGAATCTGCAATGCTTATCCATGACACTTTTGAATACAACCCATTTCCGGAAGTGAGAAGGGAAAACTCAGGAGCTCCTAACAAGAGCTTTCCCATACACCTTTTGCCGTTTCTGCCAGAAATAAAGCAGCAACGCTGCATTTCAGAGTTCCTATCTGGTTGCTCAGAAATACAATAAAGCTATACATTCAAGCAATAAAGGAAACTTCAAGATTAAAAATGAAGTACTTTAAATATTTATTTTATACTCACACCACTTTTTTATTTTTAATGATCTAAATTATTTTAAGCAGTGATAATAGAACTGTAGAATTACTTGGGCTGGATGGAACCTCTGCTCAAACCAGGGATAGCGAGATCAGGTTATTCAGAGACTTACCCAGTCAGGTGTAGCATATCTTCAAGGTGGAGATTCCACACGATACTGGGAAACCTGTTCTAGAATTTGACTGCTCTCATTTTTTTCAGACCAAAATTTCTCACATTTCAGCTTGTGCCCATTGCATTTTGTTTTATGGTCATGCATCACTAGGAATTAATCTCCATCTTCTCTGTATTCTCTCATTAGGCAGCTGAAGACAGCAGTAAGACCTCCCTGGAGCCTTATCTTCTCAGGGCTACACAAACACAGCTCTCAGCCTCTCCTCATGCATCACCTACTCCTGTCCCGACCATCTCAGTAGCTCCTCCTTCAGCTCGCTCCACTACATCAATGTCTTTCCTGTCATGGAGTGCTCAAATTGGACACAATACTCCATATGCAGTCTCACAAGTGCTTAATAAAGGGGAAAAATTACT
>JANZLP010000024.1:6770991-6792080 GCA_026930925.1 Chelictinia riocourii
ATGAAGAAACAATAAAACTAATCATTAAGCAGGCCTGCTGAGAAGCGAATTCCAGTCCCAGGTCAGATCTAATTGCACCCTCAGTTTCACCCAAGTTATGAGGGAAGTTATGATCAGGACCATATGCAGCTAATGGAGATGTGCTGCCCAAGCCCTCATCCTATGTAGAAACCCCACCAATCAACGAAACATTGCTTGTGAAAGGGTTTGCCAACACAGTTCCAAAGGCAATATTAGGGACTTGAAGGAAAACCAACCAAAGCAAGGAACATTGAGAAGTAAATTTACAGAATAAGAGGTGAAGGATGTTCTTAAGGTTGGAATGCCATAAATGTTATCTATAAAGGCTTTCTGAGGCAGATGTGAATCAGAAGTAAGAGAACTGGAAAACACCTAAGTGCTATTCCCCTGGCCATTCTCACTGCAGGATATTCTGCATAATCCTTTGTGGCCGGAAGGGGTGGTAACTCTTTGTGCTTCAAACTGTGCAGAAATTATGCAGGAAAATGTTCAGCCTGGTCTGAATATCCTCCATTTAGAATCGGGTCATCCCAACTTTGGTTCATCCAAGGCAAACGGAAAACTTCTGGCCAGCTTGGGTTATAGGTAGGAGCTCATTTGTCTCACTTGAAAGAAGTCTATGAGCATGATTTAATAGAAAATTAAAATGACAAGATAAGTTTAAGGAGATCTGGAGTAATCTCCTATCTCTGCTATAGATTTTCTGTGTTTACTTACTCAAAAAGCAGGGACAATAGGTCTCTTCTGTTACCCTTTGTTGTTCTTGTTTGGCAGGTCACTGTTATGGGGAGATTCTTTCAATGTAAATTCCCTATTAACTATTTATGCAGGACCTGAGGCCTAATTTTTTGTATATACGTATATACACATATATATAAATTACTCTGTATGTAACATCAGGAAATTCTCATTCATTACTGATAACTATCTTTCAGATCACATATGATATAGTGAAATATCTAACTGCAATACAGAATGTTATTTACAATTTTGTTTTTCTACTTGTAATAAACCCTATATTGTAAAGAAGATTTTTTAGCAAGCTGACTTTTTTTCATAAGATGTTTTGAAGCTGCTCAGAGGTTTGCAATGTTAGAAATTGTTTCTGGAATGATAAAATTAATGGGCAAACTGTAACTGAAAAAGGTCAAAGATCTATGACGTGCACATAAAAAATCAACATATTTTTTGCTCTGACTTGCAAAGGTAAGTCATGCTATTGACAAAACCAGAATGTATGAATGCCACCTCAAATATTTAATCTGTGAAAATAAAAATAAAACCAAACCAGATAGCTATAATGGAAAGCTGTAGGGAAAAATATTTGTAAATGTTTTTATTAATTAACCAAGAACAACATGATCCAGATGTTGCAACACCATTCTGAGGTGTGTTTGAAAAGAACTCTGACTGAAGTACTTATAACTAAACTGGGTCTTAGTAGAACATGAAATAAATGAAGACACAAGGTGCGTATGTACAAGAGAGAAATTAGGATATACACACAATTGCATTAAGAGATACTGACTTTGTTCTAGTCAAAAGACTTGTTAAACTTACTTAAACATAACAAACACTAATGTATAAAGAACGCTGGAGACAAACTATTTTAGTGTGCACTTCCCTTCAATAAGTATATTGTTTTGCACAGAAATTACTCAGTTATCTAACTGTTTTGATGTAATTTTTAGTATCAGGAAATTTAACATGGAAGTCTGAAACCTTTCCTCTTTATCTTCTTGGCTCTTCCTCCATTTCTTTTTTTACAGAAATAACAGGTTAAATAAAACAATATAAGACAAAAACTACTGAATACATTTATAAACATAAAATGATGAGCTAGAACAGAAGATATGTTCCAGGGTATCATGGAACCAATATGGTATTTCACCCTGGTGTCCTGAAATTGCTGTAGAGCCTATCAAGTTCAACATTTGGCTTCTCATATTAAAGAAATTAAAAGTGAAGCAAATTTTTTTCCACACTTTTCTAAGATGAACAACATTTTTAATGGTCAGAGAGTACATTCCAAACACTGTGGTTTCCCTAAGGTCAATAAGATGCAGCAGTGCAGTTATGGTTATCAGATATGACCTTTAACAGTTTTAATTTTTTTTTAATTTGATGAAAAAACGTTTGAGAAAAACATTATACTTTTCTTGTCTTACTTGAATCAGCCCATTTTGTCTAAGACAGGGCATCATACTCCTTAGACAACATATTTAGCAGGTTCATATGTGGGTCAGTTCCCTTTCAGGCTAATGGCTATGGGATTACATTGTTCTAAGGGATTTACAGCACCAATTTAGTGTGCTTCTTGGTTATGAAGACAGGGATGAAGCTGAGTGTGCAGAGGTACTTCCAGATGCTCAGAGCAGAAAGGAGCAATGGGGATGGGGAAACCTCAAAGCCTAGGAAGGTGAGAACAGGATTTAGTGGGATGCTATTGTTTCATTTGTTCCATAACGTACTCTTTCTAAAATGTAGGCAGAGACATAGTAGAAACCAGTTTACAGCTCTCCTTAAAAGTTCCTTGCATAACCTCAACTGTTTTTGCACTGCCCATATTAATGCTCTAGGCAGTTGACCTGTAAGTGTGGGGAAGCAGTTTCAGTGTTAGGAAATTTTTGTTGTGGAAAGAAGATGGGAATATAATAGTAATTGTGTTTGAGTCAAATAAATACTTGATAGTGAATCCCCACAGAACTACCACTTCCACTCTCTTTTCTCCTTATGGCCATTGTTCAATCCACCAGGACGGCAGATATTGGAATCTAGAATCACTGAGATGAGGTTGTGAGTTCATGCATGTGAGAAAGAATATCATAGCTTTAACTCAGTGACACTAATTTCTGCTTGTTTTACAAAGAAAATAGGCCTGTATATGTGTGCATGCATGTATATGTTCAATATATATTGAAAACTGCAATATAAATTCAAACACAGCTGAGAAACAATAAGTTAATTTGCTTTAATTCATATTGTATGATCTGCTTTTCTTTCAACGTTGTCTTTTGAAAAAAGGAATGGTGGCAATCAAAACTCAGATTTAGTTTGTGAGCCAAAACCTTCTGTTCAGAAAAGGAAAGCATGTGAAGTACATTTCGCATAAGAATACTCACCTTATCAGGAAAACTCAACTATAAGATGAAATATACCTAAACATTCTTCATGAATGTCCATTCACTCAGTGTCAGAAGGAAAATTAGGGCAAAATGTTCAGTCAGAAGAGAGAACTTGAAAGGCAAGTGTAACCAAGTTACAGAAATGATGGTTTTATGTCCCTAGATCAGACTAAACCCATATGGTATTTAGTAGCATGGCGAATTTTCTCAAATCCATTTGGGAACAACTTGGGCTTTCTGTTATTCGCTTACTTGGCAGTTGCCACCCATTTTAGTGGCAGTAGATTTTGGGATTTGTTCTAGCTGTTGGCTTCACTTAGGAGGAGATCATTCATTGTTCAATGTGTCTGCTTTTTTTCCTAGACTCTTACAGTGCAGGACTATTATGAGTGGAGAAGAAAACCACTTTTTTTTTTTTTTTTTTCTATCCTTTTTCCTCAGGAAAATATTTAGCTTCTATGTGGTGTTTATATACAAACCAGACATCTGGTTCTCATGTTAAGTAGCTTTCAGAAGTGTCAAGTAATGATTAGGTCAATGTTTTTTATTTTGCACTGAGGTAGCACCTCTAATTGGAAGACCTCCAAGAATTTGAAAATACATCCATTAGCTGTTTCTGTAGCTGGATTTTTCTGCTTGTCAGTTTTAGGAATCAAAAAATAAAGTTTTCATCTGTTTCTGTCTGTTTTATTATTCACCATGTTGTGGGATGATATGGGCCTTTAATCCTGTAAGCCTACGTAAAAAATAACAGTGAAAACAGGAGTATTAACTTCATGTGGTATACATATTTACTGTGGATCTTGGCTAATCAGTCAGGGTCCTGGCTTCATTGACTTGACTATATTAACTCTAATTTTGGCCAGAAGCATATGTCTTTCATTCTTTCTGCTACTGAGTTTGTAGTATGTGCACGTTGAACCCTGTAAATTATTGATTGACATTAGAAATCTCAAAGTTCTTATCCCTCTTTCCAGTTTTTGTCCATGACCACAGTGGCAGTGTTTTATGTTGGCCTACTGCTCAGTGTCTGCTTTGCTCTGCGGTACAGGTCCTCCAGAATCAATGCCAAGCTCCAGCTAATCCATAGGCAGTGAATAAATACTCCTCAAAACTGCATCTTCTGGCACTTGAAATAAATAAAAATTAGCTGTGAGTTACTGAGAACCTGGCCTCTTAAAATTTTAAGCCCCTAAATTTGAAGCACTGATGCTTGAAAATATTGTCTGTTATTGACCCAGATTGGTTAAACTTCAATCACTTTCTTTCTCTTACAAACATGGAATATTGCAAGTCTTTCTTCCAGACGGATATACAGGCATGGTGGTGGTTACTTGCTGAAAGGCATGGAGACTGGTGGAAGGGCCTGAAGCACAATCCGCGTATTAAAACAGTGAGTTCTCTGAGCTTTAGGACTCCTTGTAGCGCACTCAGAAACTCCATTTGAATTTAGCCATTGGCAAAAACATTTGCAGATGTGGAAATTACATTTTAATTAGTTTGTATGACTACACAAGGTAGGTTTGTTGCAGGAGTTACCATAATTACTAACAGCAAAATTGATATAATAATGGCCATATGGGTATTTTTCTGTAATTATCATTATTATCTAATCAGATTCTAAACACTGCCTGGCTTCTGAATGGCCAGAGATGACTTCTGGGGCTAGATTATTCTCAATTATTTGGTACAGCTTTTTTTGCATGCATCAGGAATCCTGTCTTAGAAAATGATCAAGTGCTTTATCTTCAGATCATGTGTGTCTCCATTTAAAAATGCTCAAGAAATTAATCCTATCTTAGGTACAGTAACAGAAATAATAATTTTCTTACTTGAACAGGAAATTTGGATGCTAGATATTGGTTCTATTAAGCTTGAGCTTCAAATGGAAGTATATTTTAGCTATACTTATAAATATTATTCTACTGAAATTTATATTGAAAACTATTAAAAAAAAGACATGATTGTAAATATTCCCCCTTGATTTAGCCAACAGTGGCTTATTCTGTGTTATACTCTTTTAATAGCTAGTAATAACATAGCCATTGGCTATGGAAAAGTTACAGTTGTGCAGTCAAGGATCACACTTCATTTTGTGTATATTAATGGTAGGCAAGTGGATGCAGTTGCCTCTTCTTCCATCCAGGCACTGAATTTGTACTATATTTGCTTTGCCAAATATCTGGGCATATACTTCTTTAGTCATCCAAGGGCTGTGGTTCTGTTGTGCTTTACAAAAAAAAAGAAACAAAAGGGTCACCATCTGGAATGTGTTTGTGTAAACCAGAATTAATGTTCACTTCTCACATGCTCTCCACTGGCACCTTGTGTGATTGTCACATCTAAGTGTTTGTCACAGAGCACAAAAGCAGCAGTTAAATACTTTGCAGAGGGGTTGCTTTTGATTTTCTGCTGCTCTGAAGGGTAGCTTGAGGACTTAGCGTTCTTTGTTCATTTCTTTTGCATGGTTATTGGTACCTATGTCATTTCAAACTAGATTGCCTGAGTGCCTGGCCATGCTGGGGCTACAGTTGGTCTTACATGCCCATGGTGTTTGGAGCTTCACTGTCGTCTATTTATGTCCGTATGCAAACAGTGCTTTGGCTTGATGTACTGAGAGTGATGCCCAGCTTTCTAGTAATGCACCTCTCTAATGATACTTGGAGAGTGTTGAAAAGGTGTCTGTCACTCCACTGATCATACAACACAGTATGAAAAATTTAGCAGAGGGTGTCAAAGCCTTTGTTCTGAAGCATCTTTGGTTGTGGGATTTGGGTTGTTTTGAGAATATGAAGCTAATAAGAAATTGTGCCAGGCCCATCTGATTTTTGGTTAATATTTTGCTGTTTACTCTTTTTTTCTCTTTCTCTGTGATCTGAAGACAACTACTTACACTGTTGTGAGGAAGCACAATTCTTCAGTTCTTTTTCTTCTGTGAACCTTTAAAGCAGAACAGGAGTGAAGCTAGTGGTATGAGTGTATGGGCAGATTGAATAGCATAAGGCTTAAAAAATTTTATAATAACAAAGACTGCATGGGAACATTGAGGGATCAGGCTAGGCAAAAATATATCAACTTCACAAATACATATGAAGCTAAAGCATACTGATTAAACTTTATTAAATATTTTATTTGGTGTCTTGCTTCAGCAGACCCAGTAAAATGAGATCCTTTCTTCTTTAAACATTTTTTCTAATGGCTGAATATAAAAATATTGCCTTTCCATGCTTCTGAAAAGCTACATGTATTTAACACTGATACTATGAGCTTCTCTAGTTAGAATACAAATCAAATACAATCTGCGAGACAAATTGTGCCCTGAGGAACAAGTATGTATCTCAATGGGAGTCATGAAAAGGCAATGGAGATTTTTCATTTATCAAAAAGCACTGTTCTCAGATGTCACTGGCACATGTGTAGAGCCTCATCAGAAGTTCAACAACAGTTTTAAATTCCTTTTTCCAATATAAAGTTTAGGTACGCTGTCAGGTAAGAAAATAATAGATTACACATGTTTAAATGGATTTGCCGATTTCTCTCTTGTTGTTTGTTACAGTACTTCAAATACTGCTTCTCCAAAGAAACAAGACTGGCATTAAAAGAGAAGTATTTGTGGTTAAAATGCTAGGAGGCAAAAAAAGTGCTCTGAATGTATTCATTGTGAATAATATTATACAAAGATAGTTTACAGAACTCAACTTCTCAACCCCAAACGCTGCAAACCTGTTATTAAACATCTTAAGCAAAAGGAAAAGGAAATAATCCTAGAGGCCAATGGTCCTGGGCAGATAGGTAGTTTTTAACAAAAGCTCAAATAAATATAGCCTGTGAGGGAGAAGGAAACTAAAGGTTAGGTTTCTTTAAAGTGGAAAATGTATTTGTAGACAAAATGTATGTATCACACTATAGGCTTGCATTACTTAACATGCCATGAGATGGCTGCGTCACTAGCCAAAACTTTTACACGGTCTTTCTATAAAGTCAAACATGAACAGAATTGCACAGATCCGACGGGACTGTAGAAAAGACAACAGTCAATGCTGGTGAGATATACCTCCTCCAAACCCAAGGGAGCTTCAAGTGAGGATTGAAGTTATCAAAGATAGCTGAATGAGTATTACTGTTGTGAGAAAATGCCTCCTCTAAGAGAAAAAAAACCCTTTTCCTTTGAAACTCAGTATATTGAAGGAAAGAGAAAACTAGGCTTTGAGGGAGTTCCAGAAGAGTTATCATAAACACAAATATTTCCCAAGCGTAATAGAAATAATGCTTTCTGGGCTCCAGCATTTCTGACTGTATGAAGATCATAATTTGCTCTGTCAAAGCTCCTGAACATGCTAAGTGATAACTAGACCTAAAATGAAATTAGCATCAGCTCCATTTAATTACTATCCCACAAGCTTTGCTGGTACATCTACGAAAATGGAATCCAACTTACTGAGCTCAAACAATTTTTGTAACTGAGAAACAGTGTTAAATAGGCTATTTCTAAACCTGTGGAAAGGCAGTTTCCTTAGTGTAGCCTCCATTACGTAGTCTACCTACTGATGACCTACTATTGTCTCCCCTAATGAGTTATTTGTAATTTATTTCTGTATCACATTTTTCTTTTGCATGTAGCTGATAGAAATGTCTCCTGCACCTATTTAAAACATAGCAATCTATATTGCGTACAAAATGAGAAGTGTTTACAGCTTTTTCCAGAACATTCTTATTTGAAAATTTTTCACACTAACTATGGCACATGAAGCAAGCTGTAACTGTGAAGTCAGAAAGAACATAGAACCTCTAGGTTTTTTAGCTTTGCGTCTGGCTATATCTAATTTTCTAGGCAGAAAGATAGCGCCAGATAAAAGAGAAGCAGATTTATAACTAATTCCCCACACTTATCAAAAAAGACAGGGGAAAAAAGTATATTTTGGAGTTTCCTTTCAAATCGAGCTACATCAGAAGATGTGAAAAAGTCACTAATGTTCAAAAGCACTCACCACTACCCTTATACATAGCAACAAGATTAATAAATAATTAACAGCATTTCCAAAACAAACATACCTCAAAGACATGGGCGTTTTAATTCTTCCAAAGAACTATTACCTCAGCTGCCTTTCTGTCTTCTGGTCTTGAATTTGTTGTGTAGCCTAGGAAAAATAAATCTCAGCTTACTTTCAAACTGAAAGCATAAGGCTAGACCCAAGGAAAAAAAAAAAAAACAACTTAATAGCATTGCAGTTAATTCCTCTGTAATCCTACCTCATTATCTTAAGCAAATAAATCTCTGAAAAGGATTGCCTTATTAAAAGCGAATTAGAAAACTGAATGTCATCTGTGCAGGGAGACATTCTCTTAAAATGCAATCAGCAAGGAAGCTCATAAATAGGGCACTATATAAAAATGTTCCTATCAGGCAATCCTTAGCAGATTTTCAACAGATGTGTATGTAACTATGATTTCACAAATTCCTAAAATAAAATGTGTCAACGTTTACCACGAACTTCCAAGAGTCTAAAAAAATGTACTCATTCAGATTCTACAGAAATAACAACATTATAAAGATATGTAAAATGTAGCAAGAGTATCTACTGAATTGTCACACCTCTCACTCTTGCATGTCATCATATTTCATTTACTGAGGACAATTCAAAGAAAAAATTAAAAAAATAAAAATAAGGTTATTATGTTTCAGTTTTATTTCTATAACCATGTAAAATTCAAGAGGCATAGCCCCTAGGTGCATCTCAACACTCATTACACCTTTTTAGAAGTGCACGTGGACTGTATAAGCAGTATAGTGCATGCTATAAAGAGAAATCAGAGACAAACTACTGCAGTCACTATCATTGTTAGAACGTTGTAAGTTTTCTCCAAAAATATTCACCAATTGTAAGCTTTTTTTAATATATTAGTTCAAAATAAAGACATGGGTTATCAGATCCTTGGGGGGGGGAAATCAATGGTATTACAACAAAGATTTTTTTTATTAAGAAGTGACAGCTTTATTATTAAAAGAAAATAATAGGTATCGCTAGGAACAAATTGCCCTTTGCATTTTTAGCTTCATTAGTATTGAACTTCTCAGCTTCACTTTAAAATACTCATCTTAATCATCCTGTGAGCTATTCATTACTTCAAAGTACTTTGTCTATCTGTACCAACACAATCAAGTTATTTTAAAAGAAAACAACACAGAACACATCTTTCTTGAAGGGTTTGCAAGGATAACAAAACGAAGTGAACCAACCTCTGGAAGACGATTGTGTCATATGAAACCGCAATACAATGTAGAAAACATGAATGAAGACGGTATTCAAATGAAAGTAATAAAGGGCAGGTAAAGCCAAACAGAAACTAAAAACAACTAGAAAGGGTTCACTGGCATTTTGTTTATACCCACAAGCCAGCAATGTAACAAGTCATAAAGAAGTCAGGAAACTAATTTCTGACAATAGCTTGTTCCAAGTCCTTTACTTCAGTATTTCTGAACAAAAAGTATATAAGCACAGAGACACAAGTTTGAACACATGAAAGCCAATGCACACTACAGAAACTAAAACAAAGCATCCCGCGTTCACAATAAGATGCAAGAAGTGGTGTATATTACATTATCATGTAAGATTCGTTAAAAGCTACGAGACTGTGTATTTCAGGTTCACAAAATTAAAATCATCATACTGCTACCGTTAGGGCCAAATCTTAATTTATAAATATTTATAAGTCAAAGTGGCCTTGATTTGAGGGTTTTGTATTACTTTTTCAAATGGTAATATAACGGCGTCTCATACAATTTTTCGTATTGCTCCTTTTGATAACAACTTTTTCAAGGTTCAAGCTGAACCAATGTTTCTTCATCCAAGGGCTCTTTTCACCTGAGTGCTATAACATTTTCATGGTGCACTGAAAATAAGATAATGGAGTGACAGCAGTAAAAGTAACTCCTGCTTGAATGATGCATCTTTTAGTCAATGGGTAGGTGAAAAGTAGTAACAAAAGAGATCCTTTCTTTCATGAAGGCATCTTTCTTTTTCTTACTTAGATATATTAAGTAAGTAGAAGCCTTGTTTCACGGAACAAGAGCACACATTTAAAAGTTGCTTGTAGTCTCTCACACAAATCCTTACACCTTTTGTATTGCTAGACTAGGTGGAGTATTTAATCAGATTTATTGATTTTATGGTGTTTGCTGAGACTTGAGAAAATGCCCAATTCTTTCAGCCTGCTAATTTTTTTTTTCCCCTGTTTCTTTCTCTCCTGACTTCAGTTGGTCAGGGTTTGTGGTTTGTTTTGGTATTTTAAAGGCCTCTCCTAAGTTAGCATCTTTGTTGTTCATGTATTTGTTCACAACTCTGAAATGTGATGTTTTCTTCTCTACTGTGCTTTAAGATCCACCATTTCAGTACTATATGTATCTGCATTTGTCAAACATTTTAAGGAACATATAAAGTATTGCTTCTTAATGATGTCAGACTGAAAGAAATCCATGGATTTAGTCTAGTCCCTCTGGATATTTGAAGGTCCATATTTACTATCAGAAAGGCTTTGCTTTTGCAAACCAACAGTCTTAGGTTTGCTTTCTCCAGTCGTTTTAGTCTTGTAGTGCTCAATTGTGTGCAAGATTGTAAAGAATCACTGATCAATCTGTACCCTAATATCCAGAGAACTTGAATTTTAGTGGCATCTAGAGACCTAGCTTCCTTAAGGAAAATCCCTGCCACAAAACCTATATTAAGAAAAATGATTTTAAAAAGACCCAAAAACCAAAACCCCAAAACAACCAAAAAACAACCACAAAACAATTTATTCATGAAACACAGAACTGGGTCAGTTATGTTGTGTTATGAAGTATGGACAGATATAAGTTCAACTCTTGCCATTGTGTATTCTTGGAAAAATTAGCATTTGCAGGTTTCAGGAAAAACAGTAAAAAAACCCAAAAAACAAAAAACAACTTTCCTTACAGGTTTTCCACTGTCATGTGAAATGCCAACTTATGGCTCCTAAGTTAGAAATACTACTATAAGTAGAGACAGGCTGATTAAATTTATAATAAATTTATGTACCTCTACAAAATGAAAAAAAAACCATAGAAGATAAAGTTAATCAGACTATGGGAGTTCAGTTAATTATTTTTTATTATTTTGAAATCATGAGGACTTACTAGTGTCACTAGTTACTAGTGTCATCCACTTCTTCATTAAAGCTCTGGTTGTTTAAAAGAACATTAATGCAGACTATTAGCTATTTGTGTTTATGTTATAGTACCCAGATAAAAATTACTTCCCCAACCTAACAACAGCTAGAAAAGAGAAGACAGCTTTAAAACCTGGATTTTCTCTTGGTTTTCCCAAAAAGATCGATACTCTTTTTTTTTTTTTTACCTCAATTACATCTTGGCATATCTTTACCTACAGAAAAAATAAACTTGCAGACAACAGTGACAATGACTAAAGTCTTCAGCTTACAGTTGAAGTCTTCAGCTATGGCTTACCTATAATCTAAAATCAATTACTTGGTCTCAAACAATTCAAGTTACAATTAGAAATAATTCACTTTCTGGAGACAAGGAGCTAAATAATTTTGCTCCTAAATACTTGATTTGCAACCACCTTACCACCTTACAAGTGCAAGTGCTTAATAGCAATTTAATGTTTCTAGATGAATTCTAAACAGTGAATTAAAAATGTTATCTCTAGTTTTACAGATACCTATATTTTACTTTATTCATCATTTAAACTGTTTATGATTTCAAGACCAGAATGAAGTAAGCTAAATCCCATTCTCACTTCAAACACTTTCCTTAAAAAAAATTCCACAACCATTTAAGTCCATTCTATCAAAACAATTCCTAATGGTCTATCCAAACATCCCGTGGGAGTGAAAAACTGGAAGCATAATGCAGGCACAGACAGCAGTGTTCAGGTATCTGTAATGACGACAAAATTTACTAGAACAGTCTTATGGTCATTTGAACTAGCACTTACTCATGTATGTACATCAGCAAACATCATTTAGACATCACATTAGAATTCCATTAGAAAAAGTGACCCTTCACTTAAAGTATTACACCTAATTCACGAGGAAGCCATGATAAATTAGTTCGCTAAATCTCTGGCTGAAATATATCATAGCTGTGTCTCACCAATTAACCTTTCAATGCACAAAAACCCAAATGGTTTCTGATAATTTTGTTTCCAACTAATTGTAAATGGAAAGTGTTCTCATTCATGCACTACAACTCAAACACTGATCTCAATTCATTTAAAAAAAAAAATCTTCGTAAAGAGAGATGTAAAAGAAGATAAATTATAATGTATTTTAATATTTTAAATAGAATTTAATTTCTATTATTTACTCTTGTGTAATTAACTAAGGCAGCAGTTCCTAGTAAAAAAAATACTGTTGGTGGGAGGGGACAAGCAAAACTATTAGCAATGTGAACTTCTGAATAAATGGGAACTTTATTGGAAGGCTTCATTTCAATTTACACCTTGTGTATGTTATAGATACAAGCACACACACATACAGATAGCCACTATATATTTTCACATACCTTACGTGTTTGATAAGAAAGGCAGAAAAAAGTAAGAACATTCAATCGTGCCATCATCAGAACACTGTGCAGCTTCCCCAAACAAAATTTGATCAAATGTAGCGTAGCTTCCTTTAGCAAAATTGCGTTTTCTGACACAAATAGAGTCCGCTGTTAAAATTCCAGATGAGTCTAACCATGATTTACTCTCAATTCAGACAGCAGTCTCAGACTTCTGGCTGCAGTGACATTTTAATTTATATTACCAAAAGGACGAAACTAAATGTCTAGCACCAAGAGAAAACCAGACTTACTAAAAAGCAAATAGGCAAGAGAGTGGAATACAGTTGTATTAAGCAGAAACAGGACAAAACAGAAAGCAGAGGAACAGCTTTAGGTTCACCACAGCAGTATCATAAATTTTCTTCAGAGAATGATAGCGAAAGCAAAGACTGGTTTGAGCTTATTTTTCTGTCAAACAATCAAGAGTGATAGCAGATAGCTCCCCTTGGTCATAGACAAGTAAAGGCTCTGCTTTCCTTCAGACCGCTTGAAGTCTGATGATGTTCTTCACATAAAAAGAGACATCCCAAGATAAAGGAAGCAAACACTATTTTTAAGTCACCACTTAGAAGATCATTTCTGAGCTCACAGAAGGTCTCACAGCATATTCTAAATTACACACTGGCATACAATCTTTTCTCCATAAAGTATAATCGGGTCTCAGCCTGTTCAGTGAGGTTACAAAACAATTTTCTATTTCCCACAAATTGACTCCATGTTGAAAAAACCCCTGTGACTTGAGGGAGAGGAAACGGGGTGAAAGGGCTGCAGGCTTCACTGAGCGCCCGGCGCTGACTGCAGTTGTCTGCGAACCAGGAGGGCACAGCAGGCGGATAGTCTGGCTTCGGAGCACAGGGGAAGAGATGGGGATACAACACTCCCTGCAGTAGGACAACGTCAGAGAAACGCTTCGTTTTCCTCAGCTGAGTTCTAGCTGCCACTACAATGTTCTTTGTAATTCCAAAAATACAGTAACTAAACAAATAAAGAAGAAATGAAACGACTTCTCTATCAACTGGAGCACAATTTTGCGGTGAGAACCCCCCAATTAATAGTCTGATAAATTACTGCTGTACGATCATGAGCACTTTAGGCAGACTTTGCTTCAGTTTTCTAACCTATCAAATGTGCATAGCAGCATGGTTTTTTCCTTGCCTTTTATTCCCTTTCTTTGGCTCATGAGTGGGTCAGGCACTTGCCGGAGCCTGCGTAGGGTGAAATTAAAGAACTACGCTTGGAGTTTCAGCATACCACAATAAAAGTTGCACTAGAGTTCCAAGGGAGCAATCCTATTACTACGTGGATTGACCCAGCTGCCTTTGGAAGTGCAAGCTGTATGGTATTGGAAGGCCAGGCTGGCAGCCTTGGCCAGCCAAGGCCAGTAACTGCTGGGCACACAAACATAAGGGGTTTTGTGCAAGTCTTACATTGCTGTCCTGTAGCTAACGACCATAATATTAAGATAGCCCTGATCTCTGCTTCAGCTATTTAGCTCTAGGTAGTCTGCTGTCACTTTAGCTTTAAGTTGTTTAATTTTTTTTAACATAGTTGAGATGTTCTTTACTCATTCTGCTTTCTTTTTGAGGTTCTAAAGTCACTTAAAGTGCAGCTGGGGGTTTATTGTGACAACTGTTACACTGTCTTTGCTCAGTGCTTCACAGGAGAGGTGTTTGGTTTTTTTAATAAGATAACTTGCCTATGCACAATTGTGGCACTCCTGCAGCTTTTAACCTCCCAGTCACCTGCACTGAGCTGGGTTCTTAAAAGATATGTCAGGTCTCAGTTAACTTACTGCAGTCAATAGGCATTTGGGACAAAGATACTTCAGTGGCTAGGGTCCAGCTTCCTACGGAGAATAGAGAGAAAAATAATTGGTCCCACTTAAAAACTTTACCTAATGCTTGGCACAAAAAGGCCAGCACTTGTTTCTGTGTGCTTGTGAGCATTTGTATTGCATGTAATTGTCAGAAAATCCAATATCCTAAAGTACTTTCACTCTGACAAGTCAAATAGTAGGAACTGAAGCTAACCTCACAGATCATAAGTTTAGAGTCCTACCTTTTTACTATTACTGTTAGGAAAAAAAGCTTTAAATAAAGGTAATTCTTTGTTACTTCATAATCTAAACCTAAGACTGCAACCTCCATTTCTATTCTAAAGCCAGAAAACAACCACCTCTGGCTGTTGCGTGAGATGACAAGCAAAGGTTGCTCCCTGTGTTGGTGCTCTAATTCTCCAGCTAGGCAAGGGGACTGGTTGCTTACAAATCTCAATCCTGAAGTGTAATATTCCAGAAATTCATGTTATATTCTGTCCATAGAGCCATCATTAGGGCAGCTGAAGTATCAGCGTTCTAGTCTTGAGGTCCCCTGCTGCTCCTGGGAGGACTGATTCCAAAATGTCCTCCAGTGGGACCACACTTATACCCTTGTTGAATCTGACCTGTGGTCATTTTAATCCCTATCGGCCAAGAAGGTCACCTCAGTGTACCTGGCACGTCTCGATTGGTCTGTTCAGCTTTCAACCTGTGGCCTCTAAGGTTTGGTGGGGTTTTTTTCTGTTCTCCCTGCCTGGAGAAGTTTCATTTCCTGCTGGGAGGACTGTACGGGCACAGTGAGGACCATGCCCAGGCTAAAATCCACTTGAATCTAATGATGAGGAAGTTTAGAATAAGCGTAGAATTGGAGAACTCAGTCTGATGCATTTTTCCATTATTTTAATGAAAGATGTCAAATAAGTCACTGAAACTTTTTGTTCTTTTTCATACCAGAATAAGACAAGTTTTAAATTGGGCTAGTTAACGTATATGAATAATGCAGTGTAAAAACCCCCACTTTATCTATAGGCAATGCTTAAGAAAAACATTGTAGAGGTTGCAGGATTAGTACCTATGAAATTGCACACTAGGCAGGCTAGACTTTCAACTGAGAGAACCTGCAGCAAAGGAGTATACTTGCCCAGTATACTGGCCCAGTATACAGTAGACCTTCTGGGGCCTTTACTGGAAGCTGCTGTGGGACAGACCCTTCACAGACTTCCCAAGGTAAAACCAGTCTGGTTTTCTCTGCTCCTTTCCAGTCTTTATAGAACACTGGGAGTCACATCTGGGAGGCTTGACACGTAGATGAGTGAGGGGTTTCTTAAATTCTTTGAAGCTTAAAAACATAATTTGAGTTGAAAAGTGTAATTTGAGTATTAATATATACTTTTTAGTACCATTTTTGAAGTAGGTTATTGAAACTTTTCTCCAAGCCTTCTGGGTCTTGTAGAGTATTCACTTAGAAACAGAGAAGATAGACGGTACCTGTAGCTGTACTTCACTTGGGGAATAATTAGTAACATTCAGCTCCAAAAAACTGAACTCTCCACTTCCATCCCTGCCAAGAGCCAGGGGCTAGACAGGGAGTCTGGAGATATTGCCTCCCAGGGAAAATGCTGCTCATAAGCAGGAAACGTCATCAAAGGGAAAGACTTCTTTCGGGAACGTCTGCGTCCTGCAGCCCTCTGGTTTTCTAAGGGTGACCTTCAAACATTCGTATCACGCTAGGAAATCCCACTCGTGATGAAAGTCTTATTCAGTAATTTTTCCACCTGCTCAAGTGGCTTCCTCAGTGAGCTCTCCCACTCCTGCGTATACCCATTTTCTGGTTGGAACGTACAGCTGCAGCATGACCTCCCCCAGCACTGTGTCCCAAGGGAGGTATGGCCACCACGCTGCCCGGGTGCTGGCAGCTGCCTGGCTGCACTGCTGCCCTCAGCCTCACCTGGCCTGGGACCTGCCACTCTCCATGGGGGAAAAATTCCAAACTTCTGAGGGAAGTAGACAGCGTCTTACATAATAGGCACTGCGGGGACGGGCGAGGTGACTCCTTCTGCGTCATGTTATCACTGTGATAAAGCCTGATGCCAGCTGACACTGTACTGCCAAGGTTAAAGAGATTCCTGGGTCTCCATTTGGATGCCGCTCAAATGTCTTTCTAATCTGCAACTTTAAAAAAAGACAGAAAAACCAAACCCACCTAAAATTTCACCTACTGCCAATGTATAGTGTTTCATATCGTAAGTACCTTACCGGGTAGGTAAGTATATTCTCTATGTGCTTATCTCAACCATAATATTTTACCTTAAATAAGAGAGTCATAAAAATTATGACTGGGATGCATTTTGGGAAGAAGACACTCTCTTTATCTCAGCTTTATGTAATGTGTAGGATACCATGTAGTCAAAGGTAGTGACGAGCCACCCCAGGACGGGAGCCTGCTCTGATGCTGCTCTGCTCCAGTCAGTGGCATTTCCCCACTGTTCTGTGGCTCTGAGGCTGGAAGTAGCTTCCCAATCTATGTTGAGCAAATCTAACTGTAAAACTAGAAGTAAATCATACATAGCATCTCTCCCTGGGGATGTGTGCTACATACACATAACAATACTTCCAGCTGAGAAAGCCATTCTCAGTGTGCCTCTTTAATGGAAGGAAACTAGCGCTTAATACAAATACTTTAGTAGTGTGCACCCCCATTCTGCTTAATCTTAGCAAAGCTTCTTTTTCCTGTTTTAAATTCAGAGCTTCAGTTCCCTTGATCCAAGAGGTTAAATACTTCAAATCACATCAGTGCCCTAAGATTGTGAAGGGCCAGCTCAATGATGATGACTGCAAGTCGAAACATTAAGAATGCAAATTAACAGCCAAGTGACAACTGTTAAGCTGTATTAAAAAGTATGTTGCTTCTGCTTAGCAGACACACAGATAGAAATAATGCTAGTGTGAAATTTGGGGAGGGTAACAGAGTTCAAAGTACAGCAAAAGCATTTGGTCTCTTGTCTGTTCACTTGCTGTTTTGAAAACAAGCAACCGTATCACCTCAAGAAATCTGCAGCTGAGATCTGTCACCAGGCAGTGTCCTTACTAATAAATACAGGATGTTGATGAATAAAGAAAAATATTAAAAGAACCTTTTGTATAATACCAAATTCACCTTATTAGAACAGTTTAGTGCTTTCTGTGAGTCATAGGGTCTTGTAAGTATGTAAGCCATAGCACAAACACTTGAAGCTCTCAGAACACAATAGCACAAGGGAGGTCACTTGCCAGGTCACAGATTTTTTTTTTGTTGTTTTTTTGCTTGTTCCCTGAATAACAGCAATTTCTCTGTCTTTTTTTCTTATGTTTGTACAATCACCGTTGTCCTTCGCAGTGTCTATGATTTTCCATATTAGAATTGAGACCTCTATTCTCCAGATGACAAGTTCAAATAAAGTAAACACCACACCCTGCTTTTTCGTGCAATTTTGGGGATGTGCTGTTTCAATTATGTGATAGATGGAAGGAGCAATATCTCTTGACTCCATGGTACTCATTCTGCAGCAGTAGAAAGTGCTTTTGAACATGCCTGGATTGCTCCATGTAGTGCATAACAGAGGATACAGAACAGTATTTCAGTAGCCAAAACTTCAGCAATAGATGAGGTGGGTAGTGTTACCAAATCTGTTTAAATGTGAGTATGTATGTGAAATACTGCGATTGAAACACAAAGTGGGTACAAGGCTCTATGACTTTGGGCAAGTCACTAGCAAAATGGAGCAATGCCACCCTTTTTCTCTATTTAGTTTGCAAGCTCGTTGGGACAGAGGCTTGCCAGTTATGTGCATGCAGTGTACAGTGAGGTCCTGGAATTGTTCGTGTTCTTTTGGAGTCGCTGTTATAAATAATAGTGGTAGCTGAATTGGGCAAAAGGCCCATGAGAGACTATTGCTTTGATGTTTAGGGTGGGAGGTTGGTCTGTGCAAGATACTTTCCTGGAACCTATGAAAGCCACTGCAGTTAATGTTCTTTTTTTTGTGTTAGCAAAAGCAGGATCTGCCCACACTGCTGGATAGCGTTCAGGGATCTGCATAGACTCTACCACATTCTGTGACATTTGCAAAAGACTTGATTGTTTGCACCTCTGAGCATTTAGGCCTATAAATATTTATTAACCTTTTTTTCAGACATGTATCACAGCTAAGGCAGAAATGACCTTCCCTATGGCTATGACTGGGGAAGAGGGGAACACCTTCCATGAAAGGCACAGGATTCACAGCCCCCAAGACTTCGGCAACGTGCAACGTACTGTGCAGCAGAAGAGAGCCGGAGGAAATGGCAGGGGTCGGAAAATGGGAGACGAGGGGCTGCTGAGAGCAGGAATAGTTTGGAGCTCAAATGGCAGCACACCCAGGCTGAAACACACTTGCAGAGCTCTGTCACTTCAGGGCTGTGTGGGCTTTGAATTGCTTTCCAGTGCCTCTTCATTAAGGTAGATTGTCTTTGCAGCCTTTAGAGAGTGGGAGAAACTTTATTTGCTTCACCTTTTTAAGAACTGTATTAGTTAGCTGCTGGTACCAACGGAGTTGTTCCTTTAGTTTCAGCTACATAGTTTTAAGGCTGAAAGTCCCTATTTTAAATCTCCTGGCTGGCTGCAAGGGATTATTTCCTTTGCTTGAAGTAAGCAGTTATTGGCAGTAACACGAAAGGTCGGTGGGTGTTTCTGCTATGTTGGCACACATGGACTATCAAGGCAGAGGTGGTCCGGGCACTCCGTAAAGCTCTTGCGCAGGAAAGAGTGTCCTGGCCACTGGTGGCACGGAGGTGGAAGGGCAGCCTGGCTGCACTAAGGAGCTGTGTTTAAACCCGACCTGAGTCAGTGGGTTGACCAGGGGAGGTGGTGGACAGGGCAGAAGAAATGGTTTTTTAGTTTGTAGAGAAAAGAGAAATTAACCCAGGTGTCTGGAGGGAAATGTTTATTAACTTCTCAGCATAGCAGTCAGCATCCTTCCATCTGGTGCGCCCTGAGTTAAAACATCAGGGCCTGGGGGGGGGGGCACAGTGGCATATGTGCCAAATTAGGCTAAAGAAGTGTCCTCCTTTGCTTTAGGGTAGCAAAGATCATGCAGAATGAGATGTATAGAGGAAACAGGAAGTCTTCTCACAAGGTAACTATTGATTATTTAATGACCTGATAAACAGCAGGCTACAGAATAATTGCGCGTTTGAGCTTTGGCCTGAGTTGGCTGCTCTTTCTCAAAGCAGGCACAGGAATTGCCGTCACCGGCCGCACGAACAGGTCGTGAGCAATTCCCAGTCACCCGTTCTCGGGGTCTGTTCCCAACAAAAACACACAGCCTGAGTGTTTTACAGCTCTGCTCTCCAGCGGGAGTCAGAAAAATACAAAGGAGAGCACAGAGCTGGGCAGGACGGTTCAAAGGCAGCGCTGAGCGGTGCATCTGCGCCGTGGGGTGCAAGCTCTCCCCATTATCCCCCTTCTGCTGGTTCCCCCCAAACCTTCTGGAAGGCTCATCACGACACCCTGGGTGTTCACAATTCTTCTGCATCCGCTGGCAATGCCCGTGCCAGCCGACCTGAACGAGCTGTAATGCACGCATGGATGCTGGGAGGAAAAAAAAAAAAAAAGAGAGGCAATGACACATCTGAAAATAACCTGCCAGGGCCACCTGGGGTCCAGAAGGGCCAGAGTTTGCCCTCCTCAGAGGGGGCATTTCCAACAGCTTTTGACCGCTGGCTGCCTGGGCAGATGCTCAGCTTGCAGGGAGCTGGAGGCAGAGCAGGGACCTCATTTCTCCATGCTGCGAGGCTTCCAGGCCAGGGGCTTTCAAGAGAAGATCCTAATTTTTAGAGGCAAAACAGATAGGTACAGCTCTCCGAGCCGGTACACGAGCTGCCCTTATTGGAGTTGAAGGATTAAATGAGATGGGAGCAGATAACCACTCCCCCAAAAGAGATGCTCTGCTTGAATAAGAGGCACTTGCCAACTCACAAGCTTTCCTCTGATTCTTGCACTGATATCAAGCAACAGGGCTCAGGAAACCACCTCCCACCATCACCTGCCTGCCTCCGAACGGCCACAACATCCCACGGACCTCCCAGAAGCGACATCTCTGCTTCGAGTGGAAGATCCTCGACACAGGAAAGAGTAAAAGCTGATGCTGAGAAGCATCACCGCGGGCTGGTCACGTACAACGTGCCGGATGACAGCCAGCTGCTAGGTGCAGTGCTTTAGCCCTGCAAAAAGGAAGTTCCAAGGTTAACGCAAAAGTCGGGGAACACACTGCACCACGGAGATGCCAATATCCCCAAGGGATGCGGCTACACGGGATAACCTTGCTTTTGGTTCACACACCAGAGAGAGGATGGCCTTTTCCAGAAAGAAAACCTCAGAAAGGAATTGGAGCCAGAAAAGCATGAGCAGAATTGACTAAAGAAACAGAGTAATGCCTGGATTCGTAGATGAGCCACTAAAACTCAAGGCACAGCTGCTGCTGACAGAGGCCAGTAGTGCTACAAAAGTAAGTGGTATTTGCAGATA
>JANZLP010000024.1:7118762-7129947 GCA_026930925.1 Chelictinia riocourii
TCACTTAAGTCTCTACTGTTGCTGGTTGTGTGAGGGACACACAGTTAGTAACAGGATGTCTTATTCTTATAATAATTCCCCCATCAGTGGTCCCTGAACTGAAAACGGTTTTGGGAGGTAGCAGGATATTGCACACTAAGCTGTTTTCCTCAATTTTGATTCAGCAGTGTAACTCAGTATCTCACACTAAAAAGACTTTCCATTGGTATAATGCAGTGATCTCACAGAAATTGTACAGCTGTGGAAACCTACTGGTGAGCTGAGGGATTTGTTGTGCTTCTTGGGTTGTTCTCGTTACACGACATTTAGGACCAGTACCCAGCACGAGCAGGTTGTTCCACTGTGAACCAGTGGTTATACGAGTGGCCATTTCAGCAAGCTTCCCTAGGAGCAAGTTCACTCCATGTAGGTTACTAGATACGCAAGAAACAAAAAAATGCATAGATCTGGGTCTGGGCTTTTAGAAACTGCAAACCTTGAAGTATCATGGTTAGACCAAGATTTTAAAGATAAAGAGTCTGACCTATTATGGGTGCTTAGCCGAGATCCCTTAGCAGGTGGCAATTCCCATGGAAACCAGAAGGCATCACAAATGTAATTTGCTTTTGAAATCTCAACAAACTTACATGGGCATCAAATGGGAAGACAGAGGCAACTATAAAAAACTCATACTCTTACTTCACTCAGGGAAGCAGTCCAGGCTGAAAGAGGATCTGTCATCCTACACCACCTATGAACCTGTAGGGGACAAATGAACATTTTGACTAAACAAACAAATCTGGCCATAAATATGCTCCTCAAATTGGGCTTCTGTCTCTAGAAGAATTTGGTCTGCAGCATGACTTTTGTCTCATGAGAGAAAGCCTGCTTTCATTGTCTGTGTCCAAAGGCATTTTATTAGCATGTATTCTCCGTATAAACTGTTCAGGCAGTTTGCAATTTGATTGCGATGACACTGTACAACCTACTTAAGTGGTTGAAGTTTCTTCTCTAAATATGGGTAAACAACAGGAGACTTAAACAGGCATAGTATTCGCATTGCAAAGTTTGACGTGTTTTTCTTTCCAGTTGAGCTGAATTATTATTATTTCATACCATTTAATGAGGAAAACATGGACCAGATCTTCTAGTCTAAAAGTGAAAAATGTATCACAATGAGCCAAAATACAGAAGGAAGGAAAGCTCTTCCTTTATCATCCTGGCATGCACCTCCTACCACCAGTTTCCTTCATCATTCTCTGCCTCCTTTTTCTTCTTCTGGCTCTCCTAACATTCAGGTTTTATCCTTTGCATTCAAACTTGAAGGCAATGAAGGACTCCACTCTCATTTTTTCAAATAAAAATTCAGTCAAAATAGCTGTCTTACCAAGAAGAAATTGCTTTTCATAAAACATCTTAAATTTCTATGCAAAACTCTAATTTTCATAGAGAAGAATTTATAAGCTTTTTGGCTGAGAATGAAAACTTTTTCATCCAATAAAAGTGAATGTTTCTAATAGAAACTTAACAGCACCATACTTCTCTCGTAAAAGAAACATATTGCTATGAGAACTGAATCACATCAGTCTGGTTCTTTTGGCCCTACATCTCTTGGCTGAATTCTTTGCTAAGTAAAACAGCCATTGAAGCTTTTTCTATATTTAAAGTATTCATAACATCTCTGCCCTACTTAAATCCATTGGCATCTATAAAAATTGAGCTCACTCTGCAATCTCTCCCTCATAGTGCTAATAGGGTATCCCTCTCCTACCTGAACACTTATCCTCATAAAAGTAGATATAAACTTAACATAGACATTCTTCACCTCATAATCAAATGTAACCAACAGGTTCAAAAATTATAGCAGGTGGCAGGGGGAGAGGACACTGGAAGACTAAAAAATGCATAATTCCAGAGCTCACCACTGGAGATGATCGCCATCTTCCTGCCTGAAATGCAATTCTGTGTGAAGCCACCAGGCTTAGAAAACTCAGGCAACACACAAGAAACACACATTTTCAGAGTGAGTGTTAAAACTCATGCTATTCCAGAAAGCACTAATCCAGCCAGCTAAAGAGTGCTACTTGACTGCCAAATGGACAACTATAAAGCGAAAAATAGAGGAAAGTAAACCTTACATTAAGGACAACAATGTGACATATGACTCTAGACATGCATTTCTTTCTTGTTCCATTTCTTTTCCCTATGGAAACATTGGCTACTATCCAGTTTTAATTTGACAAACAGTACATTTAATAATACATTATACTGCCTCCCCCTCCCAGGGCAGGGCTGTGCTGGGGCCATACTGGGAGCACTGGGGTGACACTGGGGACTGCTAGGGACTAGTGGGGCAATACTGGGAGCACTGGGGTGATACTGGGGATGTCTAAGGGTTACTGGGGCAATACTAGGAGCATGGTGGGGGGCTGCTGGGGCCATACTGGGAGCACTGGGAGGCTGCTGGGGTGATACAGGGAGCACTGGGGCGATACTGGGGATTGCTACGGGCAATATTGGGAGCAGTGGGGGGGGGCTGCTGGGGCGACCAATATCATAATAAGGACTCTTGCTCCCCTGTGCATTCTCTAGAGTGTTCAAAGGGTGAAAGAGCGTGGCCTCTTGTTATCTATATAAAGAAAGGAGAGACTTTTGCCTGTCTGTGTGATTCTGGCTCTTTACCTGGCTTTTGATACCTAAACTGAGCTACATTTGAATGCTTTAGGAAAAATATATAACTTTTCTGTGTGTTTTGGGTTCTTTTTTAGGAGGAAGGGAGAGTTAATGCAATCTCTTTACAGCATACTAAATTACTCACTGAAGTAGAACTGTAGATCTCAAATATTATTTTTCTTTATTTTCTCTGTGATAGTATATAAGGCATCTTGGAAATTTCTCTTAAGAATGGATGGACTAAAAGAAAAAAAGTTAGGTAGACAACAAATATGTTTTACTGCAGCGTAGTAAAAGTGTTCATGAGAACCATGTAAAACTTTGAATTTAAGCTTGAGTACAGGTACATATACAAAACCAATGGCATTGTAGGATCTGTTATTCAAGCAAGCCTTTTTAATAATAATAAAAATTGCCAGTCACCAAGTCCAAATACCACCTGAGCAAACCTGAAACCTACCATCTGAATCAAACCACATTGGGAATTGTATCTCAAGGTAAATAACATGTACAGCTTAAATAAGCTGTAATTGGCTAATTAAATAATTTGAAAAACATTTCAAAGGCTAAGGCTACATTATTTAATTTTACCTACTGAATCTAAATTCTCCCTGCAGTATCAAATAATGTCATATTCTAATTAAATTCCTTCCCTGAACTAATAGAATTCCTTAAAAATTATGATGATAAAAACAGTTAGCTAATTAGAACCAGCAAATATCATTAAAAAAATTTAATAAACTAAAAATGCCCCTGGTTAATATTAATGATGCCATCTTTCTTTTGATACCTAAACTAAAATGTCCTGCTCTAAATAAATAAATAAATAAGGTTTCATTATCAGCTTTCTTGAGTAGCACATTACAGTGATTGGCTCCACGCAGATGATTGCTGCATTACAATCCTAGCTGTGAGTGCATGCAGAGAGGCAGATGAATGGTTATCATTCAAATGCTCAATCGGCAGTCAAAGAAACAGACATTGACCTTTTGTATGTGGAGAAAGATGTGAGGCTTTGGGTGACTGAGGAAAAATAATAAAAGTAGAAGATCTGTGGAAGTGGATTTGAGTCACTGATAAATTCATTGCTTTGCAATAAGGAAGTCTTTCTGTCACTTTCTGCCTCCCTCTTCTTAAAATTAGACTTTTTTCATTCTCTGTGTGGAGGGGTCCTCACAAAACGGAGATGGTACAAACATAAACCCATAACATTATATTGAATCTCTACCTGGAGTCTTCAAAGGCAGACAGTGCATGGGCTGTTTTATATTAGGCACAAGCCAAGGCAAGGCATGCAACTCAAATGCAAATAATTTTAGCAAAGTACAGTTAGCGGTCAACCCAGTGCCCACTGAAATAAACAAAAACTTTCTTAATATCAGTGGATAGGAGTGAGAATATTACTAAGTGGCAAAGCCAAGTGTACATGATCTAGTTCTTTCTTCCAGCTGAATCAGTTATTCTGAACACAAAAGAGACAGGTTCAGTCTCACCTTTTGCTGCTCACCTGTTCCAGGGAGGGGGTTAGGCCAGTATGTGGCCAGATCTGGTTCGAGACATCTCTGCACTAAAAGCAAAATTGAATTACCACTACCACAAATGTGAAAGGTATGGGTCAGGTTATCCTAATATCAGAAAGATGGAGAAACAAAAGGGGGTAAAAGTGAGGAAAAGAAGAAGGGCAATATCATAATATGTCTTGAATTTCAACATGCTAACACTATTAATGTCAGACCATGAGAATGAATCATTAGATCCAAGTTTGCTAATAGACTTTATATTTTCATTTAAAGGCTTTGCAAGCTTGGTTTCTGCCTTGTCCTGTTTAAACAGGGGTCTGTATTCAGAATTTCTACTATCCAGGCAGCCAGATGTCACATCTTCTTTTTATTACTGAAGAGATGTAGTAATGACATTTAAACTGGATGCTTACCACAAGAGGACTACGTGGTTGAAGGATGGTGGTTGCTTGCCTCTGACTGTCCAGTACACCGAGGTCTTGCCTTACTTACTTTGTAGGTTGCTGGTAATGTATAGCTGGGTGTGCCACTGTGGCAGTATCTGTCCATTCCCCCCTCCTCCCATCCTGCTGGCAGGAAAAGAAACTCATCCAGGCAGGGAGAAGGGGAAGGAGAAAAAAAGCCTAAACCCTGGAGGCCGCAGGTTAGAATTTGAACTGGCCAGTGGAGCCGTGCCAGGTACACTGAGGTGACCTTCTTGGCCAAGAGGGATTAATGGCCACAGTCAGATTTGACAGGGGTATAACCGGGGTCCCACTGGAGGACATTTTGGGAATCAGTCCTCCTGGGAGCAGCAGGTCTGTGGTTGGGGACTCCCCCTTGGGCCGGGCACCGCCTGAGGTAACTCCTGAGGGAGACAGCCCTCAGCCTGTAGGGGAGTTGTACGCACATTTTGAGCCATCACTTTAAATCTCCCTCAAGTCGCCTGTGCAGTACTAATTCCTCCTACACCATCATGCCCGTAGTTTTAGAAAATGTTACTGGAATTCTAACTAACTCTTACTGAAGAATAAATCTGAGCTTTAACTTCTGTTGGATTGGGTTATTTGTGCATCCGTAACACCCACGTATCCCATATACTGTCACCGTGCTGTCCCAAGACCAAAGTGTATAGATCAGCTGTGGGATGCTTTCCAGAATGGTCCAACCTTCACATCCTACCTTAGTTTTGGAAGCAGCCTGTGTCTGGTCTCTGCATTGGGCAGTGCAGATGAAGGAAGATGACTTGGAGATCCAGCCTACTCTTCCCTCTGGCTGGGCCTTACGAAGCGCAGGACAGATGTCGTTCACGTAGTGTGGTGGTGAGAGCAGAATAGCTCCAAAACCCAACCTCCGCTACGGATTACACTGAGGCTGCCTGCCATCGGCACCTTGTTTAATCGGCACAGCTACTCTCGCTCCTTCTATCATCTGTCTTTTTTTGCTCTCCAGAGCGTTAATAGAGTGGTCACTGCTAGCAATAACTGCAGCTGTGGGAAGAGCCTGGCCGTGACCACAGGTGCAGGCCCAGGATTAACACAGTGCTTCTGCTTCTCCCAGGGGCTGTGTGGAAATACACGCTATTACAAAGTTTTCTGCTGACTTCTGTCTATAAGATATGTCAAGTTAAGCAAGTACAGTAGTTTCCTTAAGTTCATATGTTTGTACTATGATTTAACCACTGTGATGCTAAATATTTGTTTGGATTCGAAGATCCCCTGAATAACTATTTTTAATAATCCACATACCAACACCTGCATTCGGAACACTGCACCTAAGATAATATCAAGAAACAGTTATGGATATGACCTTCTTGAGGGCCTGCAGAAATGTCACCCATGGGGCGTGCTCAGTAATGAGCTGCTCTCGGTTCCTCCTCTGTTCAAGCTAAGACAAACTGTAGATGGTGTGTTACCTCTCTTCCTCCTCCTGTGGTTACCTGCCTCCTCCCCCTCCTGTCACTACCTTATGATCCACTATCTGTAAAGAACCCAGACTGTGCTTATCTGTAAGAAATCCATATGATTTTGTATTTCCTGTGTAAGCAAAGTATTTGCCAAGAAATAATTTTTGCAGAATTATTTAGAAGACAGAAAAAAATAGGGGGAAAAAAAGTAATCAATAAAAAAAAACAATAAAGCAAACACATAATGTGAAAACAACAAAATTATAGCAAGTTGTGTTTTATCCTATAAAGTCAACAAAAACCATACATGGAGATTACATACAAGAAAAAAAAAAGTAAATTGGTGAGCAGCTGAAGTCTAGAGGACTGAATCTGCATGTAATACTCCTTAAACTATTCTGGAGATGGCTTTTAGTATTTGGTCCTTGCATGTTGTTTATGGTATATTCCAGGAGATTTTTCTTATATGTATGCATGTATATTTATATATATATATATAAAAAAGAGACTCAGAAAGGGTTACAAAAATTCTTCTGAAAATAATCATGTGTAATACAATACACAACTTATGACCTTATTAGAAATTTAGTAACTTAAGCTTTTTGAAAAAATTTGAATACTGTAGGAGATATTCTATGCCTTCATCTAAAAATATAAAATATGAATAACTAGTTTTGTCTTCAAGTGCTACAAATTCATTTGTAGCTTAATAATGTTCTGAATTTCTACTGAAACTTTAACTTACAAATGTAAGATAACTCTTTTGCATTTATTTGGCTATACAACTACACTAGTCAAGTGTACCTTTTTTTCTGTCCAGCAAAATTAACAGTTTGCAAAAATTCCCATTTCCCAATTGGATGCAGTATGGAAATTTCATATGTTACTTAATCTTTTTTTTAAATTTTTTTTTAAGAGAGGAAGATTTTTTGAACTTCCTCAGTTTTAACATTTTGGAGGAAAGGGTTATTCTATTAACATGATTTTGTAAATATAACAGATGGCTACTTTTTTTGTTTATTTGGAAATCAGTAATATTTGCTGAGAAATAAAATAAAGACCATAAAATGCAGTAATGAAGAATTCATCTGCAAAAATTTCTGTCAAATTAGCATTTATTTGAAATGCAATGAAAAAAGAGACCCCTCCCTGTATTTCTAAGAACAATCTTGATCCAGTCATCCCAAAGAAAGCCCTCCAAGGTCTCTGTGTTTCAAAGATTCGTGTAACATCTGGCAAGATTCACTCTGCTACTGATCAGGTACAACTGATAACAGCATACTTTAGAATGCCAGTGCTGAACACTAAAATGAAAACCTTTATCAGAAATCTTAAGTATGTGTCCTTTTGACAATGAAGTTTTTTGTTATAGGGTGCTTTAAAACAATTATATTTTCTTTGAAAACTAGATTATCTAAGCCATTTAAAATGTAAAGAAATCTATAAGTTATTCATTGAAAGGTCTGTGTCATCTGTACTTCCCTGGGAACAGAGGGTTTACAAAATACCTATCTTTTCTTTCTAGTAGCATCTAAAGTAGCGATGCTTTTCTCTTCAAAGGTACTTCCACAAATTCTAATTACACAGTTTTTATCTTAATATATTTTAAGTCATTCATAAACATAAGCTGACTGAAGAGATTTGCAACCATAAATAGATCCTTCTTAATAGCAGGCTTCAGACAAAATGTCATCTCACATATGTGATGCAGTACTACTTATTAAAATAATGCCTTAGATAAAAGCTTGGTTAGTTTCTTTTCTTGTTTGGGGTTTTTAACTATGGTATGGACAAAGAGCTCTGTCTCAATACCTCTGTTTATAAATGGCAGATGTCAAGCTCCATTTTTGGCTATATGCCCCTTTAGTGTCTGGTAACACAGAAATGTATTTTAAAATATCTTCAAGCAGTTATACACGGATTCAGAGTGACACTTCAAAAATAACCTTTCTGGAAAGAAAATTGGTTTTTAAACTAAAGCATTGCGTAGAAATCATTCTGGCCTCCAAACCATTTGATAAATTGTTGCTACATATTTGGTGAGCCAGTCAATAAATACCAACGCATTGTTGAGAACAGTCACATTTTCTATGTCCTGTCACTTTGCAGCTTATTTTTTTATTTGATTCCTTTGCCTCTTGAAGCTCATTGTATGCATCTGAAAAAAGAGTCATCTGGTTATCAGCTGGAAACTGGGAAACTGCCATATATTTTTTCATAGCCTTTGCTATCAGCAGATTAAACTCCCTGTAGAAACACTTCCATCTGTTTATTCATATGTATGAAAACTAGAAAAAGAACAGCACAAAAGTCAGTATTAGTTTTCATGTTCCCACTAGGTGTTCAGCTGGGATGGGTTTATGTATGTATATCTATAGACATACGTATATGTAAATGTGTGTTTACGTATTTGGGGTTTTTTTTCCTTAGGAGAGAATTTCTTTCCAAAGTGCTTGGTATCTCTGGTTTGTTTTCCTCAAAAATTTGCAGCATTGACTCACGCCATCTTTCTACACACAGAATATCTATTTATGAAATCATAATTAGTGAGAGAATGCAAGTTATTATTGTCTGATGATACAGATCATTACAATTTTTCAGATCTTATCATATGCAAATATCATGTTAATATACACCTGTATTAGGGTATAATAACCTGAGTAGTTAGTTAATCTGACTCACTCACGTGGTGTTGCTTTATGACAAAGCCATATCCCTGAAAACAAATTTGTGATTTGCAGATGCTAAGAGAAAGCCATGTGTAACACTGTAGCAAAAATATCCCTTTTCTGAGTAGTGATGGCTTATTCAAATGATGTTCTTTTAATTTTAAACTGAAAGTTCATTTTTTCCTGTGTCAGCATTTTCAACACTGAAATATAAATTTAGTACATACAAGAGCAAGACAATCAAATGCTCATTAAATTGAATGGATATATTCTAACTGAACTTAGTAAAAAGCACTGAGCCTAAAACTGATAGAAAAGTCAATTTATAGGGCAAAAGTATAAAAACCCTGGTTTTATGGAATGTAACTGGTGAGCTGATGATCAGTGCTACAATAGTGGAAAAATTATTTCACTTCAGCTTCCCTTATTGTCTCCAACTCAACAGGGCATGAATAAGAGAAAGACGCTTAAGAAGAACACTGCAGCACCAACTAGCCTATAAATCCTGAACCATTTCTCTGAAAATTGCCTAGTCGCAACACACACTTTTTTGACAAGGTAGGCTATAAATTTTGATGTTTGTTACTATTAGCCACCTCTGTATAGATAGGTTCCTCCGTGTGACCTGGAGGTGAAAGAATTTTCCTGGTTCCAGCTGGAAAGAGACTTTGTAAAAGGGCAACTGATGTAAAGAGCTGCTGATTACTGAGGCTGTTTGTCTTCTAGGCTGAATGCAAGTGAGACCAGAAATCAATACAGACAACAAAGCCATGTGAAAAGACTTTAGTGGAGTCTATATAGTTCCAGAGGGAGCTTCTGGTCCTTCCCTTGGTGATATATTAAAACTCCTGATGTAAATAGTTTTAAAGAAGCATTTATAAATGCTTCCCCTGCCAAACAAAAATGGAAGATTTAAATGCCAGTATACTTAGTTTGTCTTTTCTTGGAGACATCCTTCTGGTTGTTGGTTTTTGTCTATTACTTCATGAGAATCATGATTAACCAAAACAGCAGATAGTTGGGGTCGGTGGCAGAAGCTGAAGAGTGAATGGGGATCACTTGGAACAGTATTTTTTAAATGGAAGAGAAGAATACAAAGTTCTATAAAGAATGAAGTGCTTCCTACCCCCACCCCCAATAAGGTCGGATTGCAGAGGATGAAAAACTGCATTGGCATAAACAGGAAAAGGACAGATCCAACCAAATGACTCTTCATTTTCAGTTCATGGAAGGTGAGCTCTGACACATAAGGTTGCTGTCAGAGAGGAGATGAATGTGATGTGGGTGATGTAGTAATTATTCTTTACTTTCTCAAACATTTCTTTGCAAGTGAATTGAATCAGGGCCTTGATGCTTATATGTGGAAGTAAATGGAAGTTCTGCCTTTGGCTTTGATCCCAGTTCCAGATGTTCACAAGATTTTTTCAATTTTCCCTCTACTGAATTTCAAAAGCAACAGCTCAATTTTTTGGCTGCAGAGTAAAGCAGTATTAAAAATGGTTCTTGTGTCAATATGTATGTGTATCAGCACATTTCTTTTCCCTACGCAGACTGTTTTTACTGATACTTTCAACTTGGCTGAATGGAAGGAAAATATTTGGGTATAAACAGATGGTGTTAGCTGAGTGAGAACTACTTTCAAAGACAGTGTAATGTTAACAAACGGAATGTTCTTGTACATTTACATTATAAGATGGAATTGGATTAAAATTTTGAATAAGAGCTATTTTTAGTGTTGTGTAGCACTTCATATTGAAGTGGCTGAAGTCTGTGGCCATTCCATTCATGCCAAGGAAACAGTGATTCTTTGTATCTGTAGGTGCATATGCATAATTACTTAAATTAAGACAATGACTGAAAGTCTTAACTAATGATGAAAACTGTGTTTCATTTGTATCTGATCATACTCAGAAACACGCTCTGCCCTGAGAGTTTACAGCTTTAAAGAGACTGAGAGTCTTCTAGACTGCAGAGGAAGCAAGAGCTATAAAAGAGAGTTTGTTTCAGGATAATTACAGACACAAACTTACTGCGTAAACTGGATTTGTATTTCAATTGTGAATGGCACATAAGCTTCATGCATTCCAGTGGCATCTCTAGTTCCCTCTGACAGCTTTCATAAAGTACTTCAAGACAAAATGAGATTAGGTTTTCCTGTGGGTCTGGCTTAGTTGACCTTTGCTATAGACTATCAGATCTGGATAAACAATTAAAAAGGTCAGAGCTCAACTGACACCTTAGGCAATGTTCGATATCTTGACACTAGAGGACAGGAGACGTTCCTGTGAATGCCGAATGTCTACCTGAACTCTTCTGGAGAAAGTAGGTCAAACAGTAAACAGTTACCTAAAGATGCTTGAATTCAGAAAACTCAACTGGATTGTAACTCACTCCAAGTACTGTGTGAAAGAAAGGCTGGCAGTTGTTTTGGAAAGGGTAGGTCGGTTCCTGTGCAATAC
>JANZLP010000024.1:7175562-7186384 GCA_026930925.1 Chelictinia riocourii
GGTTTGTGGAAGACATCTGCATAAATTTTTATCGAACTTAATAGTCCACTTCACATCTTTCTTGTGTACTGTTTTCCCCGTGAATCAGAACTGTCAATCACTGTCCTAAGTAGCACATAATGTAATTACCCAGAGTCTTAGTCTCCACGTGTATTACTCCCTCTTTTTTTTTTTTTTGCACAGTCCTAACGTAAGTGTTCATACATGAGTTATTGGGATTATTTGCAAAATAGGATTAAGTTGTGAGGCAAGATTTATTTGGAAAATTGCTCATCAGTCTACCAAGGAAAAAGGTCAGGAACTTCATTAAAACAGATTAATGTAGAACAACTGTTATCTAATAAGACTAGAAGCCTAGAGGACCTTCTTGCTCGTTGCAGAAATACCCTGCAAACATGCCTTTTTTGGTGAGAGCAACAAAAGCTAACAAAAGCTACTTTAGAAGCACTGCAGTCGCAGCCTGGAACATGACAGGAGGTATATTCTCTTTAGCCACTCCAGCCATTGATAAATTAGTTCTTGCCTGAAATTGGCATTCTGTCAGTGAGCTGAAGGGGACTGCAGCAAGTGCTACAATTAGTGCTCCCCATGGAGTGAAGGCAATGACAGTGTGCCTGCCTGCGAAGCTGCTGAGAATTCCTGGGCCGGTTTATTATGCAGCCTTTATGGCTTATCCACTCCACTCCAGGCTCCAGGGAACGGCCTGGATAATAATTCTGTAACTTGAGTACTTAACCTGCTTGCTTAGTTTGCAAAGCCAAGTCTTCATAAAAGAGTGACTCATGGGGAGTCCCACTTAGAGACAGGTTGAGAAGCGTACGTTGAGCAGCATGGAGAGAATTAGTATTGTGGTGATTTAATTTCTCCTTTTCTGCCTTCCATGCCCACAGCACTGCATGAAGAGGACAGCAGACAACAATCAGTGTGTGCTTTCACCGAGCTTCGGTCATTCCTGTCTCCTCTGAGACACTGTCCATCTCTCCTTACTTTTCAGCCCCAGGTGCAAGGAAACAGGTAGAAAAACAATCACCCTCCAGCTCCCAAGCTGTCCTTTTAAATTATCTTGAAGACAGATGAAACTTACTTTCTCTGAGTAAATCAATCTCTTCTGTTTCAGATGATTAAAAAAAAAAAAAAAGGCAGGAAAAACCAACAACAAAAACCCAGAGGCACGTCTTTATTTCCTCAGCATCCAGTTATTACAAAGCAAATTCCGTATTCATATACATCTTTTACTACACATGGCGTAAGGTTTGTATCAACCATTCTGAACTTAGGAAAGACAGAGACGTAACAGGCTCTATATCTCAGACTACTGCAACACCCAGCTTTCCAAAGGTCTCTTGCTGCTGCTGCTGCCGCTGCTGCTGTTGTTATTGCTGCTGCTGCTATTACAGCTTTCTTCTCAATGCACAAACCAGCAAGAGCATCCTTGCTTCAGCATTACCTCTGTTCTATCTTGGGCATATCTGATTTGTTATTTAACCCTTCCCAACAGCCTGAAAAAATGATGGAGTCTAGACTTTAATTCACTCTGGATTCTCAAGACTACAGAACCACCCTCCAAATAGTCAGATGCTTTGTCTGGCGATACGTGTTTCACATGAATTGTAGGCAGGAGTGATGAGTGGCCTTACTACCTGACTCGCATCACAGGCTCGGTCTCCTCTGATACTGTTTACAAAAAGAACTTGAGAGAACATCAAAACTCAGAATACACACTTACACATTGAGATTAATGCCCTTTTCCTTTTTTCTTTTTCTTTTTTTTTTTTTTTATTTTACCTGAAACACTGACAGTGCTAATTAAATACTTGGAAAATTGAGCCTTATGGATAAAGATTTTGAAAAGATAAATATAATGAAAAATTATTATCCTTAAAGCAATAAGGGGACACTTCTGAAATCAGGTCAGATTAAATTAACCTGTTTATGATCACAGTTCACCACTTTTCTTCTGGGAGAGACTGGGTATTCCAATACTGAAAAGGCTTAATAGCTATATTACATCTTAAAATTAAATCCTTTGGTACTTTATGGCAGGGGTCTAAGAGTCTCAAATGTCTCCAGTACTGTACATCTCCAGTCAGATGAATACATGAGTCACTTTTTTGACACTGAGGTAAATTTAACTCTTTCACTACCAGCATTGTTCTAAAAAATAGGATGCACAGTATGCTGAAAATGGTAAAATAAGAGGACCAATATGTGAGTATGGCTTGGGCTGTGAGGTACAGACTCTCCTCATCTATCAAGCTGCATTCTTCTTGTAGCAACATTTTCCATTAGTGGGGGATGGCTGCAGATGGACAGTCCTGCTGATTTCCTAGGTCACTGCTGTCTTCCTAGCAGATCTTCTGAGGAGGAATAGAAAGGAGAGCGAGGAGAAATGCTGCAAAGCGCCTTTTGCATGGTAGTGCGTCTGAGAGCAGTGAAAGTCTCTGCGAGTGGCATTTGCTGTGACCTTTTTCAGCCACTGTTAAAAACTTTGCATACACCAGATGCTGGAAGATTTCAGGGTTGATACGTTGGGAGAGTTCGTTCCTCTGTTTTCCTTTGTTCTTAAAACTGCCTGGTCAAGCAGAGCTAATATTCTACAAGGCTTTTTCATAAAAAGGGGTGATTAGAGACTCTGTGACAGGTTCAGTTTTTAGCTGGACAGTTGTTTATGCTTTTCCTGTGATTTCCATGGGAAGTGTATGGCTCTCTATTTCATTCACCTTTGAAGAGGAAACTGAATTACCTTAGTGTCAAAAAGCTCAACTATCTGTTTTACTTTTTTTTTTCATTTTTATTTTTATTGTCATTAACATGGTTACATATGGGTAACCGTATGGTGGGATAAAATTATCAGATGGTTGTCCAGAAGTCTGGCATCTGCAGAAATTAGTTTATTTCCAAATGGGAAACTGAATCTTTAGCAAATGAGTAATTATGGAATACATGGAAATCATAGTTGGACAAATAACCCAGTGCTCCTCTCCACTACACAACACCCCAAACTTACCTGGATATTTTGGGAAGTGACATGTCACTCAGCCTGAGCAAGAGTACCAGAAGTCTGCTTCACAGAAATTTCTGGGTCTGTGAAAAAAAGATTGTTGGAAACATATTATAGTAGAGTTGACTTCTTGGTGTCACGTCAGTGCCATAGAGTCATAGTCATAAACAGTAGCCCCAAGAGGCTCCATCCCAATAATAAAGACATTGTTATAATAAACACAGCACAGATGCTCAGAGCTGCTTACAATACATGCAGTGGTATGTCCTCTAGTCAAAAGTTTTGCTGCTGCAGGATTGATTTTTTCAATATCTCGTGCTTATTTGCTGTATCCCAAGGGGTGGCTCTTTTCTCTTTTTCTTCCATTGTAAGTTTTCTTTCTAATATTTGTCCTACATTTCTCTATTTTTAGGGCCATAATAACAGTAAGAAAAATTCTAATTACCTGCAGTCAGATTCCCATCTTTATTATTCCTCTTCAATAAATGTTACCTCTTCAGCCAAGGAGTAAAAAATGCCTAGCTCTTTTAATCATATAATAAACTTTCATCAGTCAGTCTGTCTTTACTGCAAGAACAAATCTTGTTTTCTCTTCAGCAGCAGCTTAAGCACTAGCAATAAACCCAAAGGAACTGAGAGAATAGAAGGTCTTGCATGGGCCCCAGAGCAAGAGTAGCTTTGGATGGACAAAGCTGAGGTACAGGGAGGTGCATGAAGGATTTGCTTTGCTGGAGAGAACATTTCTCACTCCTTTCCCTGCAGCATCTCCAGTTCCCTGCAAATGTGATTCTTTACTGACCAACACACAGAGATGAGGGTTTTTTACCTATGTATTTTTGGTTGCTCTTCTCTGTATTCCTCTTACTTTTCCAACTGTTTGAGCCATACAGGAAGTCTGGTTTGCTGTAATAATTCTGGTTTTGAAGAGAAGAAAGAAAAAATTCATAGTTCTGACTGAAAGTTGTCCCCAGAGTGTTCATGAAGCCAAGACTGACTTGATGTTTTCTGACTCTTGATGTTTCCAGAACAAACTGTGTTCTTCCCAATCACACTTTCTGCATGAAATTATCATATTTTCTGAGAGGTGTAGTGCTGTCTACCTTTGAATAACTTTGGGAAAACTGTCCTATTTTGAAAGATCTGCTGTGCTTATGGTGTCAAAACTGTTCACCTTTTGGGGTGTCAGGATGGAGGCCATCAGGTCTCCCCCAGGCATGTCGCACCACCCAGAGAGCTGGCTGTCCTGGACACTGGGAAGTGCTGGGTTTACTTACCTCGGGCAGCTTTCACAGTAGATCTGTGAGTTCTGGCTGTCCTGGAGCCCCAGCCCAGAGACAGTACTTCCGCTGCATGGCCAAGGATCTTGTCAGTTTCAGATGTCTGGGACTATTTACTGTAATGGGGTTTTTTTCAGTAATAAAACCTGTATCTACAAGAAAGTAAACAATGACAAGAGTTAAAACCAGGTAAATTACATGAAATGCAATCAAATCAAGATTATAGATGTGTCTTTTTCTTTTCTACCTTTTCACTTCCAGAGTAATTAAGATGTGATGGCACCTGCTTATCAGATTTACTGACATGATAGTTATAAAAATATTATATCATTTAGAACTAGAAAAAGCACAAATCCAGAACACTAAATCAAAATACTCAGAATCTGAGGTGGAGGTTTAATTCAAATTTCTCAGTAGAAATCCTTTTTGTGCTTTCAGTTATGGGTCAGAACTAAAACCAGAAGTCTAAACATCATCCAAATCCAAATGTCAATGCTTCAGTTCTTGATATTAAAAGATATGAAATATTTTAAACCTCGTATTTGACATCAAAATGCACTCCTCACCTTTACATCTCAATTTTCGCTTTGACTCATTTACTTATCCCCCCAAAATAATTTGATCTAGACTCCACACCACTTTTTCAGAAGTTATTTTTCCTTGAACCTATTTTCAAGAGAACAGGAAGAAACTTATAACAAAATTATTTTCTAGTCCTGACTGTTCATGCATAGGGTTAGTTTTAAGTAAGTTTTAAGGTCATGAAAAAAAGTAATGAATCTCATTCAGTAAGCACAATGATGATCTTTGGGCTAGACAGGAGCTTTTTCATTTTAGAGAGCAGGGCATGACAGGGTTCTCACTTAAGTACCTCTATTTAGGTGCCTGAACAAAGGTAGGATGAATGCAGGCCATGCTTTGCTTTGGGAGGAAAAACTGGGGCCAAAAGGTGGCTTGAGCCCAAGATGACAATCTCCACCCAAGCTTCACCTGGATTTCTGAGCTCCATCAGCATCAACTATGGCTACTGAAGAGGTAGTGTGGGCTCAAAGCCCATCTGCTGCCACACCGAGCTCCAGCTGGGTTTGAGATTGGGCCCTTCAGCACACAAAATGCAAGTGGAAATAATTGCAGTTCCATGAATACGACAAGACGCAAACCATGATGCTGTAGGAAGAGATACATGGGCTGTGCTTTGACAGCAGCTTCTCTTGGCAGGGCAGGTAGGAAGCAGTGGTAGTCAGCCCTGAAAGCATGGCAGCATGAATTGCCAGCACCCATGTGTTAGCACCCTTCTTGCTTTCAGGATGGGTACTCACTTCTAACCAGGTTTCTGTGGCTGTTCACACAGCAGGAATGCCACAGAGATGAGGAATTTCACTGTAATATTTGGATCCTGGGAGTGCAAGATCCATACTTACCCTTGGAGCAAGCAGCAAAGAGCTCTGGGGTCAGATCATCAGGAGTGTCTGCACAAGAACAACAAAGCATCAAAAATATGGTGGGCACAGAGAGTTTTATAGCTCTTCTGTTACTGAAGGCTCTACCAGTAACAATGCCATAGGGAAAGCGGCCATCAATTTAAGTTACAAAGAATTTCAGTGCTTTTTGCTCTGGGCACCAAGCTGATTTGCCATGTGAAAAACTGAACATAACTGACACACTGGGTTGGCATCTATGTTGCAGCCCAGCAACCAGCAGCCTGACATCTCTGGTAAACTGTACTTCTTGTGGTGTGCTGCTCACTTCCTCTGTACTCTGCCATCTAGCTGACCCTTCTTTCCCCAAGCTGCAAAACCATGGAAGAACTAATCACAATTAGCTCTAATAATACAAAGATCCTGCAGCAAAGTGCATTTCCTTAAAAAACCCCAACTTATCAAACATTCAGCCTTCACAGTTAAAAACAGTGTTCCTAAAGTACTCCCTCTTTCCTTTCATTACTGGTCCAAAACACCAAAGCAGCAATGACAAGTTACAAGCCTGTAATGTTGTGGCAAATTAGAACTAGAAACCAACTATTAATATTAAAGTAAAAATGTACTGTGAGCATTCTGACAGAATTACTTTTGTACCGGATAGTTCCCACATTGTCAAAGCTCAGGGCTATACTCTCACTAGGTTTGAAGACACTACTTTAGGTGCTTTTCTAAAGTCTCTAACAATTGCTGTATTCGTCCACATTTTCAAAAGATCTACCAAGATAGATGGATGGTATTAAAGGATGGAGAGATACATATCATAAAACCAATAGAATTAAAAAAGATTAAATAAGTTCCAAGTACTCTTATTTTTGCAAGGTCCAAATTAACTTCCTTAATAATTACTCTTTCTAATACTTAAAATCCCCTAAAAGTCAGATTTGATTGTAGATCCAACAACTTTTTCAACACACTATTCTGAATAAATTAATGACAAATCTGAGAAATGGCAGAACAAAACTCCATCGCATAATACATTTGTAGTTGGTGGTTTTGTTTTGTTTTACTTCTATAACTTTAAAAATACTTTGATCCTCTTTTATTGGAAGGAAAACAAACTGAAAGTGAGGCTTCAGCCTAAAGAGTTTTTCACAGCAGGAGGTATAAACTCTGGAAAATAAAATGCAGTCTAAAAATATTCAGGGACTATTAAATGTAATGGAAAGAAAGCACCTATCACTTAACTGAATTTTCGCTGCTAAAGCAGTTTTATGTTTGCTATTCACAGGTACTAACATTTATGATAGTAACCTTTATAAAGTCAATTTAATTATCTTTATCTTATTACAAATAATAAATTTAGTTGTCCTACAATGAAAATCAATTGTCAACATAAGCTATGGTTAACATCTAATAAAACAGCCCTCTGTAAATCCATGATTAATAAGATTGGCTTCTGTATTAACTAACAGACATCATAAAATTTCCTTCTTGTACTAATCTGTATATTCAAGGTTCATCCTGCTAGACTGAGTTTCCTAAAATAAACTGTTAGAGTGACTGAGCAGAATTTTGGCACCTATCATTATTATGTTATAAACATTTGGATATATATCTATAGCTGAATGGTTTTGAAATCAATGTCATATTTAATTAAGTCATAGAAGACGGTGGCTATAACAAATGATAAATGATTCACTTCT
Organism: Chelictinia riocourii; assembly: GCA_026930925.1. Classification (NCBI taxonomy): domain Eukaryota; kingdom Metazoa; phylum Chordata; class Aves; order Accipitriformes; family Accipitridae; genus Chelictinia; species Chelictinia riocourii. The sequence continues at coordinate 7,182,965 of JANZLP010000024.1, forward strand.
TTGTTTCCTTTAGCTTCTGAACATAATGATAATGCTGTTTATGTTTTGGTTCAGGTGTTAGGGGAAGCTAATTGAAATGTGAAAAACCAATTTTCAAAACCAGTTTTTACATATGACAGGGGCTACTTAAACTCTTCTGTGTCAAAAAAAAATTGGAATTGACACCCTCAGAAACATGTTGACAAGTTTCTCCTTTCAAAGTGGGAGTAATGGTGCTCAGGTTCAGTAAGAAGTTTCGTTCTTGAAGACAGGAGATATCTGTGCCATCCTTTGGCACGGCTCCGTTGGTTCGGCCTGCGGCCTCCAAAGTTTCCTTCCCCTTCTCTCTGCCTGGAGGAGTTTTGTTTCCTGCCAGCAGGATTGGGGGGGGCGAGGGGGGCATACTGCCACAGGTTATCTATTTATATTTTAATGCTCAAGCACAGATATTAAGAATGCATGTTGATATTAATGGTCTATTTTGCAAAAAGCAATCCTTAAAACACCTACCAGTTCGATTTTTAACATTAGCTGATGGTGAAGTGTTGGGATTTTTTTTTAATAGATTACAGAGGGTAATGTAACAGCTCTTTTTAGTGGTTTTGGTTTTGGTTTATATTTTGGTTTTACACTTGCATGTAAATTTTTGACGCAAGAGATAATGCTTTATTAACATTTCAAATTCAGATTGAAACCTCTGTATTTCTGGTAATCAGCAGTTAGCTCAATCTGCAGTTCCCCATCTTCGTTCTGCCCTTTGCATGTTCTTATCTAATCTTGCATGAATTGTTTCAAAATATTTTGAACTTTACAACAAATATTCTACATAGCTTGATATATGTAGATTTGTTTTAAATGTTAATATGACCATTCAGAAGGTCAAAATTGTATGTTCCTATCTGTAAAGATACTAGTGCAATTAGACAAATCTACTTGACATTTCAAAATGTTAACCAGTGTACATTATTGTCCAGCATAATGAATTAACCTGCCAAGAAATATAAATAGGTTTTATTTTTGTTTATTTAAGTGTGAATAGAACTGTATGAATGATAGCATTTTGCCGAAATTTACAGTGTAGAAGACTATTAAGTGAAAAGGTTGCCTAATACTAAAACTTCCAAAGAAGACAGCCACAGACAGCATTAAAGATCCAAGCAAGAAAAACTGGTTGCATTAAAGGGAAAAGATATGTATTTTTTTTGCCTTCTAATGCAACATAAAATTTTTTGTTATGTAAGTAAGAAATGGTGGAGTGTGGCCCCAGCTGCCTTTTGGAATTTCTCAAGGTTTTAGGAATTTTGTTTGTAGTCTGGTTTTGAATCACAAATTACACAGACTTTTTAGTGCCTGCCTCTTTTGCTGGTGTTATTCTTACCCCTCTGGTGCTCCTATGGCTCTAAGGTTGACAGCTTCAAGTCTTCTGTAGGAAGTGGGATTCTTTTGAATTGCTTCATAACACCATGCTATTTCCTAATTCACTATCTATGGATACATTGGATACTTGGTCTTTGTTATCCCTAAACCCAGTTTTATCCAGTTCCCAAAGTTGTATTCCTAGAATCAGTAGTAACTGTTAGTCATTGAACACCTGTAATCAGTGTGTAAAGTCCTAGAGTGTTTGGTGTCATCTTCTGCTTGTACTTCTGCATGGTCTTCTTAAAACTCCCAGTTCTGGAGCTTTGAAGCTGTGGTCTCCTGACAGCAGAACTAATACTATAGTAGCCAAATCTATTTGCACATACACCCTTGTTCGAAGGCTGTTAATAAATGGTTCAATCTAAGTATCTACTAGTTATGACAATATCACTGGTATGTTCTCAAAATAGACACACAATCTATGAGGATGTTTCTTTCTACCACATAAAAAGGCAGCTGCCATGTAAAGCATCTGGAGATGGGTTCACCTGAGGCAGGGTATGTTATGTATTATTAAATTTTAAAGGTACATCAGTACACCACATCGCATAGATATGGGAAATACCCTGAACGAAGGCTTTTGATAAAACAGAAATTAAATTAAGCATGACAGTTGCAGCCTTTTGTTAACATATGGCTAGCTAAAATACACAGTTAGGGCTAGAAATCCAGTTCTGTCCCTCACTACCTCTTTGTAAAGAGGAGTTGTGAAACAGTGTGCTGTATAAACACATATCTGATGCATAACCTTATTTCTACAACACAAGTCAGTAGACTACTGCTAGGCTACCTAGGCTACTTTGACAAATCTTAATGGGCTGTTCAAAAAATCTGGGTTTTGTTCTATTTTACTGAGTATTTCAAAGCACACTATCTGAATTTTGTAATGACATCATGTATTTCGAGTAACAGTTGCCTATATCACACATAACCCTAGAGTATTAGGTAGGTAGGACTTACAAGATCACTAAGGTGTAGAATTAATTGCTTGCATTTCACCTATCTGATATGATTAATATTTCTTCCCTAAGGAGGATTGTTATTATTAAATAATTATTATCCATTAATAGAAATCACATTGCACAAAATAGCTTCTAAGTAGGACAATAGTTTTCTGCAAACAGATTTTGCAAGTGATTGGAATGTTTCATTGAGTAACCATGTTAACATTCGTACTGTAAATTTTACATAAAACCTTAAAAATTGTCAGTCTTACTACATGGTGTTACATTTTATCTTCTGTATAAACTGCAACAAAATTACCCCCAAAATTTCAGGTACAACCAAAACTGCAATAACTGCCAATAAAATGATTTTTATTTTTTTTTACAAAATCCATTTATCCATTTCTTTCACAGCAGAAAGCATTGATTCCTTTTCTTTTTTTTTTTTTCAGTCAGCAGTGTAGCAAACCTCACAGCTTCATTTATCTTTGAATGTTGGTGGGAAATAAAAGAGTTGACAAAACATCAGAAATAGTGTGTGTCTACTTTGTATTTTAGAAGGGGCTTTTTTCACCAACGTTCAATTGCCCCTTGTTTTGCTTCACCATTAAGCCAGAGTAGGTGGGTCTGATTGCTTCCATTTTCTTAAGATGCTGAATTATACAGCTAAATCAAGGTGGAACTCAATGCCTGGGAAGACTCAAACAACAAAAAACCTCTTTTTTTTTTTCTTAAGAGCTCTACTGTTGCCTGCTTTCTTTATTCTTTCACTGTTCTTTCACATCTGACCTATTGCGGTACACATTCCAACTGAATTCAGAACCTTCACTACTGGTTAGTGTAAGTAGGAGTGACAGAAGGTTTCCAGACTTGTATAGGTGCTGATCCCAAAGGAGGCTGCCCACATAAGGACTATAGCTACAGACTTTAAAAATCCTATTTAAAAATATTGATTATTGGGTTTTAGTAGGAACATGGTAACTTCCTGGGAGAAATCATACCCCTTCTGCTGGTTGACAGTGGTTTTCAGAAGAGTTACATGATTTGCCTGCTGTTGGTTTTTTTTGTTGGGTTTTAG
>JANZLP010000024.1:7423106-7435369 GCA_026930925.1 Chelictinia riocourii
ACTAAGTAATTGAATGGGTGCAGGTATAATCAAATTGCCTTGCCTAGCTGCTCTGTCATGGTTATTGAAGCTTATTCCTTCCAGACAGAGATATACTTGGAGATAATATTGACATATGCTTTATAATAAGTATGGGGAGGAAATGAAAGAGAGAAGTACTCACATTCACCGTACTGTAGAATTAATTCAATGGAGCATCATTATCACTGAATAGTCCCAACTGTCTTCAAATGGTACGTCCCAGGGCAGCATCTCTTTATACTTTTGAGCCTTTGTTCAATCTGAGTTGTTAACTTTCCATTAATACTACTACTACTGTGCTTGTGAACTGAATAATCAATCTGAGAGTTGAAACATTACATAATAATTAAGCATCTCATCCAGCAACAGGACATCTGTGCTCGGTGATCTCTGATGAGATCCAATGGCTGGATCAATTAAATGGTTTGCAACTAAATTCTGCTCTCTCTGAGTTGCTGTTATCTTCAGTGGTGAGGTTTATGAGTTTGTTTAGGGTTTTTTTCTGAGTTGTGAGAAAATGATGAATTGAGAGGTTATAGAGAGATGAATTTCCAAGGTTTATTAGCATGCTTGCACTGTTTTAGCTACTCCTAGCTAACAGCTTCTGTGGCAGAAGTTAATGTAGTCACACCTATTTCTGACTTGTATCCATATTCTTTTTAAATTGCTGCAAATTACACACAACTCAGTATTGGCAATGTGTTGTGCAGAGGCCATCTGTGTGCTTGGTACACCATATTGACTACAAGATCAAATGAACTAAAGCTATAAAGTAAATGCTATAAGGTAACTCTTTGTTCAGCTCAAACCGTGGAAATCAACTGTGTCACATATGCAACTTTTCAGCCCAAGCAAAATAGCTGTCTGTGTCCAGGATGGAGCTTTAACTCTAATACAAAGCTAGGAGGCCAAAATGCAATCAGTCTTAATAATAGAAACAATCGTATTTCATTGTGGGAAATATCTCAATTCAAGCAGCTCCTGCAAACAGGCTAAAAGTGTATAAGCTATTTATATGTGCAAGTACAATAAGATATAAGATTCAGCTGGTTTGAGCATCAGCTCATCCTATTTTTTGCATTGCCCTTGTAGGATTAAGAACCTCCCCACTCAATTTGAGGAATAGCTCTGGAAATGTAAAGTGTTCTAAAAAACTTTAGCTGATTTCTATGTTGATTCATCAGTACCTGAGGCAATTGCTTTCCATAATATCCATCCTTCACTAAAAATAGTTTCCCATCCAGAAATACACTAATACGTATTAATGTCTAATTATGTGTAATCATGAGTAAACTGATACTTCCGAGTAATCCAATCGGTACTCACTGGAATCACAGAATCATAGAATTATTTAGGTTGGAAAAGACCTTTAACATCATTGAGTTCAACTGTAAACCTAACGCTGCAAGTCCACCACTAACCATGTCCTTAAGTGCCATCTTAGCGTGCTTTGAATAGGAACCATGTACAGCACTTCAGTACTACTAAAAAAAAAAAGGCAATATCTTTGCATCAACACTTTCCACAATGAATGCAGTAAGCTTTTTGAAGACTCAAATAGTTTTCTAGTCATCCTTTGAAGTCAGTTCTAGGCTAATTTTATTTTGTAGATGTAGAAAGCTATTGTGAATCTGAGTTAGCGTCAAGACAACCTATATGCATCAGTCCAAAAACCTAGAGTAACAAGGAGATGCATTTTGTGTGGCTCTGTGTAGGTGTAGAGAAGTAACTGCCTGGGGACAAGTTCACCACCTCCTTCATTCTGTATGAAAATGTATTTCTGTCTTTGTTTCTCTTTTGTCCTCTGCATTTCCCTGCCTGCTGCCCTTACTCTTCTAGCCTCTAATCACTCTACCAAACCTCTTCTCTGGTCCACTTATCCTTTGTGCTCAGTCTACTCCCTGTGCTGGTTTTTTTCCTGTCAGACACTTAGTTGAGAGAGCAGGAGGTGATCACTGTAAAAGAGAGCCATGTACCTCTGATGCACAGCAGCGATGGGAAGAGCCGGAGGATGGAGGGTGGTGGAGTCCCATGCCACAGCAGTGAGGTGTGTGGTGGCCACAGGGCGCTGTGGTGGCATGCATGCGCTAGGCATATAGAAATATTGTCACGTGGGAAGTTGTCAGGGACATTGGATAGGTGGGCTGCTGGAGGTGAAGGAGCATGAATTCTGTTAATGTGGGTTGATGTATGTCCAGCCAAAGCTACTAGAAAGTAATAATTGCATCTTATTAGAAAAAAGAAAAACACTTCTTGGTCAAGTGGAGTAGGTGGAGAGATTAAGACTGTGCAATACCACTCTAAATAATATTTCTTTATTTTATAGAACACTTTATTAACATTCAATATTAGGTCAATAGTATGCCAAAGGGAAAAAGTACACTCCTGGTAATTACTGTCCTATAAACCTAAATGCTAAAGTTAATGAGAAAGTGTTTAACAAGAAGTCAGTAAGAGTCTAAGGCAATTTAAATTACTTTTTCTTAAGTAAATGAATACTGGAAACTCAGAATGCCAAAATTCACTGAATTTGTACACTTCAGGTGAATTGTTTGTCCCATTACAGAAAGGGGCAGTAGTCAGCATGCTTTTGGACAAATATATTCAAAAATAACAACTAAGAAATAGATCTCAAATCACACTCAATTTATAGCCCCTTGTATAATCCATTGCTTCCTATGAGTGATCATTCATTAATAATCAACAAGGAAAACAAATTAATCAGTATATTAATGTAATTACACAAAAGAGGGCATGCATATGTTGTTTTGATTTACACAAGATTAATGCATCTTATGAGATGTTTTAATGAGAAGAAATATTACTGTTAAGGGATTATTTAATAGAACTACTTCATCAGTACATTATTAAAAGCATTATGTTTTATTTCAAATTAATGTGTATTCTTAATTAGCAAATTCAACACAATATACAAAATTAAAAGACTGAGGATGTGATATTTGTATGTTACATACTCTCAGTGTAGAACATAACTGTTACATTAGGAAGCTTATTCCCCACTATGTCACTTCTTATTTCTGTATTGCAGTTCACATTGTTTAATAACAGATTCACAGGCTGTTTTTCAACTGAAATTTTATATTCCTTTTTATACAGCCTTTGTTGATCCATGGGGTGTAGATGTCTTGCATCTGATGGTAATCCTCTATGTAATTTTTAGAAAAGCTATACCAGAGGAAGATGGTTTCCGATCAAACCACAACACCTCTGAAAAAGTGTTGCAAGCAAAGTTTTACACTTTACATTTTCGGTTTAATTGTGTTGGGTTTTGAGAGAATCAGCTCCAATTGTAGCTGATCATAGGTAACACCCTGTGTCATGGACCCTTTGGATCTCTCAAGTTTATAGGACAACTTACTCTGTAAATTAAACTTTATTTTGTGAGCTCATTAGGAAAGAAAAGAACATGACATCCAAGGGCTCAATTCCCTTTGTACAGTACTCTAATATGTGAATTCACTACTTCATCACTTCATTCATGAGGTTTCTAGTACACAAGTCCTCTAACCTGCAACTTGCAACTCATGCACCTTTGAGCAAAACAGTTACCTAGCTGATGGTGAGAGTGCTAATCCTTCCTCCCTGGTCTTGGTGTGGGTGTCCCTTGTATCACACTGGGAAGCACAAAAGCCTCGGCATTCCAGCTGCTCTTGGATCTGCTTCAAAAAATTTTTGGATAAGCTGATGTGTTCATATCTTCCAGCTTCTTCGGCACTGCTAGCCGAAATCTGAGCAGGAGTTCAGTGAACAGTCACACTGCTGCCAAATGATTTCCAAATTCTTGTTTATGTAACAAATCCAACCACTAGGAGATGCAGCTGGTTTTGCAGTATGTTCTTTATGCAAAAGAAAGCTTTCTGGGCCCAGGAACTCTCATGCATCTGCCTTGGCTTCTTTTTCAAACCACGCATCACAACATTACAATTCTTTTTTCCTCGGATCACTTTTTTTTAAAATCTAATAAAAAATCAGGTATTTTAAATAAAATTATTTGATTTGAGAATCTGGTTTCTTAAAGTATTTAATAATCCTATAAGTCTATTAGAATAAAGTTGCCTATGGAGTTAAACTGTTATAAAACTCTAGACTAAAAGATCTGCTCATGAAGACAAATGTCAGAGAACTTTAAGAGGCTGCTAGGCAGACTTATCTCTTAAAATTTTAAAGACGTCCCATACCACCATCAAAAAATTAAAAATCATTAGTCATAATTACAAGAAGTGTAAGCAGTCATAAGGTAAAATACTTCTAGGCATTGATTAAGACAGATAATGTCATTGACATTGTAGGCCACATAGGAAAGAAACAGGAGCTTCTGCTGTCTTTCAAGTTGTACTCAGCCTAACTTTTACTCTGGGGAGCTAAGAAGATGATATCGGCTTTTCCTTCAGCTGAATGAGCAAATGAAAATTAATTGAAGCCATGAATCTGATTTCCTTCCTCCCCATATACCTTTATTGGAGATGCCAAGCAATCCATTATCCCACATGTTCTATGTCAGTTTAATACACAGTTCTGTCAAAGTGCCGCAAACAATCAAGGCATAAGCAACATGCAGAGATAATCCCAGAGAAGACATGAGATTTTTTCTTTTAATTATGCAATCTGTGGGTTGGTTTTGGGTTTTTTTGTAAAGTCATTCTCTCCTTGATGCAAAGCCATACAAAAGAAAGTATTTGAGTAAGATGGCTGTACAAGTAGGAGCTAGAAGTAGGGTATTGTGTGTCCAGCAGGAAGGTAATATCTGATTATCTCTCTAAGGTAAATACACAGCTCATAATACCACGGCAGTGAAAGTCATCTTGATGTTATGCCTGCATTATTACCCTGAGGAAGGAAACATGGTCGAAAAGATGTATAAATATACTGAGTTGGCCAAGATATACGCGTTGAATTTGGCTAGAGAAGGGAATTGACCACAGGTTTCCCTGAGTTTCAGATACTCCCCTAGCCCTGATAAATCTTTCCTCCAGACCCCAGTTTCCTCTGTCTTTCTGCAATAAAAAGAAGGATGAATTAGTTATGTTTTCCTAAACTATCAGTAAGAACTTCGAGGATTCACAACCGCAGATTAAAATTGTGCATGCTGAAAAGGGAACTGAGCAGGTCATAGGTTTTGCAACTATAAAGAAAGAGAGCATGTGAAGGATAAAAAAGCTTCCAGAGTACTCTTACATACATGTTGCTTCGATATTTTACTACTTTACTTTTCATACATAAATGTTAGTCACGTGGGATTACTGAGTGATATTTAATAAGGGAATTCCACCCCAAGTAGTTTAATTCAAACTACTTCATTTCATTTTCAAAACTTTAGAATATAAGCTTTCAGTTGTAGCTTTTCATGGATTTGTATGCTTTCTTAGCAAATTTAAAGATAACCAGAGTATTTATGAATAGCTTCAACTGCAGCCAGATTTTCTTCTCACTTTGTAGTCAATATTAGCAGTAGATTTACACTTCATTTTCTAGTATAGTGATCTACACCTATCTTTTTTTGTGCTTGATCTTCTATTCATTTGGAAGAGAGTGTCCTTCAAAAAGCAGCTTCAAAGTCTACAAAATGCCACTGGCGTAGGGACAAGATTTAACAAGCTGCACCTTTGAGCAAAGAATTCAAATGGACTGAAAATTTCACCTTTTTGAATGCATAAAGAGAAAATGCAAGGGAAAACCAGCTATATGCCTTACAAAATATTATCATTCAATCAGAACAGATATTTCATCAAAAATTCTGTGTTGCTTTCTGTAAATTGGGTAAGAAAGTAAAGGCATATTTTTTATAAAAAATATTCTCCAGGATGTTTTTTAAGCTTAAAAGTAAAGTAGTTCCATATGTACAGTAGTACCACTCATAGAAAACTGTATTAAAAGAAAAGTATTAAAATTGCCATGTCAGGCACTCAGAAGTGCCAAGTAAATTTGCCTGTGGCGAAAATTACTGTCTGATGCTTCAAATACAGATTGTTGTATAATATGTATAAGCAGTATAAACCTGTTTCCTTGGGCAAGCTTTGAGTATGTGACTTCTCAGTATTCATCTACTTATTTAGGTATATAGTTTCCAAGTATATACTGCCTTCCTATGACACTAGCTATAATTTGTCCATTTGTTTAGAGCTTCTACACCTGTTGTATAGATTTCTGCTCATGTTGTATGCTAATGAAGAAACCGAGGAGATTGTCATCCCATGGATGGGGTCTAGGTGGAACAGGGTACATACATAATTAGAAAAAAAAATATATATACACAATTCTTACTTAATTATGTATCTAATTCTTTCCTCAAAATGGAAGTTTTAAGACTCACCTCAGCTTGCATTTGGCCTGATACTGTCCCAGGACTGGGTCTTGTCTTTTCAAAACTTACTGTCCCCTTAATTGCAATCATTTTAATACTGAGGGTAATCTGGTGCTCAGCTCTTTACTCACTCACACTATCCTAGCCTATGGTGAATTTATTTCAAGTGCTTTCATTCTTGAATTGTTACAGGTTGCTTTTGTTGTGAATTTTCTCTGCCTTTCATTTCACCCTTCCCAATTTACCTCTGGAGAGCAACTAGCTCTCAGTCATAGTAGCACTTACCAGTCATTTCAAAAGTTAGTGAAGGAGCCCTTAAGTACCAAAAAAGTACTGGAGCTTTAAATCCAGTAGGCAAAAATCAAGAGAAAGGGCCTGCCTTTTGTCTGTGCTGACACACAGCAGGTTTTCTGTAGCACTGTGCTGAAGGCATTTGTCAGGTACTTGTAATCAATCAGCAATATTTGCAATTAGTTGGTTTTACAGATAGATCTTAAAGGCTGGTTTCTGTAACTGAAATATAACATCTGTAATTCTGGACTCGGTTCTTTTGTCATCCATTGTAGTGGGTCAGAGACTTAATGTCTGAGCAGGGTCACAGAAGAAGTGATAACATATTTCTCCAGTAGATTTCACAGATATTTGATGACTGCAGAAGTATACTAAGGCTTTAAGTGTTGAGTTTCTGGACTCAACCTCTGGATGAGCATATGCTCTACTCTGGACAAACCTTCTGCTCATTACCCTTTGGCTTCTTGTCTCCCCAGTGCTCATTTCTTCCTCATTCCTGGCTCCCTTCCCACACACAGGAGTTCCCAGTCTCTGTTATTTTTTCTTGCTTCTCTTTAGCCGTCTTGATCTTAATCATCTCCTTTGGGCTGCCTATCTCAGTTCTTGGTTATGGGCCAGGGTTGAAAGCATTTGGAATAGCCTTTCCAGGTAAATTCTACCTGGGATTTCAAAGTTGTCATGTGGTGCTAGGGAAAGAACGCTTATTTTAATCTGGGAGGATGCTCTGTATGCTGTACAGTTGCAGATAGGAGCTGCAAAGGGACAGAGCATCCTCTGTGCAGACGGCACCTCCTGAGATATTTAGAGCTTAGCACCTAACATCTGTGATATCCTGCTGAGAAGATCACACCACATATTTCAGAGGTTTATATTGAACACAGTTTTTCAGGGTTGGCAAGAAGCTTATCTTTTTCTGAAAAGGATTTGGCATCCCTTGTATAGTTCAAGTTCTTGCTCCAATATCCCCACCTCCACTTCCCACTATACATACAAATACGCTTATTTTTTTTTTTTTTCCTCAGAAACAACTTAAACAGTCTTTCACTCCCACTTCCCCCAAACAAATATCTGACTTATCCAGCTGGCCACTGTGGATAACCACAGTAAAAAATGTCTAAACTGGCAAGGATGTTAACAAGGAATACAAGATTAGCATAAAATGGAAAGTGGATATTTTTTGCCACTTGTAAGAGCTATACAAGAGAGGAATATTATGATAATGTGGAACAATAATGTCTTAATATTTTTCTATTATGCAAAAAATTGAAGATAAATATTTCAGAAAGAGCTTTCCTGTCTTTGATTTTTGTGGTAATCATTAATGGCAACATACTCATTGCAAATTTCTTGTTACCTTCCCTTTCTTTTCTGAACTTCCAAAATATAAAGCTGGTCTGTTCTTTCCTTCTTCTCTCCTTTCTCTTACAGTTAAAAGATCTATGTACTACGCTCACAATATTTAGGTTTTATTCTTAGAGGAGTAAATGTTCTCCGTTTTACTAGCAGTATTGTAGAAGGCTGACAAGTATAAAAATAAGTTTGGTCATTTTCCCTTCTGTTTTTTGCACTGTTACCCATCCATTTTCAAGGGGGGGTCAAACTACAGCTGTCTGACAAGGTTTGTTAAAGAGAACGTGCATGAGATGTGGGCAGCCAGGACCATAATACCCAAACAGTTGCTTAAACAATCATTTTTCAGAGGCCAATATGTTCATCAGGCATTGGGATTCCCTTCTTTTGATGTCTTTAATGGTGCTGTTTGGCTGAATCCAAAGTTATGAATTTGTGCTTTGTTATGAGAAGCTCTGTGGCAGAGCCAGATACAAACATTGCCCTTAATAATCAAGTTTCTGAGTTACTGAGAATGATTGAGTTTATTAAATACCTCAGTAAACATTAGCTGTAGCAACAAAATCCAAGCATTAGTAAAAAATCATCTTGTAATTCAATATGTTCTCATATTTTAACTTTTAAAAGCAAGACTTCTGCACTACAGAACTATTCTAGTTTCATATATTCAATCCTTCCGTAAACCTTTTTAATATCAGAAAATATTTGTCTCAGTAATAACAAAGTTTAGGAATATATCTGTTGCTGTCCTGGTAACTTTTTTTTTCTGAGATGCCACAAGATAGTTTGAGAGATCAAAGTAATCTATTGAAATAGCAGGAATAATTAAGGAGATTGTTACTTTGCAGTCTAAGGGGTGGGGAGGACAACATTAGCAAAATTAAACTAGCAAATTTCTGTTCTCTTAAGTCAGCTATCTGACTACCAATACAGAAATGCAGATATAGGACCTTTTGACTCTGTAAAATTAATAATCAGCATATGTGAATGTCTTTCATAAATAGCAAGAAGAATTACATTTAGAGTGAGGAACCAATGATATTCTGAACTGATTCTCATTTACAGCTGTTTCTAAGTATTTTGCATTTCCCTCTGAGTAAAGACTGTGATTTGTCATTTTGTTTCATACAGCCCAATCCCCACTGAAAGCAGTGTCATACAGATCAAAGGGACCAGAAGAAGCATAAGAAGAAAAGACTGTTGTATATGACAGGGTTCTATGAGTTTGCCTGTGTACTTTCCTCCTCATAAACTATTGTGATTAAAAGATCAAAAGGTACTATATCAGATTCATATCCACTGACAGGCTATGGAAGAATATGCTGCTGTCTGGCAGGTTATGTGTCTCACACTCCTGAGCTGCCTTAAGAACTGCAAGAAGGCAGACTAGGATCGGAACCCTGTGTGAGCTGATTGCGTTTTGGCATCAATACGCTTTTGACAGATTTTTTCCCATGACCTCTGTATCAGTTAGAAAAGTAGTAAGCCAATCTTTTAGATTTTGAACTGAAATTGAGCAACAGATACCTACATTTTTCAGACAGAATTTGGAATTTGAATTTGTAGAATGACAGAAGACAAGCATGGCTGTTAAAATACTGGACTTAGTTTTGACATCTGAACACTGATGCATGTGCTTTAATATGTAAATTATCTCAGAAATACTAGAAGTCTCCATTATAGAGTTTGCTGCACACGTGAATTTTGTTCTTATAGCTTAAAGTCTTAAAGTACAAATTTAAACCAGCTTATTTCAGTGGCTGGAAAACCTTTGGAGCATCCTTAAGTTTGGTTTAAAAATTACTATTTTTGTTCATTATAAAATAATCCTAATCCATATGGATAAAAATTCCTTAAAACCTTACCTTCCACTCAGTTTTATTAATGTCACTAAGAAATCATCTGTGGTGTGGCAGTATAGAGCAGATATCCATAATCTAGACTCAGTTGGAGCAGTATCTCCACACAGGATAGTGCAACAGTTTTCAATAGTAGTATTTTAGCCTGGAAATAATAAAACTGTTTTAGTCAGAAACTTGCCTAAGCTGCTAAACTAGAGACTATTAGAAAAGCTGTCAGCGTATTTTTTCATGTTTCTGATCCTAGAGAAGACAGTTTGAACTGGAATATGTTATGTAGTAAAACAAACCTAACAGACGTTTAAAACTACTTAAACTAAATTGATGTATCATTCCCAAGTGGAGAAGGCCCAATTACTAATTTCCAAAGTATGTATTTTGAAGTACCTTTTTGTACAGGTACAGTGTATTTGATAACAACATATTTGTTTTATCAACAGGTTTACAGATGGCATAAATCTGTATATTCTCTATAGAAGATATGGTGTTCAGATTTGACGCCTGCTCCATTTGGGAAGATTTGGTAACTCTGGCAGTACAGTGTAATCCATAGCAAAGCTTGAACATGACTAGGTATAGTATTCAAACTGAGACTATCTTCATCCCACTTTCTTTCTTTCTACAGTCTTGAAAGTAATTAAAGAATTGTGCCGCCTTCTGAGTTTTGTTTACTTACTCTTTTGACTGTTCAAGAAACAAGCAACAACACTCTTTTATCTCTGTATCACTTTGAAAGGTATTTTGTAGGGTCCTTGTGCTTCTTTGTTTCACAGAGTTTAATAACTAATAAAAACTCAAGAGTGGAAATTCGATAGCACAACACCTGCTGAGTGAGTTAGTGTAGCTGTCTGCCTTTTGCATTATACTATCATTTCAGTTAATGTAACGCAAACCTTTTTTTTTAGGTATCTCTGTATTCAAGTGCACTGGAAAAGCATGGACAACAGGATGAACTGGAGGAGTTCTTTCAAAGAGAAAATGAGATGAACACTGTGTAAGTCTAAGTGAGCATTCAGCTAAATTCTGTTACAATACAGTCAACAGATTGACACATAAAGTATCAACAAACCCTATGAAGTCCTGGAAAAATCTGAACACTATTAGAAATGGTAAGTTCAAATTTCATGCCTGCCAGCAGAACAAGGAGGAGGAGCCAGGAGAACAGGAGGTTTTGAATTTCATGTTTAGCTGACATCCCTAAAATTGGAGTGTGTACATGTAAATGGTAATAGTATTTTTCCATGAAGAATTGTTTGTAGTCCACATATCTACATAATATGGACAGAACTAAATTAAATTCTACTTTGTATGTGTGTCTTGCCTAAACTAGAAAGGTCTGACTCAACCTAGATGGACATTTCTAAGATTTAGAAAATGATTAAGAGCAAAATATAAGGTGGTGGAATTAAATTCTCTTTTGCCTCCAGCACCCATTATAGAGTAAGCACAAATGAAGGATGGTGTTTACAGTATCTTATGAGGCAATTTCTGTTTGTGTGCAGGGTCCTCTTAAAATAGGTGTGGGAGCAAATGATCTGCTTATACTCTATGTGGGGGATTCTACTGTGTTAAGAACCAATGTGATGATGATATGTTTAGAAAACACTCAAGCTGGATACGGTCCCACTCTTCGAAATCTACTACCTGCAGTTTTGTTTGTTAGTACCTCAGGAAAGATTTCAGGAAAGATTTTCCCCAAGACACACAGAGATGGTTGCAGTGTGATCATAATACTTCCACCCTGCATTTCATGCTGATGCACAGGAGTAATAACAGTTCAGAAGGAAATGTGGAGTGAAGCTCGAAGTTTTGTGTGAATGTGGGGAAGAAGAGGTTGTGCCATAGCTGTGAGTGGGGAGGAAAGAAGAGAAACAATCAGTGAAGGTAAAGGTATTAAAATAAGTGAGTCTGCAGAATGAAAAATCTTTTGAAAATTAGGAGATGAAGAACATTAGGGGAACAGCTTAGTGGTATACGAGTTTAAAAATCCTGAGTCTTGCAAAGCTAAGTAAATGCTAAATTCAGAAAGGAGGTTTCAGTAGGATTTTTCTGAGCTTCAGTGTTGTGCTATTTTTGGAAGAAAATAGATAAAAGGTGGTTATGTTGGCATATAAATGTTATCCCTTTGGGAAGAAGGGACCTGAATTAATTGCGTATTTCCTCCCCTTCTCCCTTTTTATGTACAGTTGGATTGCAGAGAGGATTGATCTTAAAAGACTTGGGTAAAATATGTACACATAGTGCTCCTGTGTAAGTATATAGTGTAGTTTCTGTAGCTGGCTGTCATATATAACAGTTTTAAGTTTTAAAATTGCTAAAATCATACAGGGTTAGAAGAAGAGCCCAAAGCTTTTACTGACACATGAAATTCTACTGTTGCCCTTAAAAAAGAAATCACAGACAAAAGGTTTCTAATCTGT
>JANZLP010000024.1:8616390-8627736 GCA_026930925.1 Chelictinia riocourii
TGGGAATATAGGCTTTCTATTTAAGAACAAAGGGTCTTTATCCAGTTTCAAACTATAAACTACTGCTAAAAAGCCTGCCAACATATTTTAGAATGTGGAAGCCATGACCAGGAAAATCTAAGCGATGCAGAAAACAGTGATGGTGCCCACTCCCAAATCACAGTGTGGGAAGCCATGTGGGACGTCGCAATGGCCCTCCGAAAGAATTAGGTCAGCAGTGAAAGCAAAATCCCATCATCACCTATACGAGATGGATTGAAAAACTAGGACTTGAGTCCCAGAGACAAGCATTGCCTGATCGTGCACAAGTTGGCTGCAGGCATGTGGCATGACTAGATGTACAAGTATGCAGGTTTTGATCCCAGAGCTGAGAGAAGACAGTGCTCAGGGTAAAAACAATCACCATGCCCAAAGCAAATGGGCTATTCTTATTGAAAGCAATGCAGGGCTGTGTACAGTCCGTGAGATAGCTCCGAGCCTGCTAATACATGTGCATGGAGTAGAGGGGCTCCGAGCTCTCCAGACCTGCAGCAGCGCTGCCAAGAGACCTCAGCTTTGCATTCAGCTCTGGCACCGGAGCAGACGATGCTGGCTTGGGACTTCTCGGCACCACAATGCGCTGTGCAGTCTACAAACGCTGTAAATCACTTGGATGCCTTTAAAACTGTTACCTGCCCTCTATGTAAAACCAACTTCCTGACCACTGAAAGCCATTAAACACTCCATTACATCACAAATTAAGTGTAACATTGTGTTCAAGTGCTAGTTTGGATAATTAAAGTCCTTTTGCTTTCCTTGCTGTGTAGGGAAATTGTCCCTTTCTGTATTTTCTCTACCTTATACAGTTCCACTGAATGGTCCTATGCTGCCAAATAATGGTTGCCTTTACCTCAGCTGTTAAGCTAAATTTTCATGACTGACCAATTTTTCCTCTGGTTATTGAAGGGGAACGTCACTGACTCTGCAAAGTGCTTCACAGTTCTCACAGCAATAAAGCATATTCTAACAACTAAAGTATTTAACTCAAAGATCTGGTTCACTGCAGCTAAAGTTTAGCCCACCTGTGCTTGTGAACACACACTGGTTTTAAAGGGTCCTTCCTTTACCAAAGTCACCGTTTCTGGCAACGAACCCTCCTGTAACTATAACATTTAGACACACGTCGGTCAGACTTCCGAAGGAACGTGTGCCAGGCACCCACGGAAAGCTGATCGTTTGTAACTAACGGCCAGCTCATGTTTAATTACAATCCAAAGATTTCTTTTTCCTCTTTGCCAAGTGTCCCTGTTAGTTATGATAATTATGGTGAATACTTACTAAAAATTAAGCCACCTACACAAATCTGTCCCCAAAATAAGTGCTGGAAGCAAATTATAACATCTCCCTGTCATTTCAGGGGTATCTGTATCGTCACTAGATTTATGTTCTAATGCTACATTGTTACCTATTACCATAGTTGTTAAAACCTTACTTTTCATGCCAATGAAAATGATGAAAGACAGGGGTTTTGACATAAATACTGTAATAAGAACCATATTAATGTGACAGACGATTGCTCCTCTGTGACAGACTACGAAATCCTGTGCACGAGTTACAGAAGGTTCATTTACATGTCTGCACATCTATCTCTCCCTACAGGGAAGCAAGGGACTCGCGCTCAATATTGGAGGGGGATGAGAATCAGAACTGAGAGGGCAAACAGGCACAGAGCATCATCCTAAAAAGAAATGCATCCCAAGGCATACTTCCTTTCTTAAGTGCCCATAAGCATAAAATGTCAATTATGGGACCTGCGTTCAGACTCCTAAAACCCTTTTTTTCAGGCATCTAATTATGTACCTCTAGGCAAAACTTCTGAAATGTAGGACAGAAGCAGCACTACCAGCAAAATGGGATTTTTGCTCCTAAGCCACATCCTTGTTTTGAATTTGCAACACCTTTCTTCCACCAAGTTTGACATGAGTGTTACCATCTTCCAGTCATCTTCCACACAACGGCACGCGCGCTCTACTTCCGAGGAATATATCCTGACTGTCCTCAGAGAGACTTGGGTAACAAGCAGCAAGGCAGCCAAGAGACTCACATATTTCCAAGCATGGATGATCAGGAGAAGGGCACCGAAAGGCACTGACAAGGCACTGTGCAGTAGAGACACAACCCCTCAGCAGCCATTCGTCTTTTGGAGTACTGCGTTCAGTCACAGAAGATACAGAAACACGATCGTGTCTCACGCCGCTGACTCCCTTTCTGCTGATCACATTCAGTTTTACATCAGTTGTGATCCCACTGATTTCAGCCCAACCAATTACTTGGATTAGGCGATTATAGTTTTACTCCAACTCACACTGCTACCTGATCTGCCAACGCCACAGTAACTGTGATGCTGCATGTGTGCCAAATATTCCATCATGAAACAACAATTCAACGTACCCTTACAAAAAAACTCGCCAAACAAAAACACCTCCCACATATATCCAACACCCCACAAAATTAAAGGAAATAATAAATCCAGACTTGTTTCTACTTGCTTTCCACTAGCAAGATACCTTACAGCAATAATTCTTTTCTTTTTAGAGCTGCTCCCCTTGCAAAGAGAAAGAAAATAGTGATCGCATAGATGATTTATTATTAAAACTCTCATTTACTGATAACATGTGGACAAAGATTGGTTTCCCCATTTTTAACAACGTAAACATGGTATCTGTTAGAAAGACTCTTTGAAAGTTGCTTGTCTTTTCATGTCTTTGCTGTCCCTCTGTCCCCTCTTGCTTTATCCTGATTACCTTTCTGCAAACTTAAGTCACTTCAGCATAGTTTTCTACACTTCTAACATTCATGTGTTTGGCCTTTGCTGAGCAAGTGGCTAGGACTGATTTCTAATTTGTCTTGAAAGGTGAATTTACTCTTTTCCTCAGTGAGGAAAGTAACTTTAAAAAAAAAAAGAGGTTCTCTCTCGTCTGCTTCTTATCCTTGAAAAATTAAAGAAAGTGAAATTTCCAAGGCTGCTTGTGGCACCAACTTTCACTCTACAGTTAGCACATTTTGCTTTAGCAGCAGTTCAAAAGTTCACTATCCTACATCTGATGCCTTCTGCTCACTGCAAATGTCTGCAGTACAGCAAGAAGTTTAAAATGTTAAATGATTACAGCACACAGGAACGCACAGACCCCGTAAAGTCAGCACTAGCATGCTTAAGCTGAAACAGCATCACACAAAATTCCCAAATACTCATTTGCTTTTGTACCCTATGATCACTTAAAGTTGAAGCTTTACTGGTTTTCATCTACTTTCACCAAACATTTGTATTTTTAAGCTTTCCTCTGCAGAGCGTGAGGTCTGAGATTCTAACGTTTGTGGAAAGGAGCAAAGGCAAAATATTTAGCATTAAACTAGTATCTTCTGAGGTTCTAGCAAAACCCTTGAGGACTGCCAGTGGAGTTACGAGATGCAATACACCCTGTATCATTGCATTGCTCTGAGAACAAGCACTGAGCCACAGAAATTGGCCCCGAGACTATCAGAAAAAGAGGCTTTTCCAGTATGGCTTATTAGCACTATTTGCACTGCATGCACAAAATCAGATAGGTAGGAAAGCCCAATACTAAGAGCCTGCTCTTAGCTCCAAGTACGTAGCAACTGTGCCATGAAACAAGAATGGAAACTGAGCTATGATCACAGGAATCTGTTCCCTCAAGGTCACACAGAACATCCTAACGTGCTGGTCACCCAGCTCATTCTCCAGTGCTTAACCCACCAGGCCACGCGCCTTGCAAAAGAAGTTGCATTGCCTGTGTACTGTATTTGCATGGTACCTTTGTTTCTAGTCGTCTTTTTTTTTTGGTACAGAAGATAATGTCTTTCATGTCATGTATTTACCTTCACCATGGGATGCTGCAAAGTCAGCAAGCTTTGATAAAGCTATGAAGTAAGGACCTTTGTATGACTGCAGGGTTAGTTTGGGTCTCATGACTCTTGTGTACTGGGGAACTGAGCCCTGACAATGATTTATTTGTCAGTGCACTATACTGACAGCCAAATCAGCCAGAGAGCAAGAAAGAAATAAAAGGGCAGAGGGAAAATATTTGGGTTTGAAATTGTTCTGAAAATTTCTAATAAAAAAATCAATTACAAAACAAAAAAATGTTGTCTAGTGTGTAAGGCTATGTACACTGGCCTGCAGCAAGAAGCAAAGTCATTTATCTTCAAGGCAGTGATCACAGACAAAAACAGGAGTGCCTTTTTTTTCCCCCCACTTGAAAATCCTAGGCAAATTGGGTTGCTAATTCGATTTCACCACTTTCAAGAAACCCCTTTGATTGTTGGTCCTATAGGTTTGTGATACCAATTTTCAAACTTCCAAGGCTCCCTTCTCAGAAAGGTTCTGTCATGAGTTTAAAACTGCAGCTAACAAAACAGCTCAAAAAGAACCGAAAAAGCCAGCAGGGAGGAGGGATGCTGCTTGTGGAAAATGCTTCAGCAGACTAAGGTTCAACTCTATCTGAAACATTTTGCAAAGTACCTTCTTCATTTTTAACCACTCTGAGAGCCAACAATCTTTTTCTGGATAGGTAGTGACTGCATGCTCTTTCAGACACAGACCTGACTCTTCCACGCTCTCTGCTTACACAGATGGGGAAATAATGGCTGCTAGCACCCTTTGTAAAATTAGCAATAATGAAAAAGCTTGTCTTAGCGGGGAAGAAACCCAGGCAACGTGGCTGGTGGCAGACCTCATCTCTAAATGTCTTTCCAATGTTTTCAGCCTCGCTGCTGAAGCAAGCATGCTGAAGGGATGTTTCTGCTCTCATCAGCACACAGCACATCCCTGCCAAACACCTTAACCCCTGCTAGCTCCCTGCTTAAGTCGCGTAGCTGTTTAGAAGAAAACACAACTAGGAGCAAGTATGTGAAACTTGCCTTCCTTTGCTCCTTAGGAAGTAATCCCTTAGAGCTTCCTTGAAGGAGAGGACGTTGTTAGCCTCTTACACTGGTTGCTACCTGTTCAATAATGGGTGCATTTCTTTCATTATGCAAAAGCTGCAGCAGTGAAATTTCTATGCAAATGGTTCTGTTCTCTGTGACTTAAGGGGGAGTAAGGACAATTTCCTTTACATTGTATTAAATTTTGCAGAATTCCAGCAAAAGGCTTACTGCTCACTTCTACTGCTTAATGGTGCTTTGTACTTGACCTAGAGGCAGATGGTGTTATTTATTAAATCATGTGGAAATTGCAAGTATTAAATGCCTGTTTGTCC
Organism: Chelictinia riocourii; assembly: GCA_026930925.1. Taxonomy (NCBI): domain Eukaryota; kingdom Metazoa; phylum Chordata; class Aves; order Accipitriformes; family Accipitridae; genus Chelictinia; species Chelictinia riocourii. The sequence goes on from JANZLP010000024.1 coordinate 8,621,646, forward strand.
CTTCACAGCCCACAGTACCAACTAACAGAGGAAAGGTGTCTGTCATATCTTAAAACTGCAGTGATAGATCAGCAGAAGAGTCTACCTTCTTACTACACTCACATATTTTTTTCAATAAAGCCAGAGAACATAGATGTCATAGAGGGACAGATGATTAATCTTAATCTTTGATAGCAACATAAACAATGCAGTAAAGGAATAAAAGAAGAGTTATTTCCCCTTGTATTTACCTAAATAAATATCCCCCTTATTTATCTAAATAAATTCATTTCTTCTGCAGCTGCTGAGAATGACAGGTTCAGGGAAGGTAGAACAGGCTAGTACAAAAGTTTAATTACTCCTGTGGAGCATTCAAGCAGCTACAGCAAATAATATCTGAGCAGTTTCCTAATCAGAAAAATTTTCACTGTATCCCTGGTGTGGATAACTCCCATGGGCAGTAACAGGAGACTCATGCGTGTGCAGTAGCCAGAGCAGAACAAAATATTAATCACTGAGGAATGTTTGGGGTTTTCTTCTTTTTTTTCCTCATAAGTCAAAAAAACCCAAAAAACCCGCACTGGCCTAGAACTCTGTATGCCACTTTGCGTGGCAAAAATTGTCCATGGGAGGAATAATTATTACTATGGAAGAAACAGTAGTTGTGACTCTTGTGAGGTAACAAAACATTCTAGCCCGACAAAATGCTCCAAAAGGAATTGGTCTAAGCTAGTGCAGTTCCCATCCTTTGGGAAAAAAAAGGTGCACAGGCAGGGAGGAAACTATGGTGTTGTCCAGTACATCTCACAGGCTCTAGGATGAGGACGTAGATTGGGGCATACCTGCCCTCCAGTATAGAAAATGCCATTCTCTACCAGACCCATTTTCTACCTTTTTTTTTTTTTTTTTTTCCCTGAGTATATGTTAAATTACATTCTGCGTGCCTGGAACAATATGATAAACACACAAAAAAGTGACAAACTTCTTCTAAATGACAAACATTGTTTCCTTTTCACTCATCCTTTCATTAAGCTGATAGTTATGTAAATGACTTATGGCAAGACTTGAATTAGTCTATTTCAGTTCAAATCACACTTAACATTAGCTCTGTAGATGCACTGACAGATCATGCTTTGTCATCAGAAATAGTGTTGGTTGCAATAACATTTCAGTTTTAGTTTAAATCTAAATTAGTAAAATTCTGTTAACAGTCTCTCCTGAGAAAGACAAATTACCTCTCTTGCATCCAAACTCTCCAACAGCACTGTACTTTTCTGAATGTATACACAGGGAGGAAGAAAATACACTGCAATATATTCTTTCTTTATATTGAATTGCCTGAAGATCACAATACTACTATGCTGCAGTTAATACTCAAAGTAATTTCCTGGAGCTGTAAAACAGAAACAGATGTCGGCAGTTTCCCATTTAATGAGTTAGGGGTGATACAAAAATGACACCCAACAAAACTCTTAGATTTTAGATGTCAACTTTGCAATCATTTATTGCTTCATCTGAAAAACACTAAACAATAGTTTGATGCTGTAAGAGGAGATTCTGTGCATCTTTTTACCATTCGCTTAAGTTCTTTAGGTCCAGCAGGATTTAAAATTATACAGTCAGAGATAGTAAAGATGGAAAAAAATTTGTGCTTTGTTATTGGTATTTTTGTTAAAAGTCAGCTTTGTTGTATTGACTTAAAAACTACAGTTCTTCAGATCCTCTTTAGATCAGTTTGCAATTGGGCTCTAATGATACAGTTATTATCACATTTCGTAAGCCTCTTTGTACCACCTACACTTCCTGTAAATGAAGAACACAAGCAGAAGCTTAATTGTAGCTGCTTGCTGAATATTTACCTCTGAGCTCAATAAATCATGATAGTTCACCTCTTCCAAAGTCAATAACTATTTAATATTCTATTAAGCTGATGGGAGTAAAAGAATAGTAAACCATGTTTCTGCTATAGCAAGGTAATTAACTAAAACAGGGAACAATTCCCCTTTCATCTAAAATGGCAATAAAATATCCGTTATTCAAGGAGTGTGATCATTATAAAACTGTGTGAAAATAAGTGAACCCTGTAAACTTGGACTTAATTCAGTTTTCTGAGTGGAAAGTTTAAAAACTGTAAAATTATAACTTTACGACTTTAGCACCTTACTATGTCTGAAGAGAGTCTTATGTTGAGTCCTCAGCTGATGATAGCTTACCTAACTGGATAAAGTCAGTGAGGAAATAATGTAGAGTTTTCACTCATAGATTAATATTGAATATGCTGTCCTTTAATACATCCAAATTCTAGATAGGCTAAGCTCATTATATATCAGAACTTTGGAATCCCTTAATTTATAACAGTTGGATTATTGCCATGGTAGAGTAAGACAGATTTACTCTATCCCCCTTCTGTTTAAAAAGACCTGAGAAGACTGAGGGAAGGAATCTTTTCTTCAAAGAATGTGATTTCAAAGAAGATATCATGTCACTTACTAAGAAAGGAAATAAAAAATTACCGTTTTCACAAAATCTGACTTTGGCTTCCTCCCTCCTTTTGTCTCCAGGCACAGCACTGTGGAAGCAAGGAAGGAAAATAATGATTACTATTCCTTTTTTAATTTCATCAGCATCCTACATTTTCTTTCTCCATGAGAGAGAGAGCAAAGGGCCACAGCAGTCAGAACTATACCTACCATTTGCTCCTATAGACTTTAGGCAACTGAATTAATTACAGACTGACAGCTGCAGATTTTTACCCACCTCTGACTCTGCTCAGATCTTGTGCTTTTCTATTGTTTTTCAACATGTTGGTGTCCTTACAAAATCCACAGATTTTATGAGCATCTTTTCTAACAAAATAATCTATTGGAGGGAAATTCCGGGGCATCTAAACTGATAAATGGCTGAGTAGCACTTCCACAAGCTGCCGTAAGGGTATAAATTAAATCTCACTCAAATTTAGTGAATTCCAGTACAGCAAATATGCTAAACAAACAAACAAACAAACAAAAGACTTTGTAAGTCCCTTGCAACTCAGTAGAGTGCTCGCAAGGATCTGAGCTCAAGCGTATGATCGGGAGATCTACCTTAAAGTTATGTCTAACACAGAGCTCTAGTATCTCCTGCTTCTAACATGGGTAAGGCAGGTGGTTTTGGGTTGTGTTTTACTCATTGAATCATTGTGCAGGTCTCTGGATGTGGCTTCAGGACACTAAGCTGATGTTGTTACTGCCCTCTTCCTTAAGTTTATATATCCTGGAGGAACCAGGGAAGTCCAGTGGAATGGCTTTTGGAGCTTCTGGTAGTAGGCATCCTTACAAGGTGACGTATCAGTGAAGTTACTCTGCATATTACCATACTGTGCATTTTTACATTAGTATGGGTACGAACCAATCAGTTCTGCAGCCATTGACAACACCAAAGAAAACATATAAAACTGGGATTCAACGTCTCAAATAATCACTGACATGTTTTTCTCTGCCAAAAATAAAGATTTTAATAAAACACCACTGAAGTTCAGTTCCTTAGTCTCTGCAGACAGCTGTACCTCTTTTTTCTTCCTTCTTTTTAACAGATGTGGAACTACATAAACTGACACCACCTGAAGAACTGGCATGCCACATGGTTAGTTCTCAGTAACAAAACGATGCAGATTATTGTGCCTTTTTTTTTTAATAAGTAGTGGAAAACAAAAAATGTGGAATTAATTTTCTAAATGTAAATTTTTGTAATGTGGTCGGTGGACCTTGGTTGTCTGCCGCACACCCACCCAGGTGCTTTCTCACTCACCCTCCTCAACAGGACATGGAGAGAAAATAACATGGAAAAGCTTATGGGTTGAGAAAAAGACAGGGAGATTCCTTACCAATTACCATCATGGGCAAAAAAGACTCAACTTGGGGAAAATTAATTTATTGCCCATTGAAATAGAGCTGAATGGTGAGAAAACAGCAAAAAACTAAAACACCTCCCCACCCTCCCCTTCTTCCCAGGCTCACCTTCCCTCCTTCACTCCCGACTACCTCCACCTCCTCACCCCCCAGCAGCACCGGGGGGCTGGGGAAGGGGGGGCTGCGGCCAGCCCATGGCAGCTCCTCTCTGCCGCTCCTGCCTCCTCACACTTGTCCCTGCTCCAGCCTGGGGCCTTCCCATGGGCCGCAGGGAAAGCCTTGCCCCACCGGGGTCTCTCTCTCCCGGGGCCGCAGGGCCACCTCTGCTGGGGAGGGGGGCCTGGAGCCCCTCCTGCCCTCCTCCCGCTTTCCCCTCGGGGCTGGCAGGGCTGTTTCTCACACCGTTTCCCTCAGCCCTTTGGCCCTTTCTTCCCCAGGCGTTCCCCGAGGTGCCCGCCGGCCCGCCCGTGGCTGAGGGGCTCTGCTGTGCCCGGCGGTGGGGCCGCTGGAGCCGGCTCGAACCGGCTGGGTCCTGCCCGGGGCAGCCCCACCGCTCTCCTCACAGCAGCGGCCGCCCCTGCAGAGTCCAGCCAACAGCACCTGGGCACCTGCACCCAATACGAAAAGTTACAAAAAGATCAATATATACCAATGTGTAAGTTTAACACTGTGTTATAATGAATGCCAAGCTGCAGTTTCAAATTCCAAAGGAAATCATAGTCCTATAGAAATTGGCTAAACAGTATAAATCCTGCATCCCTCAGGAGCCAATTCTCCCTTCTTTCTTTTCCATCTTTCCACACTCCTCTCCTTTCCTTTTCTTGTTTTTCGCATTTTCCTCATTTATGACATTGTTCAAAAGAGAATTAAAATACATTGGTTGAGAGTGGAAGCAGGGACAGGTATCCTGGGAAGAGCATAGGGACGGTGCCCAGCTATGTAAGGATGGGGTCAGGAGGGCCAAGGTGTGGCTGGAGCTGAACTTGGCAAGGGCTGCAAAGAATAGTAAGAGGGGCTTCTGCAGGTATGTCAGCCAGAAAAGGAAGGTCAAAGAAAACATAGCCCCTGATGAACATGACTGGCAAACTGGTAACAACAGACAAGGAGAAGGCTGAGGTACTCAACAACTTTTCTGCGTCAGTCTTCTCTGGCAGCCTCTCTTCCCACACCTCTTGAGTGGATGGACCATCTTCAGAAAAAAGCTTATGCTTATTTTTATAGAGCTTGTGGTCAGGTAGTTTCAGAAAGCTACAACATCTTCATGAAGGTAACAGGGATGTTTCAAATCACTTTATGAACTGGAGATAAACTTTAAAAGATTGCCAAGGAAATGGTGAGTTAGAGAAGAGTGGTGATGTGACTAACTTCTGCTACTTTATGTTCCCACCAGTGTTCAAAGAACCAAAAATAGTTCTTTAAAGATAACAGGGTTGTTCTTTAATAAGTAGTCTTATCAACGTTTTGTAGGAAATGCTGCATACATAAGAAGTTTAAAATGCAATGTGACACAAGTTTAACATATTTTACCACTAAAATAAAATATAAATTAAAAAAATATATCTGCCAAAGTGAAGTTTTAATGACAGAAACATTAACAGCTTACCCAGTCTAACAAGGAAAGGATAAATCACAGACAGAAGAGGTCTCCTCAGGTAGAAACAGTTTCATTCTAAACCATACCATAACATGCTCCCTTTATGGCTTAAAGCTACCTAAGCTATACTTATATTATAAAATATCCCGTTCTGTTTGATGAGATCATATATGTATTATTTGAATCACAAGAATGCCAGCATTGCCAAATTACAAATTTGAAGCTATTTTAAAACATTTTGTGTCAAGACACTCTGATTTTGCTGAGTTTGTCTTAAAATATTTGATGCTAAAACACTTACTCTTCCATCTACTCCCATTTCACTGACCCTTTGATAAATTACAAGGCAAATCTCTTTCATTATTCTATTTACAGAAAGCATCTCATGTGTTCTCATGTTAAAATAAACCCACTATATCTTACGTGCAAAAGCTCATGGACTTTTAGAAACCAACAAAGTATCGAGGTAGGCCTTTCCTGACCTTATGGTGTCTCCTTGCTTATCCATAATTATAAGCTAAGAACAATAAAAGTCTTTCTATAACTGCATTTTGGATTTAGAGATTCTTGTATAGAAAACTCTGTCACTGAGGATTAAAATACCTCTGCAGGTGTAATGGGCTGACCCTGG
>JANZLP010000024.1:8732059-8742792 GCA_026930925.1 Chelictinia riocourii
CATAGCGAGTCTTTCAGTGCAAGTTCAGAGACATCTGAGATGAGATACCTGATACTGCTTTTCATGTAACACAGTCACAGACCTAACATTAATTAGGCATTTTGTTTTTACTTTTGCACTGCAATTGCTCATTGATCAACCTTCAGCAAGTTTTCCACTTTAGTAGCTAGATCACTTTCAGGAGTGCATGCAGTTAATTTTGAATTCTGTACCAGTTACGTAGTTACAGGGTGTCATCCCCTCCTCCAACTGACTGCTTTCATCAACACTAATTTCATTCAGTGTCATAGTACCTATTCACTTAATTTACTCCCTCAGCTTCTTTATATTGTCTTTCAGCTTTAATAACCTGCATTACAATCACCTGCAAACTTTGCTCTTTCAGTGTTTATCCCATGTCTCTGCTTAACAAATCAAACATAAATCATAATTTTGTTAAACTGCTGCCATGATACAAGCTACTACTTAGTCATATTCTTATGGTTTTGCGCATGGTAATACTTAGAAATGCATCCTGTCTTGTTCCTTATCTCCAGTTTTTTCAACTTCTGGCAGTCTTTTTTAAAAATCTATTGCATTTTGAATGTCGCTAGAATTCTTCATGGGAGAAGAATAATGTAATATTAATGCTTTAATATTATCAAAAAAACTACTTCTTAGATATGCAGAGGTGAACCAATATAACAGGAACTAGTTAAAAGAAAAGTTGCCTGTATCAAAGCTGGTGGCTGAACATGTATAAGCACTTCCCTAACAAGTCAAATCCATCTTACTGAGATTCAACCAAACAACAGCTTTAAAAAAAAAAATAAAAAAAAAATCTGTACATTACTTTACCCCCCACGATTCTGCAAGGTCTCTATAAATACAAAAGAACTTATATAACATTAGTGTAAAGTGTTTTTACAGCTCAACGAAAGAATTCATATCTATACAGTGGTAACCCAAATTCATCAATCTCTCAACCACTGGGCAATTAGATTAAGCTTTCTCAGTGTATCCATGTGTCTCCAACACTTTGATAAATCAATTCAGCAACTACGAACAAGAAAATGAAGCAAAATAGTTTATGTATTAATTCAATTACAAAAAAAACCCCTTAATCACTGTGAGAATCGGGACAAATCAGACCTACTTAGAAAAGTGCATTGTAGACATGCTGAATCTGTCAGAATTTCTCCAGTACCTTACATCAAAATTCTTAAATGGATGGATGACAGACATTTGAATACCACAGAGTGATGGTAACTCTAATCTTGACATGTAAGCAAGGAACCTGACTGCAGATATCATTCCCCAAAAAAGTCTATTATCACGGTTTAAATAAAAATAAATCTTTGCCTTACAGCATTTCTGATTTTTGCCTTTTTTTTAATCTTATGTTTGGTATCTATAGGGACAACAAATAAAAAGAATTCTCTGAAAGGAGATTCATTCTGGGGAAACTCATACCCGCGATGAAGATATTCCTCATTGGTTCTATATTCCTGTAGAATCTTAACAGATTCATAAAAATAAACTAGCATTTATTTAGCACATATTAAACCATCAAGTCTAAGTCAAATGCTTTATTAAACATACACAGAATGCCTCCTTTTGAGTGTTAACCTTTTAACAAAGAAACTCATATTCTATGCAGATTGTGATACCTACAGCCAATTACTGGAAGTAATTGCCACAAAAGTTGTAATCATCCACTTACTGTAATATTATATTGAAAGAGCATGTGGGTATGTGTCTATTTGTTGATAATAGATTGTTGTATGACATACTTTGCAAGTAAATGAACCAAGAAAAAGATACAAGTAAAAAAAAATTAATTTTTAAGCAAGGCAGCAACTATGTTATGTATCTTAGCTTTAAGTGCACAAACAACAAGAGTTTCAGATCAGACTGTGTCAAGGTTACAAGTTAATTCAGGTTTAAAAATCATTGTAATCTTCACTTTGCATATATTTGTATTAATTTAAAATTAAAATTACACTCTAGCATGTTTCCAGCTTTCTGTAATCCTCCCTGGTTTTGCTTATCAACAACTCTAATCTTTGATCATTCAACTATGTGATGCCTGCTGTCAGGTACACCTGTTTCTTTCCAAAGGAAGAACATGAAGACTCACGGAAGGATCAAGAGCTTAATGTCATCAGCTGCATGTGACATATAAAAGCCAAAAGGTGGGAAATAATACTGCGGGGTATTTTCAGTGTAGCAAAACCTGAATGCCTGGCTAAGACATCCTGAGCTAGTTACTGGATATGACTGATAAATTCTGATCTTGTTAGAAGATGTTGGTATGCACAGACATGTCTTCTCTCATTTTGGTTTTATACATTTTAAAAATAATGACGTGATACAAATCAAACTTTTGATTAAACACTAATTCCTAGTTTTCAGCAGAAAAAAATACTGAACTTTATAATAGAGTTTGTGAGAAAGATAAGCTACCAGGCTGCAAAAAGCTAGTAAGTGTTTGGATTTTCTTAAAGGGATAAAGTACAGTATTTTTAAATTCAAGCTAATTTACATAAAGACCACAGAGAAGCTTCTGTCAGTAGTGAACCCCAAAACAGGTGTTGTTCCAAAGTATGCTCCTCTTACAAAGCTTTCAGCACAGTTTGGGTGAGTTTGCTGAAAGCGTGATAATCTCCATGCCAGATCTGATGGTCCATCTGCTGAAGATTTTGTTCAACACCAAAGGCTTATAAATGCTTCAAAGAAAGACAAAGAACCTTCCTGTGCTTGGTAAACAGTAAGATACAATTAGGTTCTTAATAAAGTTACAGTAAGAGTTCCCTAATATGACATTAATCAAAATTTAGCTTTCAGCCAAGGTAGGAAACAGTCTTTATCATCATCTTAGCTAAGGAGCAGTTAAACCTGACTGGAAACTTAATCCAACCACACAGGAAATTTCTTCCCAGTTGTTTTATGCTTGGAAACATGAAGAGTATTCTCTCTTCTTCCTGAGGGGATTTATCTTATCTAAGGGTGTGTTCTCAGTAATATAAAGAATTAATCCTTTAATACTACAAACTTTGTGTCAGTCGTAGCTTATAGCCATGAATGCCAGAAAATAATGAGCGTTGTGTAAGAAATTAAATATTTAGCTTTTTTTATTAATTGCTTTCCACTTCTCTTGTTGTACCCTTGTAACTGTATTGTACAACAGTTAACAATTATCCAACTGTCTCATTTTTCAAAAAGTCCTACTAGTTTCTGGTATTCATAAGGCTTTAAAAAAATTGGAACTGTGGAGTCATACTCAAGCATTTCAGTAAGTGGACAGAATTCTCATTGAATCTGGACTGTTGTAGAATAGAATCCTTTTACCACAAGATGAGGGGCAAATTCTTGGTTTTCTCCTATAGAAGAAGTATTTTAAATGTCCAAATAAAGAACAGTTGGAGGCTATGGCTCAGCATTTTGAAATGGTACCTTCACAAGATCTGCAGTTGAAGTACTGTGCTCAAAACAGAATGTAAGATAACTGATTGTCTGATATTTTGGATGGGATTCATTTTTCTCAGTATTTAATGTACTGTGTACACACCTGCATCTGAGAGAGCTACTTTAGTTTTTCAGTCAATAAAATGAAATTCGTACTTCTAGGACATGAACACTGTAACCTATTTCAAACATGTTCTTTAGAATAAGATCAGTCATGCACTTTGAGCAACTCTTTCTTTCCACTGATTATAAAGGAGTTTAGATGGATAGTTCAGAAGTGAGCATTTGATCCAGTGAACCTGACAAGTTAAAGATACCTCACAAGTTAAAGCTGCATGTGTGTGTCTCTGTTACTGAAAGCACATAATACTATCTCCCAAGTGCTTCACTTTCCAGAACTTTTTGTTCTATACAGTGACTAGTTATTTACTCTGATGATAAAACATGGCATAAAAGACATTTTGATTGCAATCTCATCTGTACAAACATCTCACAAAAATACGTTCAAGAGATAGAGGCTCATTTCCAGTGAAGGATGTAACCCATGCTCACAATACCTGCAAATTCTCCAATATGTAATTAAGCAAATGTCTGAACAGCCTGTATTTGTCCTTGCTTATTTTTTAAACAGTAGAGCACAGTTTTAAAATGCTAACACTTAAAATTTATAAAATTATAACAGCACTGACAGAAGTTGATGACTCTTACATGATTCATCCTATTAGAGGACACTTTTTCAATACAAAGCTCATAACAGAAGCATACTATATCTGTCAGTCAATACAAAGCTCCCAACAGAAGCATATCCTATCTGTCACATCAAATCCTCATTCAGCCAGGCTTAATTGATGTCTGAGAAACACGAGAGCACCTGAAAATAGCTACAGTAGCTGACACCACTAATGTCAATGTCTGCTATCTACAATTTTCATAACACAGTGACTTAGCAGACATGACTTTACAGTACTGCTGTCGAGTTTGATAATACAGAATACGTAACAGAATTAAAGAATTGGTAGTCTGAAGAGTAGCAAAGTCAAATGCTTTCTTAATATCCTCACAGCATAAAACCTGATAGACTTTAGGAGCCAAGAGTTGGTGTGATAAACACCATGCAGTAGGAAAACAACAAAATATGAATAGACTCCATAGTGCAATATGTACAACAAATTTTCTGACAAAACCTATAACTAATAGTATCCTCTTAGCTGAAGTGGAATAAACTAATAAGTTTATTATCTCAGAAGAAGAAAGTTGTGAAGGCTGAACATCTGTGTGCAATAATGAACATTCTATAATTGAAAATAAAGTCAAAAGAAATACCAACTCTTGCACTGAAAATTAGTGGAATGCACTCTTGATTTACTAACAGCTGGAATCTCTAATTATCCTAATATAATGAGGTACTTTAATGTTTGCTAAAGTACTTTTCAAAAATCTATCCAAAGATTTTTCTCCACCAGAAAAAAAAAGTATCTATCAACAGTATGTGCAGTCTGATTAAAGTCTGTTCTTGGCTCCAGCAGCCTACTTTCACCTGTTGAGGTGACCTAAATCCTTCTGTGCTACAAATTTAGTGTGCAGCTAAAATAATGCCATTTATTTTACAAATTTTATTCAAAGCTGTGCTTTTTTCTTAAAAAAAAAAAAGTAAGTACACAATTTAGCATTTTTATTTTTCATTGAGTTACTGCAGTTGCACACATAAAAAACAAGAAAAGCTTCTGAAAAGCAATTTCCAACACAAAGAATATGCATCTTAAGGATACCCAAGCTCCCCATTTTGGGAATGGTATCTCCTCTTAAGACTGCAGTAATTACCTATGTATCTATAGTTGCCATACTGGAGAGTTTTCCACTTCAGATATGTCATTTATGAGGACTTCTAAAGGAAGCAGACTCTTCTCAAATATAGTAATGCTTTTGTATACCAATAGGTCCAAACAGAACTTGGAACTTTCATTTAAGATATAAGCAGGAACATAAATTACATGGGAAAAAACCAAACCAAACCAAAACCAAAAAAACCCAAGATAGAAACCAGAAAGAGAAATGGTTTCAAGTTCTAACAGTTTTCCTGTCTAAAAATTTGGAGGTCATACCCCTAAGCCTTTGTACTGCATTTTGAGATGTAATCATGAGAGAGACAAATATTATTCTTAGATTATTTTCAAAATATTTAAATATCCTTATTACATTTGCTGAGCACATTTTGAAGTTATCTTTACTTTAGCTGCCAATATTTATGATGTCTTTTCAAAACAGTTTTATTATATAGCAAAGTGGCTAAACTATTGAAATTACTTTAGCAGTCTTACCTTACAAAAGTAAGCCTCATTAGTTAAGCAATCAGGTATTTTTCATCCAGCTTGTCTGAAGTGATTAATTTTGTTTTGCAAAGCAAAACAGCAAACTAATCTCAGATGTCCATAATTGGCATTCTGAGTATTTGGTTTTGGCATAAAAACCTCCAAATGCTCCATTTGGAAACTTGCTAAAATATCGGAATAGAATACCATGTTGCCCTTCTTCAAACCTTTTCCAAACTTAACATAACCTTACTAAAATGCCACGATATCCAAAGTAGGGTGCATCGTGGGTTTACACCCATGATGATGCTTTTGGTTTTTATTTTCCTTCTCTATGGATTCTTAACTTGCAGTTGTCTTTTTTGACCACTGCTGAATGCTAAGCTGGTATTTTTAAGGAACTGTCTATCAAAACATTAAGAACTTGCTCCCAAGTAATAAAAACAAGCCTTTGGGAGACATTTTATAAAACTTTGTTTGAAAAAACAAGCACAGGATATATCAACTGGGTTAATCCTATCTGCATCTTTGTTAATTCCTTCAAAGAATTCTTAAGAGATTTGTAATGCAGGACTTCTTAAATAAAAAACATCAATTCTTCTCAAACAGACTGTGCAAATTCAGATGCCTACTAATTTTTACAGTTTTTATTTAACTGGTTTAATACTGATGTCAGGCTGATAGGTCTGCACCTCCGTATATCTTTCTAGAACTTTTATTTTTAAAGTCAGTGGTACATTTTCTACCCTGTCTTGGTAGCAAGGAAACTGACAAACTCCTGCTTAAAAATACTATTAATAAATTATCTGCTCTACCCCTGAGCTCTCTCAGAAAGTAAATGCCATTCCAGTACTGCTGGTTTGTGAGTGTTCCTGCTATCAACTTGTTACATATCCTCTTCAATTTTGAACTTACGGTCTGCTAAGCCAGCCTTAAAATGGGGGTCTAGCATGTGAATTGCTACCATTCTTTCATAGCATAACCTCATGAGAATAACAACTTTAGCTTCTCTGTAAAGGCCTTGCCCCATCTGAGTGCTCTTTTAACAACCCGATCAGTAACTGTGAGCTGAACAGGCTCACTAAAAGGTTTTTTGATTTTCCTGTCTGAAGAAAGTTACACTGTTTATTTTGATTCCTATGTCAATTGCTCTTCAAAGTCTTTTGGATTAATTGTCTTTTTAAATTTTGTTTTCCAGAGTTCCCCTTATTTTCTATTTTGTTTCTGAAAAAGCTGATTTTAGCTTTTTAGGGATGGTTTCTTATGTCTGCTGATTCTCCTGACCTAACTTAGCTAAACCAGCTTTCTTGTATTCAGTAGTGCTGCACTTCTAGGAAGGTGTCCTTCAGTAATGGCCATAAAACTTTTAAGAATTTAATTCCCTCAGCTTTGCTTTTTAGTTTCTTCCTTAAAAGTTTCTTTTTTTTTTTTTTTTTTTTTACACAGGTTCCTTTTCAGTGGACTTAACTGGCTTTTGTAAATCTGTGAGGATGCTAAATATAATAACAATCATTGTTAAAGAGTTACTCCTCAACAATAAAATCTTTACCCAGACCCTTGTGAGAGACTGAAAGAGTTAATGTCTCAAACACTGTGGCAGGGCAAGTTCTGCCTAACAGCGAGGAACCACAGGTGTTACAACAGGACCAGGACAGGGATTCACAGTTCTTTGTTCTCATATCCTGGGCAGGGCAGCTCACCCTATACGGCCAGAGATTATACAAAATTTATTTGAGGAAGGGGCTCACAGCCGCCTGAGGGACCCTTGGCAACCAGCACCCTCCACTGGCATCTGCACACGAGATCAAGGCTTCAGGATAGGCTGTGGCTGAAATTTTTTGGGAATAAACTTAATTTTGCAGCACAGTAATGCAGTAGTAGAGTTCTCTTCAAGCTTCTAACCAGAAGGTACAGTTATACTAAAAATGTAGGTGTTTTAAAACTATTAGAGAACAATGTAATGTACTTTCCACTTACCCAAACCCTTAACAGCAAAAGCCTTTTCTGCCTTGTAAAGTGAAATGATTTTGATTTCAAGAAATGCAAAAGTTTATCCAGAATTAACACAGTATTGTTGTTTTAAGGAAAGACACAGGACATGGCATGACTAAGCAAGAAGGGGATAATATAGTTCAACTATTAAATCATTATTATGTGAATGTAAGAGTGACAGAAAGATTTCATTAGTTTAGATTTTTAGCTCTAATGGTATGTTTTTAAAGTCTATATTCTGTTTTGGCCTTCAGTCAACAGCAGGAACTAGACAAAGAACAGCATTCCATGGGTTAAGGCCCTGCAATGCGAGGTCCTGGGCCAAAGAAAACACCAGTGGTATGCAAATCTATAATTAGGTATATATATGCAGGATTTAAGCTGGCGATTAGTTATTAGCTTTTGCCCAAGCATTCAAATCTAAGGCAAGGGACTCAGGAAAAAGCGTTTCAAAGCTGGGGTAGGTAGGCTGGGGACAAACGGGAGCAACAGATACAGGAATGGACTGGAAGCAGTTTAAGATGAATTCAGATAAAAGTCTCCTGGAACCATGAAATACCTGACTGAGCTTACTCAAGCACCCATTTCCACGGGGGGTGAGAGCTCAAGCCTTGTTTTTCAGGGAAGCAATCCTGTTAAGGGGCAGGAGAGGTCTCTCAGCAGAGAGCACAGGTGCGGGAGCTCACAAGCTCTCTTTTCCCTGTCACACTGAAATGATCCCATTCAAAAACCTGAGAACCAGTCCTGCAGAGCTGGCACCAGGCTTCTGCGGTGCCGTGTCCTTCTCACCTCCACTGAAGCTGTATCCTCTTTAGAACAGCGCACAGGGAAGGCCCACGGTCTGAGCTGAAGGTCCTGATCTCTCTGCCGATAAGGAACCAGCGATGCAGAATCAAGATGTGAAGGCCTCTTGGCCTCTACTTTCCACCCACGCTGTTTCCTTTGGGGATTAGAAAAGTTGAACCCTCTACTATCAGGCCCAGTCCATAAGCTCCAGCACTCGGGCAAAAAGGTTTTATCCTTACCCCAAACATTTCTGGGATGTTTTATAAGACTTGAAAAACCAAACAAACAAAACCCCCAAACCTTTATTCTCCCAACACATACCACTTACTTCAGTCATTCAGAGAATGAGTAAGTTTTCAATAAGCTTTATACACAGGAAATGTGTTTATTGGAATTTTTCTTTTAATCTTATTCCCAGATATTGCCTTGTATTAATTCTCTGAACAGCTGGATTTTAGTGTTTGTTCATTTAAAAAGATTTAATGTGAATTCCTTCAAATAGAATTATTTTTTCCTAACTTACTGAGTACAGAAAGTAAAAGTAAACAGATGAATGTATTTGTTATTTCTTAGATGTTTGCTTCTTTTAAAATATTTTGTTTGGGACTATGAAGCAAACAAGTTAACTTTGCTGGTTCTCACAATTAGCCCAGTGCTGTCAAGGACATTACTTTGGCAGAAAATGTAAGATGAAGTGTACATGTCTTTTCTGTGTCTTTTAAGAACCTCCAAAGTATACTGAACTTCGGACAAGTCTTTTCAGAAGACTGGCACTGTGGGCATTAAATAATTAGTTTCCCTTTAGGAGAATTCCTGCTGTGAATACACCAGACAGGATGATGCCGTGTCCTCAGGCACATGCAGCATGACAGGCAATTTAAACCATGCTATGGTAGCCTCTTACTCAGAAGCCGCTGTTTCCACAGGAAACAATTGCTATCAGAAGTGACGACATACATTATCTCATGATAACAAATATCCCCACTAGTACAAAAACAATAACAAAAGTATGTGCCCAGGCTAATGGGGTACAGAGAGCACTCTGTACACAGGACAAAAATGAAGCACAACTGGCTGGGCCCAAGAAACCTTTAAAACAGATTGATCTATGGAAGTAAAGAAGAAAATTATGACTAAACCAAGTCCCTCACATTCCCACATGCACAAAAGGTGACAAGCACTGCTTCCCTCAGGCATGCTTGCAGTCTATAAGGAAACAAGACACCTCCTGACCTGTTTCCAAAATGAGCCAGCCAAGCTGCAAGCACCCTGCAAGCTCTGTTTTCCTGCATATGCCAGCATTCCTCACAGCCATAACAGGGGCTAGAAGTGCCTGAAAAACTTTCTGTGGGAGGCAAGGTTCATTACCTACAAAGGTATTACCCTTTCTAAGCACTTTCTTCTAGCATCTGTTTGAGGGAGGGGTCTCCAGCATTCTTCACCAGTCAGAAGATACAAGAGGTCCATGGTTTAGCAGGAAGTGAGGATGAGAACATTCTGAGCTACCAGTTTCCCTACCCCCACTCTGTTAAAACTAATCATAATGGCAGGAGACCCTTCCTAGTCAAATCATCAGAGCAGCATGAAAGGGGGAGGAGGGGAGAGAAGAAAGGAGACAGCCCAATGCTTCACCTCCCTCAAAATCGTTCATACAACTTGCTGGCTACTAGGATTTGCTACAAGGAATGGTCAGTATCTGAGCAACCACTCAGCAGCTGTATCCCTCTGGACTACTATATTTCAAGGTGCTATCTGGTTTCTAAGGTAGGTGTAGCCCTGAGCTTATTGAAGGCTGGACTCCTTGAAGTAGGAGATAACAGCATCTACACATAGCCTGGCTTATTTAACACGCCGTGTTACCTCTCAGAAAGAGCTGACACGGTCACTTCTAAAAAGAAAATATAAATAACACTTTGTCATTAAAATAGAAATGGCACTAGAGCTCAGAAATGCTCCACACCATGTCCCACATGGGCTTTGCACACAAATGGAGGCCTGAAGGCTTCAGGCAAGAGGGACAAAGGAGACAATTAAGCTGATGTGGACACAGAGGAAGAGGAAGTGGGGGAGGGACTTCTCCACATTACCACTTTCATGTGTTTGTCAAAGCTCAAAAAAAATTAAGTCCATGAGAATTTGGAGTCTCTGATAAGCTCTGCTTCTCCATCCGGGATCATCTGGACAGGTCTAGTCACCGAT
>JANZLP010000024.1:8939773-8950879 GCA_026930925.1 Chelictinia riocourii
ATGGCGAGATGCTAAAGTTCTGCTTACAAAAAAACCCCAATAGTCTGGTTTCTGAGATATAGGCATATGGGCCTGGAAACAGTAATGCTGTGTTCATCTCTTCTGGTTTTTAAAGTGATATCAGGCGCAGGAATTTTAAATTGATGCTTTGGACCTGACAAAAAAACCAAGCCCTCCTTACTATTTTGTTCCCTTTGGTACATGTAACAGTAAATATGTCGCTGTAAGTAAAACCCATCTGAAAGGGGAAAGAGCAGCTCCTTGTCCAAGGAGCATGATTGGAAAAGTGTATGACTATTTTCTTCCAGTAAGAAGCTTACAAACCTGTCCAGAAGGTGCACTGCCCAGTCTAACATTAACTGTGCTCCCTTTTTATTCCTAGCAGTGAGCAAATCTCGCTCAGAAAATTGCAAAATCTCTGTTCCAGCTTAACTAGTATGATTAAAGGAGTGGCAGTGACTTCAGATACTGATACTTTTTGCCAGATATGCAGTCTGGTTTGCAGTGTTGTTATCAACTCTCTTCAAAGATATTATACTTTGCTCTGTTTTTTCAAAATCAGGTGTAGCAGCATATTTGCAGAAGTGGCACAGAAGCTTATATAAAGCAATGCATACGTAAGATAAAATAATAATCCTGCAAAATAAGGGAGAGATCCCAAACACACCGAAGTCAATTATTCCCTTCCAGGAGTTTAGTAGACATTGGCTTAGTCCCCCGTCACTGATCAGCTTGTTTGCTGGTTTTTTTTTTCCCTTTAGGAGAAGAACAAAGATGAGTTCTTGAAAATGAAGCAGTCGGTTGCCACAGGCGCTGCCTGTGGTGGGCTGACCCCCCTTTTGGCTCTGGTTTCCAAACTGAAAACTACTCCCAGCGCCGTTCTGGGTCTCTGCTCCTGTGCAGGCACGGTCGACACCCAGAGAGACTGATTTTGGGGTGCAGTCAGACCCCCAGGTGTCTAACCAATACCTACCGTGCTTGCACAAAGGTGCAAGTAACACGCCCTGTGGTCACAGCGATTTGCACCTTTATAAGGACTGGACTAAAAACGTCAAGTCCGAGTCCTGGGTGGTGGGGTACGGGGGCAGATTAGTGTGAAGGTGCCTGGTAGGGTGCTTCATGAGCAGCTGGGGAGGCTGGCTGCAATCCTGCAGGCTCATAAATCCAGGTACCCGCTCTACAGGACCAAGCCAATGCCAAACATCTGCCAGGAATGGCCTCAACAGCACCAGACTTTGAAAATTTAACCATAAAAGTAGAGGTGTTTCTCATCTCCCCAGATAAAGATCACGTGCTGAAATACATGGCTGAGTTGAATTTTAAAATAGGAAAAACCTCCTAATTGCATGGTTAGACTGTTGTAAGAGATGAAAGGGCAATGCCGTGCAAAGCACGGCTAAGCAAAACGAATTGATGAAATGCTTATCTACCTGATAAATAAGACTGAAGGATCTGTAAAGTGTGTCTCTGTGTGTTGCAGGGAAATGCTGGTTTAGTCATACCAAGAAAGACATAAACTTTAATGTCATTGCATCAGGAATAGAGTATTGTCATGAATATCAGAGCACTTTTTTAATGCTGCTTTCTAGCCTGGTTTTGGTGTCATGGTATGAATTCCTCATTTGACCTTGTGTGTTATTTTTATGCAATTTTATGAGACAATCTGGAGTAGTTAGAGTAATTTTCAGGAAGGTATGAATTTTACTGACCTATTAGGTAGTTCAATCCAATTCCAACTAAAATCAGTTGCTAGGTATTTATCAACTTCAGTCAGAGCAGCTTCTTACCAGGTATGAGCCTGATCTGTGCTTGTGTGTACCCTAAATAAGGCTGTTAAATGAACAGAGATGAACTTAAGATAATGCTTGTCCCGTGTCTCGCAGGAGTGTAGGTTAGAGCAAAACTTTGATTAGTTTAAGGGAAAGAGTTCTGTCAAGCTGCGATGTATGTTGCAGATGGACACTGAAGCTGTTTGGAGGCTTGACATGTTAGGAGAAGTCTCAGCAAAGAGAGAGATTTGGGGCAGGATTCTCTGAAAAGATCAAACACCCATTAAAAAATCGATTTATGCGAGTCTCTGGATTTTAATGCTACAGATGTAGGGTTATAATAGGATTACACTTCACCTGGGGATAAGTATCTGTAAGTATACATATGCATTTTGGCCCAATGAAAATATTTATGTTTTGCCCAAAATAGTATTTTTAATTAAAGAATTTTAGTTAAGGCTGCTTCTTTATTGTAAGTAGAATTTTTGACAGCGTCTTTGCTCCTGATACGTGGGCTGCGGGGGTATCAAACATGTCACACAGATCTACCAGGACTCTTTTACAGGGTCAGCTTTTTATCCTACTCTACTTTTGTTTTACAAGCTGCTGGTGACCAAATTATCTGACTGTTGCCAGTAGTGTCTTGAGTGGGCTGAATAACCTCCCAAAAAGTGTTTGTTCTCCAGGTTTTCCCAGGAGCGAGGGGCGGCAGCGGGAGGCGGGTGGCTGCGTGTTAAGATTCCCCTTGCTACCTGTGTTAGAAAAGGGAGCGTGCCCAGCTCTGGGGCACTCCGTCAAAATCCAACGTGGTTATTTTTGGCTCTAAAGGGGAGGAGGAGGAGGAGGAGGAGGAAGAGAGGTTTGGGACAGTCCTCCCTTCTGGTGGCTTCCATTCTTCATGTCCCATTCCTACTCACTCTCTTGTTTAAAAAGTGTTCAGGTGTTAAAACTCGAGGTAATCTTTTACATATTCAGGGCCGGGGATCTTCTTGTTGTCTGGGGACTCCATTATCATCTAACGTAAACACCTAACAAGTACTTTTCATTTGACAGAGAGCGGTTGTGGTTTATTTAAAAATTTAAAACAAAACAAAACAAAAAACCCTAAGTGCTTTATCAGAGGCATTAATTAAAGAAGCTGTGTGTTTCCAGCTATGGAAATTAGGTACTCACTGAAGTTCCCTTCTCTGCCAGTCTGGGCAGACTGATGCCTTTCTCCCCCTCCTTAAAAGGCCTAATTATGCCATAGGCAGCTACCTTGTTCTGTTCAGTCTCGTATTCTGCCACATTACCATTAGAAGCAGAAAGAACTAATTAAATAAGTATACTAAATGACTATTTTCTCATTCATTTATTCTCTGTCCAACCTCATTGCGTATTCTCTTTTAGTCAGGGGATAGATAGAGGAAGGCAGACTCTGTTCTTTCATCGGTTCTCGGGGGCTTAGGCTGCCATTAGGACTACCACAGTTATATATAGGTTATTTTTCAATTCCTTCTACATTCTCAGATTGAAATCCACTCCCTCGGCGTATACAGTCCTCAACTTAAAGGCATCAGAGGAACCCAAAATTTAATCCTGCTTCGTTCCCACTTTCTTTCAGCATATTAAAATTTCAGCTATAAAAGAACACTGGGATTCTTTAATAAAGACGTATTGGGTCAAACCAAGCTCAGCAGCCTGTCCCTGATGCTGGTCACGCTTGCAGTTTACCAAGCGTATGAAAATCTGGTGGTTGATGCTCTGTGGGTTTGTACTGCTTTTCCGTGGGAAGAAAAGTTGTTGTAGACAGCAGCAGACATCCCATTTCCCTGCCGTCTCCCGTCCTTCTCATTAGCCTGGGGAGGGAGAACGAAAAGGAAAGGTCCTTTAGGCAAGGAGCAGGCTCCCATTAGCTCGTGGGCATTCCCTTTCTGCCTCACGTCTGAGCAAAGGGCTGCTCGTTGTATTTTAAGCCCCTCTTGGCGTGTCAGGAGCAGGAGGTAGATGATACCCATCAAGACTTTAGGACGCAGGGCTCCATGCATTGTGCAAAATACAGTTCTGAAAACTATATAATTTATCAGGCAGATGTAATTCCATCAAGGGGTTCTGGAGACGGTGCAAACCACATCATCTAATTATAGCCTGGAAATTCAGTTACCGTGCCTGCAGGAGCAAATACTGCTCTTATAGCCTATAGTGTGATGCCACAAATCTTGTTTGGATTGAAGCAGTGCTGCCCTCTTCCCCCCTCAGCGCAGTCGCAGAAGTATTTGTGGGATGCATTTTGGTGGAATACAGGCCGTATTAAAAATGTTACTAGCTGGTGCGACGAAAGGCTAAGGTGAATGGAGTGCAATATTTCCCTCATGAGCTCTTTACCTAAGTTCCATTGTAACAGGTTTAGTACTCAGTTAGATGCAATCCAAGCAACATGGCCGGAAAAGCAGAAGCGTTAATTAGATACGATATGCTGGCTTAGTACAAAATACACAGAGCTTGACTAGTGTAAGTAAACATTTGTGTTTGATTAGGCTATGCATGTCCTAATACAGAGAGACTGTGTTGTAATAGAAAAGATGATACAGATTGAATATATGTCAGTCTGAGGGTTGGGTTTTTTTCATAGGAATGAGAAGTGTTGAATTATCCAAAGATTGAAGCTCTCTGTGGGTGAGGTGGAGTTTGTTTTAGGTGTGTTTATAGTGTACTGTGAAGGGGTTTGCTGGATTTGCTGTTAATGTGCTATTCCTAAAGGAAATATTAATGCTCTTAGGGCCAAGTTCTAAACCTCTGATATGTAAAAACAACTCCCAAAGTACTCATTTGGCATTACTCAAGAGTCATACTTAATCTTTAGAGTGTATCGTATTTTGTTATGATTGCACACGTTGACAAATGCTATCAAACTTCTAAAATATTTATTTTGTAAGCAATATATTTATTTTTATTCCATTGAAATAATCGACATCTGGTCTGAAAGGATGCTGTGTCTGGCTTTCTAATATTAAAGCTCCCTTGTGGAAGCAATGAGGTTACAGAGTGCTGTGGTCTCTTCTAACCCCCATACTGGTTCTGTTGACCGCTCTCTAATCTGTGGTTCAAATACCTTTAAATTAGCATGTTTTGAACCAAACCATACCAAAACTAAATGCCTTTGCTTAGTCTTACCATTTGCAGTTGATGTGTATTCTCATAATATTTGGAGTCAAAAGCCTACATCCAAAAACTTTGGCTATCTGGTATTCAGACTTAGAGTTGTGATCCACAGCTACATCACTGATATAGTAAATAATAATAAAAAAAGTGGAAACATAAGTGGTTTGTTATCTAAGAGCAATCTCTTTTAGACTAGGTATCTGTAACAAAACCAAGACTATCAGTTGTATCCCTACTTTGAATAGAGGACTTTAATGCAAAGGTTTTGTGCCTTATTGGGGTATTCTGAGGATCAAGGTGTGAAGCAAAATATTTCCATATCTCTTTAGTTTTCCAGTGCTTTAGGGTGTAGTATTTTATCTTACTGCTAATTATTAATAAATTCAGCTTAGGTTTAGCAATAGGAAGTTTCTTTGGGAGCTTTCTGAGTTTAACAACACTGAAATAAGAAGTATCTTGCTATTTCTGTATTTTGTACACATTTTGTTTTATTCTTGTATCCAGAAGACTTTCATCTTTGATAGTTATTGAAAGGTGATACATATGCCAAAGGCATTGTATTCATATCTTGGTAGTTACTGAGAGGCATTATGTAACAATATGCCATATTGCCACAATTTAAAATTTTTAAGCATTTTTGTACTGCATAAACTGCTAATTTCTAGGCAAACAGCTGCATTCTGAATTATTTAGAACATTTGTTCTTTAGCTAATTGACAGTTAATTTATGCTTTGAGAGACAGTCAGCTTAACAGCATGTGAATGGATTCAGGCCTTGCTTTTCATGAAGACAAGAGACAGTTTGAGCTACTTCCACCAGGGCAGCTACTCTCATTTCTTGCCAGAGACAGGCTGGAGAAGTTGCTGCTTGAACTGCAAAAACATTAACAGTAGTCCACAAGGCTGTTGAACAAACCTATCAATCAGATGTATTAGACCTTGGGATGCAAGAGTAGTTATTACCTTATAGCATTCTGAGAAACAGTAAAACAAGGAAAAGCAAGAGTGGAAGCAATGAGGTTACAGAGTGCTGTGGTCTCTTCCATGCCCCCCCTGCCCAGGTTCTGTTGACTGCTCTCTAATCTGAGGTTCAAATACCTTTAAATTAGCATGTTTCGAACCAAACCGTATCAAAACTAAGTGTCTCAGTCTTACCATTTGCAGTTGACATGTATTCTCATGTTTTGAGTCAAAAGCCTACATCCAAAAACTCTGGCTACCTGGTATGGATGTAAAGGATTTAAAAATCTGGATTATTTTTATTCTGAATGTTCTTCAGGATCACCAAAGAACATGGAGTGCTTGTTATGAAAGTCCTGTACAAAAGTAAATGATGAAGATGCGCAGTACAATATTGAAGGTTACTTCAACATTTAGAAACATACAAAGTCCACCTCTTTTGAATCTGCAAATACTTTTTCATGCCAAAGTTTCCAAATTACTTCAGCAGCAACAGCAAAGGCAGCACCATTCAAAACATTTCAATGCTGCTGTCAAAATGTTAATTTGTTTAGAAAAATTCTTTAATCCAAAGAATAGTAAAATCATAAGAAAATTAAATCATATTTGGTGGGCTAAACTCAGTATCCTCTCTTAAACTATGATTTAACATCACAGGCTTAAGGAAGACCAGAAGAACAAGCGTAAGCATGTTGAGCTACCTTCCTAAAATATTCTCCCTTCTACTAGCAATTTGGAGTTCTTCCTCCAGAGATGGTGTCTTTCTTTAAAGGAATTACTGAGGTATTCAGAGGGCGGCACATCTATTTATGAAATGCCTTGTTTTAACCAGTCTTGTTTTACCTCTCTCTCTTCAAACCTCAGACATAGGTATAGTAATGGCTTTGGCCCAAATGATAGAGCATACGAGAACAGCAACTTGCAGATTCCCAACGTTATTACAGTAACTGATTTTGTACTTCTAAGGTATTACAATTTTTCCTGTTTATTTTTGAGTAAATTTTGTTAATTTGAAATACCTCACCCAGCTTGGAACAGTGTCTTCCCTCTTACAGAACTGCAACGGTTGTCTTCCGTATTTCAGTACTGGTTTTAACTACCGTGCCTATCTGACTGTTAGACTTCATTCTCCTGGGAAGTTACACTGCCTGCTTCCTCAGTCACTCACTGTTTTGCACAGGATAGCAAGATTTATTGACCTGAAACGGAAAAGTAGAATCGGACTTACATGGGACTTGTAAATCAAAGAGGAAGTACAGTGCTTAATGTATGTAGGTGTGCATTTGACTTCATGGAGTACAGAGGAGCTACAGTAGTTGTGCAGCGTTTTTGTAGCCTGAAGGATTTGCTCTGTATGGGAGGAGAGTGTGATTGTTTTCCTCTAGATGGCAGGTTTTAGCAAGCTTTGTTGTAGGCATGTAAGTAAATAGTCTTTCAGGATAAATTACCCAGTTTAGGCTCTAGCTTCATCCTACTACCTTCTTTCACTACCCCGGGGGTGTGGGGGGGTGTAAAAATCCTCTGTGGCAAGGAACTGGTTTTGGAGGCCACCAGTTCCCCTTACCTTCTGGACCCCATCTCCATGTTTAGTCAGTAGATAATGTAGGAATTAAACCTCTTGTAGGCAAAGATCTTAAAAGACTCTTCTGAAATATTATTGTATAAAATAGATCAGGAACATCTAGTTTTATTTTAAAATGAGTATATAACTTGTAGTCACAGGAAAAGTCAGAATAAATCCTAGTTTACTATCACTTTCTGTTTTGTTGCAGTTGCATCCCAAAGGATGACAGGGTGAAACAGGGTGGAACAACTGTTTTGGAGACTTCAGTTATTATGAATTGTCACATCTTTCAAATACAAAATTCTGACTTTTAGGTTTTTGTCTAGTCTAAACATATATTTGCATATAATGGGGGGAAAAAGCTGCTTAATTTCTTAAGCAATGTTAGTATTAATAAAATGAAAATGTACCATGCATTTACTCCTTCACTTGCCAAATTTCTTGTGCATAACTAGGTTTGTCTGAAAAAGTATGTGTGTGTGAGGAATAAACAATACATAAGGCAAAGCTCAGGATACAGAACAACTGCATTTTTTTTTTCCAAAGAAGAATAAAATAAAACCTGAAGTTCAGATTTATCTTTTTGTGAAACTTCTGTGGCATTGCTTTTTAACCCACTCTTTATACATTACTTGTGAATGTGAAATGACACTGATCATTTAAGTAATATATTGCCAGTATTTCAAAATCGGTATTTGGCAATATTCATTCCACACACAGTAATGAAAATTCAATCATATAGTTTGCAATGCTCTTTGAATTAGACATAATATTCATACCAGCTTTTCAAACAGGCCAGCCAGGGAACATATTTTCTAGAATCTCTTCAGCTGCAGAAATGCATTGTGACTGAAATATTGCTAGAACGGATATTGATTGCTGTACTTGCCACCATTTCATGCAGTAATATCCCATGCAAACTCTTTTGTACTTGTGTGTGCTGTATAATTTTTCATTCACTACCAATAACCAGACCCACAGTTCCTGTAATCGCTAAACTCTGGATCTTTGTGATGGTATGGGAAGCTAATGGTGTTGTGAACAGGCTCTTGAAGAATAACTGCTAGGATTCTAAAGATTGAAGTATAAACAGGCTTTTGTGCAGTAAGGTTGTATTCAAGAAGAATTGCAGACCACCCTTTAGAAGGCAGAGAAATGAGGAAGCAGCACAATGTTCAGAGAAAATACTTAATGTTTTTTAGGGAAAAAAACATTTCCACAATATCATTGTATCATTCAGTACTCTGTGTGTTGCCTCCACATGTGAAACTGCCTTTTCTCAATGTTAGTTTTTAGTAAAGTGTTCTCCTTTTTTAATAGTTTTTGCTCTGAACCAGGTTTCCATAAATACAATTACCAAAAAGCAGTGTTGACAGTGGTGTGGAAATGAGGAGATTTGAGGCTAATGGTACCTTGTTCGCTCCCTCTAAATGTCACTAAAATTAACAAATTGTAAAAACAAAATTAAATGCTCATTGTTCTTTAGTTTCTCCAGTAAAATGTTCTTCTCAGATAAGATTTCCAGGTGTGATGGTAATGCCCAAATGGGGGAAAAAATAACACAACTGTAAACACCACAGTACCTGTCATTTTGTCAAGTGAGAGTTCTCTTGTAAAGACTGCGTTTATATGCTGTCCTATAGTGCAAGATAAGTTTACGTACTTTGGCTTATACAAACAAGTACTAATCTAAGAAAATGGAGAAAAAGAGGAGTTATGTCTCTTGTTTACTGGTGTGAAACATATGCAGCCTCCCTGTCACTGCAAGCATGTCTTTGATCTCTCTTTTCTGTCAGAATTATTTCCTGACCCTAGGGGTAAAGCAAGAGGTTTTTTAGAATACCCAGGTGTATGCCAAGAAACACTCTAATATTCAACAAGATACCCCTGCTACGTTTGTGTACTGGGTTTGTGTACAGCATTTATTTTTAATTTAAAATATTGTATAGCTTCTTTTGGGATATGTTGATTTACTAAACTCTGCTTTGTAAAGGGATATATTCAAACAATGATTCTAAAAAATTATTTAAATAATTAAAATTTCATCACTGTTCTACACAGAGGGTAGTATTTCTGAATACCTGAGGGCATAGAGTAATCTGCAGGTTTTAACAACTTCCACTTTGTAATTCTTTACTTCTGTGCCACCAAGGAGCAATACTTTTGCCTGCATTCATGGTGACAATACTTTAGTGCCTCACAAAAGCTGTTAGCTGTTATTATCATTGTGTTATCTGTCATGTGCCTATCACAAATGTGTAAACAGTAATCCAGGAAATCCCTCCTATTAACAACTTCTTAGCTCCACCTGTTCATCACAAAAAAGCTTCCAGAGACATCACCTGCATATGCTACCTGCTGCAGCTTTTCTTGTGATACTTGAGAAATTGCCACTAACTTTAAGGCAGAGGGATTGTTCCCCAGAAACCTGAATTTTATTCAGTTATTTTAAGAAGTTGTGCCTCATGATAATGAAATAAAAAGTACACTGAAAGAAGCCAACCATTCTACTGTGAATACTGAGTCAGTATATGAAACATTATATTTATTAAAATCATACACTTTTGTTTTCCAAGAAAAGTGCTCTGAATGGTTTTGTATTGTCTACACATAGGAAAATGAGTCAGTTCCAGAAAACTGCATGTGCAAAAATTGCATGAGCCGGTTCATAGGAGTTGCTGCACTGCACTGAAACAAGTCAGGTACTTAGTAATAAGGAAGTCAATATGGAAATTAATGCTAAACAGTGAACTTGTAGTATTGTTTTTCCTTTGCAGTTTCTGGCTCCACTTCAGTTCCATTGCCTGTTTCACAGTGCTTTCAGGAACTTGGTCACTGAACAAGGAGAACCAGGAATTAGTTTCAGAAGGGTGAGGAAAGGATGTTCCGGGAGATAGTGAGCATGGAATTGAGAAGGGCCTGTTGTGTTGCAGCTCTGAAAGAAATGATATGTTTGCCCGATAGCATACCGCTGGGTACTCAAAGCTTCTCAGAAATAACATTGTTGTCACTGCAAAAATACTCCAGCTCCCAAAATCCTGCACAAGTAGAAGATAAATGAATTGGATTTTTGTTAGTGTTCCATTTCCTGTCCTGTAATTTTGTATAGTGTTACTGGGTGCTAAAGATTATTGTGTTTTAACAGTAGGGAAAACAATCCCTGTAAAGCCTTTGGGATACTTCAAGATGAAAGGTGTTATGTAAATTGTTGCCAGCTTCACTATTTCATATACTGTGAACTGATGAAAGACACCAAGGGAATGGCAGTTACTTTTCAATACAATATAAAACTTGCCTTAGGTAGGACCATTCTGTTTACTGAACACTTCGTTCACTCCCAGTGGAAAACCAATGGTGGCATTTGCTGTTTTCATAACAACCCAAAGAGGATGCTGTGTTTCTGACTGGCTGGCTACTCCTTGATGGCAAAAGAGCAAAGAAGTAATGTGAGAAACAACTCTGCTGAAAATAACTTCAGTTATCATCACTGAAGCGCATGGATTCATTCCTACCATAGGTCTGTTTCCCCAACAGCAAATCCCTTCTCCCATAGTGGTAGATTGCTGCCATGACTCTCCTGGGCATTCCCACTTTCTTTTTTTTTTAACTGCATAAGCAGCCTAAGAGGACAGGATAAAGGAGAAGGGAGAAGCCGTTGAAAGACAAGATCGG
>JANZLP010000024.1:10304069-10315292 GCA_026930925.1 Chelictinia riocourii
ACCAGCTCTCTCTCCGCCGGCGCGGTGACCTACCAGTTATGCTCAGTTTGGATCCTTACAATAACATAACATGAATAGCTGTATTGCATTTTCAAAGGCCCCCCGAACAGCAAACGTCAGAATAGCAAGATCCCCATGGAGATGTTGAATTGCTTTGTAATCCAAGCTCTGCTTTGAGGTTCAGCAGCAGTAGTGGATCCCTCCAGGTACATGGCTCTTGCGTTTATTTGGCTGGTGCCCAAATGCTGATCCTGTTTCCATGGTGGTTCTTCTTCATGTTTCTCAAAATTTTAGCAGTATTGGATTTCTGACTAATGTATTGTTTCAAAGCATGGGCTTTACATGAGAGATTTAACTTCTGAAAAGGTCAGTTTACAGAGAAAGTCAGTTTTAACTATGGAAAAAGCAACACCTGTTAATTGAGTGGTGCTCTTTTTTTTTTTTTCTGGTACACTGGTAAATGTGTTGCTAATATTGGTTAATTAAGTAGCATGCTGTAATTGGGCAATGAGCCATACATACTGATAACAGCAATTAGGTGTAGATCCTTACAGAAGCTGTATTACTGTTGCCTTTTGCCAGTCACTATAGCTTTAAGAACTCCTGTTTGCTCAAATATCTCATATTTCTATTGCACAGATGTGATGCTAATTATTGCTGTGCAGAAGAAGCAGTATGTCTGAAATATGAGCAAACAAGTCTGATAACAGTTTTGTCCTGCAAAGATAAATGGCGTGCCCTCTGCTTTTTGGCTTTTTTATGTGGTTTTGGAGGAGTTAAGCGCCAGTGAATGATTTTAGTGACATGGGAAGAACAAAGTTACACACTGATAAACAAGGGGGAAAATCTGTTTTTCCAGTTCCCCAAAGAATTTCTTTATTTTTTTTCAGGTGTTGTATTTTCACTATAAGCTTCTCTTGTATTGTGCTCCAGTGCCAGACAGAGGGCTGATTGTACAGGGAGGAGGTGGCATGTATGTACAGAAGATGTTTTCTGCAAATATCCAGCTCACTGCTTAGGGTTGATCTTTCTCACTGCAAATACAGATAGCCCTGGGGATATTACTTTTTTGAAGCACATTGGAGCAGCCCAGTTAGATTCCAGCCCGCAGAGGAGCTGAAATGGGAAGATGAATACAGAACTCAGCATCTGGCCCTGGGTAGTAAGATGAAGCAGGGTTAACTGATTGCTCTTTCTTTGGACAGGCTGCAGGTTAGGTGGTCTGTAAGAGCTTTGGTTTCCGAAGTGGCTCAACCTGCAAGGAGGGGTACAGTGCCAGCAAAGAGCAGGGGATCTTGTTTGCCGTTCCTGGGCCGGACTCTGCATGCTTATGGGGTTTCATTGCCTTTTGTGCAATGCCAAGCCCTGTCATGCAGCTCCCAGTTATCTGCCAGGTCAATTCTCCTACTGCCCTGGGAGCTGGAGCATGCCTGAAGTTTTACAGTGTGACTTCTGCCATTTGAGGTCCTGCATCTCCACCCCAAGCTGACAGGAGAACCAGCATTACGTAAAACAGCCTGAGAAACTATCTCATTGAGTTGTAAAACTGTGTGATATCAGTAGGTGCTCACTGCTCAGGAAAAATGGGATTTAACTTGTTAAATCTAGTACTGTGATAAGCCATGGCTGTAAACTTCACTGTAGAAAAGATACTGCCAATTGAGAATATGAACCACCTCCTTGTATTGACTCACGGACTTACCCAGGGGGTATTTCTTGTATTTACCCCGAATCCTGAACCATGAGCCATGTTAGGGATAAATAAGCCTATTCAAATGTCTCATTTTTCCCAGTGTTTGGCACTCCTATTTAGTAAAGCAATTAAATTACTAATGTAAAATTAATCCAGTTTTGGTAGGTTGGAGGGTTTTCTAAAATAAGTGTTAAGTATTGGATAGACCAGGGGCTTATTTTAATGCAGAGCTGTAGACCAGAGCCTAAATCTTTTTTCTCTAATGCAAACATTATCTGGCATTTTCAAAACAGTGTGTTCAATTATAATTTTAAAATGATGATTAATGCAGCTTTTTTCCCTGCTTGGAGGGTGGGATGGCAGATAACTGTATTATTCCTCTCCTTTAGATATTTTAGGCAGCATACTAGTCCTGGAGTTTTAATTCTTTTTCTTTGCATTTCTAGCATGAATATATGTATATTTAGTAATACAAGTTGTCTTTTCATGTTGCGTTCTCTAAAGAATCTCACTCATACAAACACTGTATATAAAAAGTAACAAAACTTCTGCAAGTGCTTTTTGGCCATACTATACCATTATTCTAAGAATAGTAAGACTGGTTTATTTCTCTTCTTTCTCTTTCTCTTCTGAAATAGAGGGGAGAGAAATGGCAGCAATGCTGCGAAATAAAGCAGGCAAACTTCCAGGCAGATGTTTTTGAAGTCAGTGTGAGTTTCACCCATTGCCTTTGGTAGGATCAGGAATGCTACTCAAGAGAGCTGCAGAGGGATGTTCTACGGAGTATCTTAACCAGGAAAGGATTTATATGTAAATTCTTTACCCACTGAGATGATATTTACCTCATAATTTGTCTGCATCTCTTGCTGGCATTCAAGAGACATGAGATAATTTTTTTTTAAGTTTGATATAAAGCATGTATTAGTCCTTCCACATTCCAGACCTGCACAGACTTTGCCAAGTTTCCAAATGTTTTTTAATTTAGATACATCTCTTTGATCTGCATATTTTAAATAAGTTAGTTTAAGTGGAGAGGAGATTCACCTGATGGAAGGAGTAAGATGTTTTCATCTTTATTATAACATTTCATGTCGTAACAGGAGATCCAGCTACTTCAACATGGAAAAAAATGCAATCAGTGAAAGTGGTAGTTGGTAGAAGGTGGGAGAAAAAGCAAGAGAAATGGCAATTTATCTCCACAGTGCAATACTTCAGATCAGATTCTAGGGACATCTAGAGAAGATTGCTTCAGTAAAAGAAAGCATAAGAGAGAAAACAAAAGTTGATGGCTGGGATATCGAAATATGCACACTGCTTAAAACTGCCATTTGCACAAGTGCGGAAGTGAATAAATCGATCCCTCTAAGGACAGATTGCTGAGAGTCCCTTCACATTTCTCAAAAAGAAACAAAAATGTTTATTTAATTTAATCAAAGCAAAAATAACAAGATATCAGAATTCATTTTATTGTATTTTATTTGACAGCCAACATTTTCATTTAACTTGCAAAACATTCCATACAGTTCAACCACTTGGCCAGGCTGAACAGAAGTAGTGCTTCATCACAAGTCAGCTGATATAGTGGGAAATGCTATAAGCAATATGGAATCATGCATTTTTGCATTATCTGCAAATGCAGCTTCTCTAACTGAATTGATCTGCAATCAGCTATCTCTGAAGTAGCATACCCTCAACATCACTATTTGTTAATCTGAGTTTAAACTTTCTCTCCCAAGCTTTTGAAGCATATAAGTATGCTATTTAAGATAGTCAATGGAAATTATAGCACATAGACACATCAGTGCACATACCCACAGAAAATCTGAAGGAACCAAAAATCACATCTCTCCTCGAGAGTGAGAGAGCTGCCCATATCTATTATCATCAATGACAGTTCTGCCAAGCTCAGCATTAACCTCCCTTTATACTTCATTACTGATTATCACTCTAGGGAAGTTCTAATTGGACAGTTGTGTGAAACATGGTCTGGTTCCTTTCTGCCAATATAGGAACAAAATTAGCTAAAATCTAGAAAATATTGCTCTGAACTTTTTTTCTTCAAAGGCACAGGCATGTCCTAATGCAACTTTTCATTGTGTGATTGTTAAATGACAATAGTTTAATGATGTAATGATTTTGATGCATAAAATGGACAACAAATACAGGAATATGAACTTGTAGTTACTTCTCCATTCTGCACAGCAGAAATGACTGAAATGCATTCATCATTTTTACTCACTGAAACATAGAAATCAGAGATGGGAAGAGTTTCTCCTAATGTGTTTCAGTGATGTGAAGAAAGTGACCCTGGACAAAACATGGAAAAAATCCTACTACACAAATATTCACTGATAATTTTAAACAACCTAGATTCAGCCACGTTCTTTATGGGTTTGTTTTCCACCCAGTTTTGAAGGTGAAGTTCTCCCCTGTACAGAAACCCAAAACAAGATTTGTATTTTATTTAAGATTTGCTTAATCTCATATTGAAGGCTTAATTAGAGCCTGTGCTGACCTTCTTCATGGAGAATGAGCTTATCTTTCATGGGCAGTTTTAAAACCATGAATACTTATTTCAAAGCTGCATTGCTTATACATCAGCTAAAAATCTAATGCTGAACTGCTTAGCTGACTTACAATGACTGTTCATTTTGAATTTTATACTTCAGTTGAATTTGAACTGAAACTCTTTTTGTTGCAGAAGTTATTAAAACCAAAAAGCCCACGACACTTGTCAATAATCTACGACAGCTCACATATTGAGTGTTCTTACTGAACTGTTTGCAAATGCTTGAAGAGAGAATGTGACAATTTGAAATAACAATTACTTTTGAGACTGTTTTAATCTTTGAATGGAATTTAATGTTAAATATGTACCTTTTTCCTGTATGCAACCAAGCTAAGCAGTAAAAATACTTTAAAGATACTGCAGAAAATATGGCAAATAACATCATGTATAAGGATTTTGATTAATATATAGAAAGAAAGGAGTATGTCAGAGTTTTCATGGTACCTGCCATATGGCCATAAGGATATTGCAAGCAGCAGTATAAGAAGAAACCTTGATATTCCCTGTGCCAGTTGCCTAACTGTTTGCTTCTTGAGCTAAATCATTAAGGACTAGGACATAGATTAGCCTAATGGGTTTCTGTAAGGACAGGATTAATCTCATCTAACTGTAGCCAGCTAAAGAGTACATCTCTATTCTAAGGTACCAGTTGGGTTCCTTCTACAGTCAATGAGAGAGCAAGCTATGTCTATGTCCTGAGAACGATTCATTTTCTTTTTATGGGGCACACCAAAACAGGTAGTGTGAACTACCTTCTAGGATGCCTGTACTCACTTCTCTGTCTGTAGAGATATTTTAGGTAATAATATGGATTAGAAGTCAAATTCTTAAGAAAGTGAAAGTTAGATGAGATCTATTCAGGCATAACTGCCCTGCTGGTTACTCCTGGAACTATTTTAGAGAGTACTTTTGATGAAGTATTTAATAATGAAGCTGAATGGTAACCATAGTAATAAGTAAAATGGGTCTGTTAGACACACATATTTTCTTCAAGTGGTGCTTTGGCCTTTGACCTACCAAACAGTGTGTTTTCTATCCAATAAAAGACAGAAGATGAGAGTTAACATGCTGTGCTATTACAGTGCAGTAAATCAAAGAGAACATAGCAAAAAAAAGAACTTGAAAAGCACAAGTCTTTAGTGAATTCAATTTTTCAACATTTTCATATCTGTAGCATTCATTAATATTATAATTTACTCTTTTTTTACCTCTTCTAAGCAACACAAAGATAGATCATACTAGTTCTAAAGGAGACATTATGGTCTGTTGTGTAGATAGTCAATTACAGACTTTTAAATATACAAATTATGTAAATGCCTATTTAGGGAGTATTTACAAAATACATTATTGACCCAGTAAGCCATAACAGCTCCAATCTGTCAGAGAAATACATATTTAGGCCCTACTTAAAATGCAAATTATTGGCCCAATAGACCATAACAGCTTCTTCAGAACTGTTACATTCTATCATGGAAATCCATGGTTGGGGACTTGCTGGCTAATGACTTTTGTGTGAAAGCTGCCTTGGAAACTGTCCTTAAGTACACAAATTTCTCACATGATAGAACATAATGGCTCTTTTTCAACAGTTACTGATTACAGAATAGTATTGGGTTCTGTTAGGTAGCTAGTTAGTTGTCAGATCTCAAACAAAAATGCACAGATGCTTTATAAAGATAGCCATTGGCTTCAGATCACCCCTTAATTTCCTTTGAAACAATAGATGATAATGCACAGCAGCTATTTTTCACAAGTTACTATTCATTCCTCATGTGGACTTTACAACACCAATTCTAGAATGGAACAACTTTGGTGATAAGGAACATTCTGTGGAAAACTAAGACGTGGACCAATAGTCCAAAAGGGTTATTATAGATCCTCATTAAGCAAAGAACTTTGCACATCCTTCAAGAAGAAGTAAGCACATGCATTACTGAAAGGATTGAAATCACATACATTTGAATGTTGTCCATTAAATATTAGTAAAACTGGGCCAGACTGTAGGGGACTAACTGTGTTATGTAGCAGCCAACTTCCAAAAGGTCTCACTGAAGTCAGCGAGTTGCAGAGAAAGCATCAGTCTGCTTGGGGAAGAGTCTCAGAACCTGACTGAGGATATTGGCAGGAGTTTTTATTCCTAGAAAGATATGCCAGTTGTACACCATGGCTCAGTTTTGAGAGTGTACATTTAAATGAACATCCCCAACCTGAACAGGGATCTATTATTGAACAAGCATTCTGAACTGCTCATGGAGTCGAAATACTTTAGCAACTCTCAGTTTATGGACTTGAAAATGCTCATTAAGAGATATTGAATAGGGTTTTATACTTGTAGAGACCAATTCTAGGTTTTTTCAGTTCTTAGATGTACAAAGTGTATTCTTTTCAACACTGGAAACAATTCTTATGAGAGCACATCCATTATATTTATCGATTCTTTTATATTGTTAGGCTTTGTTTCTTGTGTTTTAATCTTAATGGTGGACAAGTGTCAACACAGTTGCAGAAAAAGGGCAAGGGAATGAGTGAGAAATATACTTTTGACATGAGTTCTTAAAAACTTAATTCTGAGGGTTTTTTCAGTACAGTTTAAGACCGTTAATATCACAAAAAAATCCCCTCTGAAATCTGAGAGAACTTGTTTGATAATACAGTTATCAAACAATTTTAGCTTTTTTAATATAATTTTTTTCTTCTTATTACCTTAACTCTAGTACCTTTATTCCAAAGGAGGTAAGGAAAGCTTTCACTGTGTAATCATCATGTACCAACATGCTAAATAACTTTATTAACATTTTACCATTTGTGTTTATAGTACTTGTCATTGTATATGCCCAGGTTATACGGCATCAATAAACAATTTTTTTTTCTTTTCTTGTGGAAATGCATGTACATGTAACCAGAGATTTGCAGATTTTCATTTTTTATGGATTGCTGTTCACGAATTAATAAAGAAGTGCATAGTTGATAGGAGGGGGGAAAAAAAGCAAATAGCAATGCTTTATGATTTGATAAAAGAGGATATTTTTGAGTTTTCATTATTTCAAACTGGGATACTATGAGTTAAATAATGCAAAAGCAATATATTTTTGTGTTTCAACATTTGAAAGAATAAATTAGGATTTTTTTTTTACAGTAAGGTACAGTTTTAGTGGAAGTAGGTCTTAAAATGGGTATAGATGTAACAATTGAGGGCATTTTATCTATTTTCACTCTGAGCATGCCAAAAGTGAAGTGATGGAAAGAGAACATACTATAATTTGAAAGCAGATTTATATTTGAGTGTTCTTATCAGTTTAAAACTAAAATGACCAAAAAGGAGAAATATCCATGAGTTGTTTTGCTCTCTCAAACTCTTCATGAAATAGATTGCTCTCAGCAGCTCATGCTTTGAGTATATATTTTTGAATCTAAACAGTGAATGCAGAGGGGCACTGGAGACATAGCTGGCTTTCAGAGTGAGACAATGTAGGCAGGGTCCTTATTCAAGTACACAGTGAGAAAACAACAGACAGTTGTCATCCCACAAGTATGCTAAGAGCCATTCAAAAATAGTAATAAAAAATAAAAATAAAGGAACCAAGCCAGGTAAATCATTATAGCCATTTCAGAAAGGAGACAACATGAGTAGTCACTAAGACAACAGAAAGAGCATCTAGTGCTGAATGACATGGACACATCAGCTTCCAAATTCATTGCCAGTAAGCAATGCTAAAGCGATATTTCACCATTTTCTTCCAATTCAGCTGAAAAACTAAGAACCATGCATAATGCATACATAATGCAGAAGTTTCATGATGGTTTTTAAACAATAGCAGGACTTACCCTCTCAAAAACAAAAAAAACCCAAACTGAATTTCATTCAAGAAGGTTCTTCTTGCATCATCAGCAAGCATATCTACACTTCTCCCCATACTTAACATACTTAATTGGCTAAGCCTAACAACTTCCTCAACTTTTGCAGAAATTAAGATCAGTTGCTTAACACTACCAAAGCCTACCCACAAGAAAAGCTGCCCTTCATCAGGAAGGTCTGTGGTGTGTGGGTTCTTATTGACACGCTTGTTCCTTCCACAACAAGGGCTCTGCTTTATGCATTGCCATATGCATCCTGGTCAGGCACTTGCTATGACCCACAGGCCAGACTGGCTGGTACTAGGGCCATTGCTGCTCCTCTGGCACATGACCTAACAAAATCAAATGTTAAAATAGAAGAAACTCCAGATGTCAAGGCAAAGGTTGATGAGATTGCTCTTCATTTATGCAGGTTTCCCATAGATTCTGTGTTGGGAGATGGGGAAAGAGACTCCAAAGGGACCTGTAGTTAGGATTTTCACTAATGAAAATCATTTGCTACAGTGGGAATGAAGCTGGGGGGCCAATAACACCATTTGAGAAAATAATCCCACCAAAGGTACATATTTCAAAATTAAGCCATTAAGAAAGTTGCAAGTAGCCTGAGTAGGGACACCAACAGCTTTTGCTGATACACAGTTATACATTGCTCCTCTCGCATCCCCTCCTCTTTGCAGAGATTTACCACAGCAAGAAGTTTACAAGGTTTAAGTAAGTTCAGAAGGCTACAAGCAACTGCTGTGTTTCCCATAGCTGGGCCATGACAAGGGTCAAGGTAGTAAAAACATCTCCGTCTGTCAGCAACAAATATGCCCTCAGCTCTACATGGATTCTGGTTCTCCTGTACCTCAACTCTAATCCACACCTGCAGGAAAGAGTCCACTTTTGGGTTAGAAGAAAAAACAAACATCAGCCACGTGCAAAATTGTCAGCATGAACGAATGTCCATTTTTTGGTGTGTGTGTGGAAAGGGGATTCATCGTCTGCTGGAAGCGGTAAGATGAAAAATTACAACGTGACATAATTAACCCACTCAATTCCTGTATGATGTTGATGGCTCTTCTGCAATGACCATTACTGGGAAGAAAGGCCATCCTCTGGGTACTTAGTTCACTTGCTTTCCAACACAAATCCTTCCACCAGCTGCATACCAAACAATGCAGTATTCACAGACTTCCCTGGGAGTAATGCACAAGCATACTAAGGAGGACTTGGACAAATCTAATGACAGTGATCAAAAGTGTGCTGTCTTTCCTGCAATTCCTTTTTTTTCAGTCCAGCAGCTCTGTAGTTTCTAGACCTAATCCCCCATGGAATATGAAATGTCAGAGCAGACTGAAATGGCTTCAGGCCTTTCTTTTTCCTCTCCAAACAGTAATAGTGATCAAAGAGCCATAGGATAGGAGGACGCAAATATGCCAAATATCCATCTTGCTTGATACCACCCATTTATCTAGATTTTTCCTTGGGTTGACTCAGCTCATGATCTCATCTGGGAAGCACCGGACTTCAGGACTGTGAAATTTGGCCTCCATAGCTTCACTGTAGGAATGACCTAACACATTGCCCATGAAGTGCTCTCTCTTACGGTTTTAATATAGATTTGCAAAATGATTCTGCATCAGTGGGAGATGAGATGTGGTGAGCAGGAGAGCACAAGCAGCAATCCACGTAGGAATTGTGCATTATTGCTGCAGACTGAGGAAAGCACTGTTGGCTCATTAATTCTTAGCTGTGTTGTTAATCTCAGATGCTCACTTGTTCTGTGATCCCACCAGGTATCCATTTAACACTGCCCTCCTTAATATTCCTTTTCCCTCCTTGTTTTCTCTGGAACGCTGCTGCTCTCTAGCTTTCAAAAACTTCTTATACCCTCCAACTTTCTTTCACAAAGGCTTTTTTTTTTCCCCACACACTTCACTGATTTCCCCTCAAAATTAAACTGGAAACCTACTGTCCATGTCCAAGCCAAAGATGCCATATTTGTTTTGCATGTATTTAAAATGCAGTAGCACCAATTACCCACCTCTGAAAGGAAAATCATCAAAACCAATCTGTATCCCAGGAGCAAAGGTATAGATGAGGCACAAACATTTACAACACATGGGAAACATGCAGCTCTTGCGGTCACAGTGCTCTGCACTGAGAAGTCAGAGCTGGAAAGTATATATGGGCAAAAGTCATAGATCAAGTCACACGTTTGTTATTCCTGCTCACTGGGATGATAACAACGATCACCCACGCTGAAGCCAGCCCCCTGCACCCCTCAGTGTCTCACTTGCCCAGCCAGCAGTATGAAATCTCATCGCAAATTGTTTTACGAGTATCCACACAGCTTCAAACTTCAGGTGTGTACGAAAGCGTGTCCTCCTCTGGCTACACGGACACTATGTGGATCTCGTTAGGAGCATGGCTGGTTTATTCTGCGCAGCTTCTAGTGCCACTGAACATCAGATCTGAAACCGGGCTTCCCTCCGCGGCTCTGGCATTTCAGAGGGTGTAAAGGTCTTTTACCAGCCACAGATTTATACAGCACTGTAGGGGGCCAAGAGAAGGGCTGATGAGAAAGCTGTGAGCAGTGACTTGTTTTTATAGTTTATCTACCTTCCTTATATATAGGCAAAAAAGAAAGAAGAAAGAAACCAAAAAAAAAGTAAGGGCATTTAGCCTGCTTACGAAGATGTAGAGGAGAGGTAACTGCTCTGATAGATCTGGATGGTGTTGGGAAGGAATCTACAGCTGGAGGCGGGAGGCAGCAGGAGCTGGGCATGGCCGCGAGACCCCCAAGGAGCCCAGGGACCGTGGGACACTCCGCACACAGACCTTACCGGGTCTGTCGGGGATGCTTGTGTCCTTCACGCTGAAGGCAATAGGGAGAAAGAAACACAAACACTAGGAAAGTCAGGGATTTCAGAACAAGGGAGGTTTGTAGGAGAAAGCCAACATGGCTAAACACTCTTCATAATCTCCAGAACAGGGCCTGGAGTTTTTATCTCAACGTAAAGGTACAGTCTCTGGTAAATCACTCTTTCAACGTAAGCTTTGGCCAGCTCATAAAAGGAACATTTGAATATTGAGTGTGGGGCTCTGGTTATGACGCTCACTG
>JANZLP010000024.1:10375865-10394367 GCA_026930925.1 Chelictinia riocourii
GTTTGGGTTTTTTTCCCTTGAAGGTTCTTTTTGTAGCAAGTTCTTTGCAGCTCACTATTATTATTTTAGCAAAACAACAAACAAGCCAGAGACCCAAACTGGACAGCTCAATTGAATTTCTGCTTTGGAGAGGCCACTGCATAAATGGGTCTTCCACAGCAATTGTTAATGATTTCATTACTAAATTATGTGTGTCTGTTACAATAAAATAGTCTAAATGAGGTATTTGGTTTGGGGGATCCTAAGTGACTGTCCTGATTCCAAGGTTACTGATTATGCTGCAACACTTTGTCTCTATTTTATTTAAAACTTTCAAGACTTGTTTTCATTCAAATAGAGAACAGGATATGTTTGAAATTGGAAGATTTTGTTCAATGAAAATCTTCTTACATAATGTATTTTCTTAATTTTGAAAGCTGCTTTGTTGAAAGTCAGATGTTCTTTCTGCCCTTTTCAAAAAGATGACCTCTATATCATATAAACAAATTTCATCAATCTTTTTCTAGAATCCTAAAGAAAGAGGATGTTTTTCACCTCATCAACAATTACAGGAATTCAAATGCTTTCTTCTAAATATAATTACCTACAATGATAACCTCCTGATGACCTTGCTGCATGCGTAATTAAATGTTTTGTGTACAACCTATCTGAAGGTCTTTAAAGGTAGAACATTCCTTCCTTTGATGATGATTTAGATTTTAAGATTTTTTAAGATTTTTTTAAAGTATCAGTCAGGAATGCTAAGGCTGAAAGACTTTTTTATGCAAAGGAAGGGTGCTTAGAATCATCTAAAACAGAAATACGATTCTTATTAGGATATAATGGAGCTAAAGAAATATATAAGAAGATGAGGTAAATAAGATGTTCACTGATATTTCTGCTACAAAGATAAAACCACTGTCAAAAAAGCCATAGGCTTACCTGCATTTCCAAGCTGAAAATGAATGAACTGCCAAAATTAGGAGATCAGTCAAGCTCATTAATCAACAGTAAAACTCTTCTTTTAAAACTTTCAGCTCTGGTGGTGTCTTCATCTTAGTAAAACTATGGGATAGTTGAAGTCAGCACCCTTATGTGATTGTAGACCCTGTTGGTAAACAACTTTCTTACTTTGGATTCTAATAGCCACTAAGGCCCAAGAAGAACCTTGTGACTAAGTTAATCTCCTTAAACTTAAAACAAAACAAACACACACACACACCCAAAAAAAGCAGAAGCCATCATTAAGATCTGTTGTTTCTTTAGCCTACATGTTTTCAGTAATTTGGAGAATAAAGTACTTGTTTGACATCTTTCTTCCACACATAAATATGTGCCTACAGGCTTCAAATGTCTTTTTCTGAAAACAGTCAACAAAAAAAAGCAAGATTGAAAGAAAACAGAACATGCAAAAAGGATTACCCATGTGTTAGTATTTTCTACTGGAACCTTACATGTTGTGTTGAAAATGTTTGAAATTACGTGCCCAAAGGAACCAAAATGGGTAGTTTCCATTTGGCTCCAGTGGTTTTTTCTACTGGTTAAAGAGGAGCCAAATTCTGCAAGTCTACTTGGTTTGGCTATGTCTGTCTTCCCATCTGGGTTGACAGAGTGATAGAGTGACAGAACACGCTGTAGATAAAAAGAAACAGATTGGAAACACTTTGAACATGAGAAGAGTTTTGCTGCTGCTGAGCTTTACTCCCTTGAAGCTTAAGGGCTCTATTCACCAGTCACAAATTGGGTCTTTGTGAACAACCAAAGCTTAACTCCTGTGGAGCCCAAGTTTGGGCAAACAGCTTAGTTTTTCTGCATTACTCTTGTATAACTCAGATCAGAGAATATGACTTTGACATGGTACTGATTAATACTATGGAAGAGGAAAAGTTCACAGGGTTGCTGGTACAGACAATGTAATTTGTATCTTCTCAAACATGCAAAGAAAGACTCATTGCATGAACACACATAATTTCATTAACAATCACATTGTAATGGACTGTTAATAGCTGTCATTTCTGGTTCTGCTCTAGCACAAATCCACACATACCAGAACATTGTGAAATACAAGCAATACTCTTTCATACTCTTATATATGGGTTGCTTGTATCTGAGAGAAAAAAAAATACATTAACTTTTCCTTTGCAGTCCCTGATTCTCTGTCCCTATTCAGTCATAAAGTTATTGCATCGCATTTAACTGTGTTGTATATTTAACAGGAAACATAAAACGTTCTTTCCTCCATTGCCTTTTCAGATATACTCCTTGTTAACTTATTAATTCAACTTGTGGACCCGTAATACTTGACCCAGTTCATGCCCTGTCAACTGGAGCATGTAAAAATCTACAATAAGATTGCTTGACTACCAAAATACCTCAAAACTCAAACAAGAATAGAAAGTATGTCTACTGTATGCCTTAATGTTATGTTGTTGGTATAAAGCAACATCTCTGGCAGGACTGGCTCCCTTTTCCAGAGAATTCTAGAATAGTTTGGGTTGGAAGGGACCTTTAAAGACCATCTAGTCCAACCTCCCCTGCAATGAGCAGGGACATCATTCACTAGATCAGGTTGCTCGAAGACCCAACCTGACCCTAAACACCTCCGATAATAGGGCATCCACAACTTCCCTGGGCAACTCATTCCAGTGTCTCGCCACCCTCATCATGAAAAAAATTACATCCTTATGTTCAATCTAAATCTACTCTCTTTCAGTTTAAAACTGTTGTCCCTTGTCCTGTCACTACAGCCCTTGGTAAAAAGTCTCTCTCCGCCTTTCTAATGATCACCCTTAAGATACTGAAAGGCCACAGTAAGGTCTACTTGGAGCCTTCTCTTCTTCAGGCTGAACACCCCCAACTCTCTTAATAGCTCCAATAGTTATTTCTTTCCTTCCAATAGCTATTGATTAGTCAATTTCTTTGTTTCTCCATTAGCTGTGCAAAGGTAATTTTGTCTTAAATCAGATTTTTTAAATTTCTGGAGTTGACCCCATCTACTAATTATCTAGGGGCCTCAATACAGCGGTAGAGTTCTGTTACAGGTAACTACTCCCATATTTGAAGGTTTCAAAGAAAATAGAAATTAACAATATATTGTAGAAACACTGTAAAGCAAAAGAGTGGTAGATAAAAGCTCAAAATAGTTACAAAGACATCCTGTTGGCCAGGCTGCTCATCATGAACATGCAACCTCCTAGTATAATATTTCTGCAGAGCATCTAATTGAGAATGTCTCCAGCATCTGATTGTGCTCTCAGCATCTAATGCTACATTATTCTAAAGAATCACACTCTGCATGTGCGCGCGCGCGTGTGTGTACTTTCCAGCACTAGCCCTGTGATTGCACAAAAAGTTAAGCATAGCAAAGCAATGAGTGTGCACCAGAAAGATAATTAGATGTATGGCTTTTCAACTCTAAGGTAGCCTATTCTGGACTCCTTAGCTATTCCAAAGGAAAGCAGCTACACTTTTTTAAAAATAAAGATGGAATTAAATTGTAATGTGCATAAAAATACACTGATCAAACCCCAGAAAATGAACTAGAATGTAATTTGTTCATCTGCTGCATATATGCTCAATTTGCACAAATCTGTTTACAAACCAGAATACATTTCAGTTAGATTAAAGTAGAGAAGAAAATCATATTTAAGCATGAATCAGAAAAAAATATTTGTAAGTTCTACTAGAAAAATCTGATTTGATATAGAAGCATTTAAAAATAAAATTTTGCTTTCATGTATGTTAATGATAGAAGCTAATAGCAAAAATTCATGGAGTGAATGTGGCTGTATCATCAGCTTTTCTCATTGCCCTTCCTTATGCTTATTTGGACATAGCATATTGTGGAAAGTAAGTAGTTCTTATGGGATAACTGTATTATTTTGTTATAAATTCAGATTTGTCAAAGAAAATACATTTGGGAGGAAGTCAAAGGGAGTCATTCCTCCTGCCTCTTTAAAAGGGAACAGGATACAGATGGATGCTCCGTATCAGAAAAAGTCACACAAAAATCCTAGTCATTAGTCCAAAACACAGAGAAGTAGACATGGAACAAAAATAGCTTATTTGAGAGAGAAGGTAGGAAGATGCATTTTGAGGCAACTGTTGTTCTGAATAGGGAACTGTAGACAGAGACCTCTTTATCCAACAATGAAACAACTATCCTCAAGTAAAACTGAAAAATCTAAAGTAGACACCAAATGCCAGTTACTTATATCTCAGCTGAGTATACTTCAGCTTAAAGAGTTTTACGTTTGATTCCTGGCAGAGTTAGAATTAAATGTCTTTTAGATCAAAAGGGTCACAGCTAGGATGACCTGAAATATTGTGGGATGAACAGGAGAAGGAAGATAGGATGCAATTATTCCTGCTTTCAGAACTAAGACATCTTTTAAGAGAAAAAATATCAGAGAAAGGGGCAGCAGAAATTTAGAACAGTGTTGGAAGGCTTGCTTTGCTAGATATGCAGCAGAGTACTTATTTCATCTAATGGCATAGATTGTATTTATCTAGGTAAACTTCCACAGATTTTCAGATTGATAATCCTATAGAAATTTTACTTTTCCTGCTTCATTTTTAATAATTTTTTTTATTTTCCTGATTACATTTGCATTTTTCATATCAAATTTTAACACAGTAGTTTCTTTGCAGGGATATTTCCAAAGGGAAAACAATTTCTAACTGGTAAGAGGCAGGCAGAGAAAAAAAGAAAGTAATGCCTTTTCTGTAGTATTTACTTCAAATGAACACTATTAGGAGGAACTCTACAAACCCTTAGTATGTACAGTAGGAGTACAAGGATAGGCAGTTGATTCTGAATTTAGCAATTTATATTTTATTCTATAGTAATATCATTTTCACATGGTATTTTCACACTAGCGAGGTTTATAGTCTCACAGTTCTCCAGGAATTTTCAAGCTAAAAATTTTTTGTTTGATTTTTTTCTTTTGAGTTAACTTATCTCAGGTATTACTGGCTTTGTCAGTGCTCCTAACTGTAATAGATTTCTCTAATCATAACCACATGTAGTAACTTGGGACACTGTGCACTCAGAGGACTAGAATGATATAGTCCACAGAGAATGAAATATAGGTTGAGTATTTTATCACGTATTTTCTCTCTTCTGCTTCTACTAATCTTTGAATTATTATGCAAACTGAATATTTTATTGATAATTAGGAGCTGGAAATGAAAATTGGATTTACATTTAATCCCTACATAAAGAGGAATTAAATTAAAAAATACTACGGTCACCTTGTCTGATTGTTTAATGTTCAAAGACCTGAGTTTTCAGGCCTTATTACGCCCAGGATGTGTTGCAAGATTGGACCACATTAAAGATTGAAAGAAGCAGCATTCCCTAAAGACATAGCTTGTCCAGGCTATTCTTCATAGGCAATTCTTTAATGAAGAGTGTAAATATTTAGTTCTGAGAAAAAGAATTGTATTCATATAAAAATTACTACAGTGTGTTTTTCATTGTAGAGGACACTCAATATTTTACTAGTAATGCCAGTGCTGGACAGACAC
The DNA here is from genome assembly GCA_026930925.1 of Chelictinia riocourii. NCBI lineage: Eukaryota > Metazoa > Chordata > Aves > Accipitriformes > Accipitridae > Chelictinia > Chelictinia riocourii. The sequence continues at coordinate 10,381,374 of JANZLP010000024.1, forward strand.
AATGAACTAAAGGCAACCACAAGACTTTTACTTCTTCTAAATAGCATGGGTGCAGTCCTGTGTAAATGTAAAACACTTTCAGTGTTGGGGTGGGTGTTTTTTAAAAAATATTTTGATGTATTGATTTGCTTTCTTTAATTAGTTTCATATTAATGAATGAAGTATCTTGTAACAATAATATATAAACTGCGTGAATTCACAAGGCAAAAGACATTCTCAGTTCCGCCTGTCAAATAGGAAGAACCATTATAGATTTGATTTAGTATTGAGAGAAACAGGTACCATATGAAAACATATTTGCTTAATACAGTTGTTTTTGTTGTAACTATGTGTTCTAAAAGCTGGGTGGAAAAGGTTAATCAAGTTTAGTGAAAACTGAATACTCACAGTATAGTTACTTCCTTCGTACTATGATCCTTCCTGGAGTTCTCAGCTGAGGTTGGTGTTCCTTATGTTTAATGTACTATATGCATATACAATTTATCATCCTTTACCTGCAGCATTTGCTATGTGAGGAGGCAAAGCTGAAGAAACAAGAAAAAGAGTGGGGATTATATTCCTATTACCATGGGAAAAAGATACACAGATACTCTGACATTCCACAGGTCACACATGGAATCTATGGAAGAGATGAGTAATAAATCCAGATGTGCCTCATTTTCATCCAGACCTACAATTACTGAAATTTTTTTCAGAAGATTTTTTCGTGAAAGTGGTTTGGGGGAGGTTACTTGTTATTTTTTTGTGAAAATCATCAGTTCATTAAAGCTGAAATCTTGCATTATGGATTGAAATGAACTTTCAGCAATAAGCAAGGATACTTCTCACAGAAGTCTGGCTGCTGCCATAGTGGGTGTCTGGGGGAGTCTGCCTTGCTTTCTGTCAGCTCACTTCATAGCTTTTGGACTAAACAGCTCTGTCTCAGATTAAAGTCTGTGTAGCACATTTGATGACAGAAACCATGCTGTACCTCAGGGTTTCCAGGTTCCCTGTTAGAAAGTGGGAACCATTGCATCTTTGTAAACCTGCAGACTTAGAACACAATTTCCCTGTTACTGACTTGCCCAGAAACCCTATCAGCCATAAATAATGTGGGAACCACACACCTGCTAAGACTGGATTTCCAGGCAGAATGATATTAACTGGGTAGCAGTATCCTTGGGGCCAAACTTTTGACTAAATTAATTTCTCACCCACATTACTTCTTTGCTGTATTTTTCTAGGTTTTGTCTAGACAATCCTGCAAGTGTTCAGAGGTGGAAAACTTCAGCTACAGCCTGTACTTTCTGTTATGTTACTTTCTGTCTCATGGGCTCGCTTACCTTACGGCAAGCTAAAACACTCTGTCAGGCCAACCCAACTTATTTGATCTCCTTTGTAAGCAATGTCCCAGAAATAAATTCAAGGTGATAAAGAAACTCTTGTTCTGTCCTGGAAGGTTCCTGAAGAGACTGACTATAAACACAGATGTGATCTAAAAAATGGCTGAACTTAAGGGGGCTTGAAGGGGAAAATGGGAATACAGTCTTACATCTTGGCACTGTTGGAGGCATCAGAATCCACTCCAGTCAGCACATGAGTGTATGATTTTATTGCTAGAGATATCTAGTTTGATCTCCAGTATTTTAACCAACTTGAAAGTCATTATAGATGCATTTAGATATTTCCTTTTTTTTTCTAATCATAAAATAATATTTTTGTATTGAACATACAGATTAAAAATTATATTATATAATTTTTGTATAGCAGGGCTTTCTTTACACTATAGAAATAGCAGTTAAACTAGTTAGGTCAAAACTTAGAAACAGATAGCATATGGGTAAACCAGATTTCCAAGAGCTTACTTATTAAGTACTAGCTCAGATTTTTTTACATCCCAATTTTAAGTACAGATATGGCTGTAGGCCATTTCATATGCACAAACTGTCTTTAAATGGTTTGTAGGGTTTTTGTTATTGAGGTGGGGCCTCTTATTTACCAACTGGTTTTCTGTTAGCAAATGTTCAAGTATTTATTTAATAAAATAATGAAGTTTGAGGCTTATTCTTGATGTTTTTTTCTGAGCACAGAGGTATATTCAGGACATTTAACCTCATAGCATCTCTGTGAGTTATGGAAATAGTTATATCTTCTTGTTGGGTTTGGTTTTTTTTATTCAGTTGTACAAATGAGGAATCGAGATCCTGAGTAATTCAAAAGACTAGATCCATAGTAGCATGTCTTTATCAGTCAGCAGTTAGGCATGTGGCCATACATATGCTGTATATATAAGCATTTTACATATGTAGAATCTAAAATTACCATTTATAGTTGTGAATTATAAAACTACCTTAACTACACAGTGCATGAATACAAGTTTCTATATTGTGATGGAAATCACAAAATTCACTAGTCTGGACACAAAGCTACCTGAGCACTGGTTAGCATAAACCACACTAGACATAGCCCCCAGAGGGCATGTGCCATCTCTTGTACGGAAGCATCATATCCTGGCATCAGGGAAGCACCAATGGTGGGTTGGGGTAGATAACCTGGATAGCCTGGAAGTGTTTCCTGAAGGTAAGTATTCAAGTCGTCCCTTTTGGTAATGGAGGAATGTTAGGTAGGAAGGCAAACAAAATTTGGATTGATTATATTTCTGTAGCAGAATGTGAAAACGTTTCTTGTTTCTGAGAAAATCATCTGTGTTCAGTTCCCTGCAAGTCTATACCTATTTATGTTTTTTTAGCCAATGACTTCATAATTTAAAAATCTAGAAGAAACCCTGAGATCACAAACAAAAATCCCATTCTTCTTCCTCTGAGACGGTACAGTAAAAACTGAACAAAAGGATTTGTTCTACATTTTTCTTTTCTTTCATTGCTTCCAAGAATTTCAGTTCTTCACTGTACAACAGACTGGCAGGAGAGAGCCTCCAGCCCTCTCACTATATTTTTGCCAAGTTATTAGAGTACTTTTACCGATGATCAAGGAAGAAGATCAGACTCCCCTTAGGCTGAAGTGGAGGAAACCCCTAGATATCAGCTTCTTAAATTAGACTACCATATAGGATCTGGAGACCTATTCTGTCTTGAAAGTACCTGTAGCTTCTGTGATTTGTGTGAAGAAAATTGCTGCTGCTGTGAATTGCACATTTCTTCACTACTGCCTGGTTGCAGGAAATTTTGGTAGAGAAATACCTACTCTGAGGGATTTTGAATAGAGACAGTTGCCAAATTTTTCAACTAGATTATGTTATCAGCCTTTCTAATTACTCAGAGAAGCCAAATATTACCTAGTGAAAACAGTGCCTGCTAAGACTAACTGGGAATTTTAATGACCGATAATCATTGTTTTAGACTTTTCATTTTATGAAAGGAATCACAGGGCTATTATTCTTGTTTGTATGTATTAATTCACTTGGTATGTAGACAGCAAAGGGTGTCCATAGTATTCCTATCCTGCCGTCTGGGAGCAGAGATGGAGAGAGGCTCTGTCCAATGTCATAAACTAAGTTTCTGACAGAGCAGGCATGAATTCATCAGCTCTTTTGAGTTTATACTTGTCTATTGGGTAAGCTGAGCCATTTTCTTTTTTCCCTCTTACAGCTTTTTTTCTGTGATTTATAGAAAAATCTGATTATTATTCTTTAATAGAGTGTTCTGAATAACTTGATAGGTATAACTTCTACCGTATCTAAAATAATGTGACTCAGAAGAAAAGGAATGGCAAAAGAGTATGAAGATACAGATGTAGATCCAAAACTTGTCATCCTGGCTGTCTCTGGAGTGCATGAAGAACTGGCAACTGGAAGATGCTTTTTTTCACAGCCTGGCATCTGAATGTCATCCAAGGAGGAAAGGAAGGAATTGGAGAAGGAGGTAAATTCTTGCTGCCACATTCATCCTTTCTTTCCTTCTTGTTGAAAGCAGGGCAGGACTGTAAGTGAAAAAATAATGATGAGAGTGGAAAAGAGTTAAACAAACCCCTTCCTTCTCTGTTTGCTCTGTCTCCCTCCACTTTTATCCTTTCTTCTCTCTTAGAGCAGTGCAGAGAAACATGTTCCACTGCAGATCTTTAGCACGGAATCGCTAGTGTGGGAGAAAGAAAAGTTTATTATATTATCATACTGAATCAGTACAGGATTGAACCTGTCTATTGCTTAGTACCTTTGCCAGGGAAATTTGAAATTACTCATGTCATGTAGGCTTCCACCCCTCCTCTGAAATTATATTTTGGATGGACTAAGTTATTTTACTTAGTTGTTCTTGCCATTACAAATGTGTGAAGCCACATTTCATTTAGGATTTGGCCACCATTGTCCTAACCCAATAACTCAGTCAAATCCCTACATGGTTTTAAAACTGAAACCAGAAGTAGGTCAAGTAAGTCTGACCAAAAAGTGATAAAAATTATTCCCTGTAGGAAGTCAAACATTCAAAATTGTACTGATAGACAGTGGTGCAGAAAGGCTGTTTGTACTTGGCCCCCACATCCTCACAGCATCAAGCTGTATTGCCAAGTGTTCATCATACTGTGTGTGGCAAGCTACTGGTTTTGCATGTATTTTACTGGGGACCCTATTGTGTTGTGGGATGCTCATAACACACTACATAAATTATGAGGAGCTAAGGTGAAGTGCTCCAAGCCCTTACATCATTTTACAAATCTGCTTGAACCCAGTTTTAGAAGAGTTCTTAGCTGTGTAAAGACGCAATAGATGTCTAATGGAAACTAGGCTAAACACCAGTTCCCATGATTTTCAGTGGAAGTTAGGCACCTCCTGGACTGCTTCTTTCCATAAATGTGACTAGACAGTTATTTACAGTTTTAGGGATACATGATATGTAAATTTTCATCTAAATAACTTCGGAGCTTTAACAGCAATGGGAATCCGAGAGATGCGTTTGAAAAGGCTAGCTACTGTCAGATAAAAATAGACAAGGTGGCACACTGGTAAAGATCAAAGTATTGTTCCAAAATAGTATTAACTGAATAATTCCCCACACGTAGTCAAGGGGTCCTGGATGGTTTCACCAAAACTATTCCCTAAATTAGCATTGTAAAAGTGGAAGGGGCCGTAGTGTAATCATATGAGGCAAGGACCACCTTTCTTTTGTATTTCTGAAATGTCATAATACAAACAAGATTTCCACCCTTGATGGAGCTCAGAAGGATTGTCATGTTACTACTGTTCCTGCCATTGTGGCTACAGCTACGGGAAGTCTTCCCAGTACAGTACAGTACAATTATTTGTGTCAATCTCTTCGTGAGTGAAGAGATTTATTTTGCACAAATGAAGCTGCCATGATTTTAGCTTTCTCTTCTAAGTGTGGTCTAGTAGGTAAAACACTGGGCTGGGATGGTATTAACTTGTTTTCTAGTACAGGACACAGAGCAAATCACGTTCCCACATCATGCTTTTGCATGCCAATCTCAAAGCACTTTGAGACCTAAGAAGAAAAAGCAAAAGATTAGAGAATGTAATTTTTATTGCCACTAACTCTTAACTGACCTCTTTCTATGCAAAATCGATGAAATTACTGTTCTCCACAGCATGTATTGATGACCACAGCATCCTTCCCTCTTGTGTATATGTTAAACACTGCACTGGAGAAAACTTTTATTTCTTTGTGCTGCTTTGGTAAGAGTTAAGCCTTATTTAGTTTTTTCCATCACTTTTCTTCTCTGTGCCAGTGTCAGCAGGAACACTGAAACCCTCCTGGCTGATCAACATGTTTATTTAACTTGTTTCCAAATAGTGTTTTTTTTAAATAGAAAATTAACACAAAGTAAAGGAAAACAGAATACAAGTTACTGCAACTACATTAAGTTTTTATTGGAAAAAAGTTACTGTGGCATAAATTACTATTTTTCCTTCACTGCAAACAGTTTCAGTTTGTCTCCATATGTTTTTGAGCTCCAGCAAGTAACTAAAATCTTTTTGCTTTATAGTTTAATTAGTACAAAAAAATAGCATGGCAGCATGAGAAACTGACATATGTGCTGAAGCTTGAATGCACAAAACCCACATAAAATTATGAAAACACATTTATTTTCTCCCTATTTGCTGGAAAATGTTGAATGCTGAAAAATTTGCTCCTTGGGATCTCAGAATGGCTGGAACTGGGCAGAGAGGATAGGAAGAGTCAACAGTGCTGGTTTTCCCTTTAAACCACCCTTCGCCATCAGAAATTGAAGTTGTACCTAGTGACATTACCCATACGCTCAAAATTAAGGGAGCATATGGAGTTTGGAACAACAGTTTGTTTGGGAGAATACTTTGGAAGTGAGAGGAAATCTACAAGCTGAGAGAATGGATGTTGCAACTGGATATTAAGAGGCTCTTGGCTGTGGTTCTCGACGTTTGCCCAGCCACGAGGCACAGAGGAGGGAATAACGAGAATTTAGTCTGAGGTGATGGAGGTGCGACAGCCTCCCCAGACAGAGGACGAGGACCAGCACCAGCTGCCTGCTCTGGGAGGAGAGCAAGAGCCTGAAAAAACTACTCATACAAGGATTTTCACACTTCTCCTAAAAAAAAATGCGAGGCTAGAACTGTAAAACTGCAGGCTTCCCAGGTTAAGATGGAGGCTATAACTAAAGGCAAGGCTTTTTTTCTTTTTAGTATTTTTTTTTCTGTTAATCATTCCGATTTTGATAGAAGCACTCAATTCTATCTCCTAACTCTAAACTAATGAAATTTAAGGAGATGCCACTTCCGAAGACAGTACCATGCCTATGAAAACAATTTAAAAGAGGACTGCAGGTGCTCTCCCAGAACTCTGGAAAAAATTAAATGTGTATCTAATGAAGGCAGGTTCTTTACTGTCAGGAGGGTTGCAATACCTACCACTAGCAATAAACTGAAAGCTACAGGCATGTAAGCAAGAATACGACAGCACTGTTTAGCCCTAAATCAAATTATTGAAGTACTGTATCTTCCGGAAATTTCACTGATTTCCATGGATGAAAAAGCAGTCTTTTAATTCATATTTTTTCTGTTGGCTGTTTAGGTCTGCCCTGTTGTTCGATTTGCCCCTGGAATTTGTACAAAAAGAATTAGAAGGGAATATAGGAGCCGTAATTCCCAGCCAAACCCTCACTGTATCGCAATAACACACAACCTTATGCTAGCAGCTACAACATTTGGCACTTCTACCCACAATTACAACATGATGTCAAGAACTGTAACATAGAGAGGGAAAAACACTAGCCAGTACGAACACCAGCTATGAAAAAAATGCAAGATTGCATTATACATTGTGTCAACCTAACATGTATCGAAAATGTGATTTCATTCCTGTGAAAAAAGAAAGGATGGTAAATGTATCAAATCTCACATAATCCTTTGCAACCAGGGTGACTTAATTTTCTTAATTTTCTTTTTTTAATTCTAATTCTTAAACACATTTTTATATTTTTGCATAAGTGAGTATCTTGATTTTCCTTGCGAGAAGCTGACAAGATCACTACTGCTCTCCTGTTGATCCTGGTAGCTCTGACAGCTGTTACTAGAAGGAGAACTTTTTGATTCCAGGAGAACCAGGATATTGCTTCATCTGAGCCACAAGGATCAAGGTGATAAAAAAGAATGGACTCTCACAATATTTTTAAAGCCTTCTCCTTTTTCAGCAGTCAGTGGAGCATATCTGAAACAGGAAGAATGAGTATATGCTTCCTGCCTGGCTATACGTAGGGGTGTTGTCCCACTGCCTACTTCCAATGAAAGTGCATAAACTCCTTAAGCAATCTTTCAAACTAGAACACACTCTAGAAAATGGTCATTTTTCTTTTAATACTTTTAATTTCCAGCTGTTACTTCTGTTTTCTTGTGGGAAGTGTGCTGGACCTTAAATAAATATAAATATAGCAATTTAAACTGTACCAAAAACCCCAGGGTTTTGAAAGCTGTGCCTTTTAAAAACTTGAAGAAAGACTGTAGCATGCTAAACCCAAGGGAATGAAATCCATCACTGTGCAGAGCTAATACTTAACTTCTACATTAAAAAGCCCTAATTTAAACCCCACATGAGATATAAGTAGCATATTATCAGGAAGCCTTACATTGATATTCTAGAAGCAGCAGCCCATTTAAAGCAGACATATTTGAGAACAAAAGGAGAGAAAGGGGACTACCTACATGATATACCACTGCTATTTCTTTAATTCTACCACTGTATTTAATAAAAATGGGAGATTCTGAAAGAGTCAAGTCAAGGAAGTTAAGAAAAATTTCTCCTCGCACCTTATAAAGAAAACCTCCAAAGTAAATCAAAATATATGTCCTTACTAGTAAGATAAAAAGTCATGCCATTTTAGAAAATCTCTTCAATAAATAAAGCTAATAAATAAGGAAAAGAAAAATATTAATTAAAAATGTAATTTCATTTAACTGCGACATTAAGTACTCTAACATCTACCTGGTGCTTTCTCTGGCATGACTGGACTAAATACTTAAAATATTTATGAGCAACTTTTTACCTGTTTAATTTCTACATAAATCTCTTACAAGTCAGAAAAAAGTGTGCAAGAGCTGAACTGAATCACATGGTATCCCACCAGTAGTCCAGTTATTAATAGGATTCCAGTGTGCAGTTAAGATCCACCCTCCAGAATAACACTTACTTGGGTTCCAGCAAGCTACACTCATGAGTGGAGTAAGGATTTGTCCTTTACTACAAGTTGATTTTTCTGTGTCCTTTTCACTTACTGATAATTTCTCCCTGCAGCCGAACGAGAGCCTTGGCTGCACAACGTTCAACACACAAAAAAAGAGAACATCTGTGGTAAGCCTCCAGGCACTGAAATATTTGGGTGGAGATAAGTCAATTGTACATCTGAGTGAGTAATTTCTGCCCTGGCATAGGGATTCGCCTTCCTTTGAACACTGAAAGGAGTTATACGACTTTTAACCTGGACTGAACTTTAAAGAGCTGCTGACGACTACTGGAAAACCTTACAAAACCTTACGCAGAAACAATTCTCCTTGTGTCTTATTGTCTCTTCTAATGTATCATTAAACAGAACAGTTCAATCTAAAATATGTAGCACAGAGTTCTTCCAGTGAGAGAAGCAAAACATCAGGCACTTTAAATGATGCATATGTAAGCATTAATAGGAAGTGATCATTGTTTTCATTTTTGTATAGGCTTCCAAAAACTCTTTCCTTGTTGATGAAACCAGCATTAAATGAGATTTACAACACAAAAATATAGCTTCATTGCTTCAAATCCCTTCTCTTTTGTCCCAATACCTACAAAAGGTTGGCAGCTCAAGCACCAAGAGCATTGTCTACGAAGCTGACTAATATCTATCCCATTGTTTCATTGTACTTTCCATCTTCTTTGTTCTTAATAGCTCACTTTTTCATATTTAGACCTTCTGCAGCACCCAACTGGTGTACAGTTTTGAGGGAAATTTTACCTTTCAAATTAACATGACCCTGTAAAATCACTGTGTATAATAATTTCATTCTATCCAGAAGTGTCCTTCAATAGAAAATGATCTAATCCAAATGCTGGTTCACCAGAGGAGAATTTATTTTTTTGATCGTTTTTTGGTTTTTGTTACCAGCAGGCATACATCACTGGATGTCACTTCTGTGTTTACCAAATAGTCTGAAATCACTGATACGGAAGATCCAATCCACAAACTTCCTAAATTAATTTCACTGCTATCAGTTACCACAAGCTATAAAAAGGCAAATTGTAGCTGCTCTAGCATAGCACAGCAGGAGAAAGATATGCCTTAGCCAAACACAAATAACAGGGCTCAACACAGTGGGTGACAGCTTGGAAAACTTGGGATGTGTTACGCAGGAGGCCCAGGCAGACCACTGATTCCCAGCCTTTTGATATGCTTCTCATAGCCTCTGGGCTCATCTCTCACTCTTCCTTACCCTTTTTCCTTCCTCCCCCCACCCCACCCCCGCCATCTCCTACTCTCTGCCGCTTTGCCTCAAAATTCTGCTGTGTCTTTTACATGGTTTCAGGGTGGAACATGGTAAAACCAGAGCGCGGGCTGTGTGAAAGGGGAGAAGCCATCTTCGAATACAGAATTCCTGCTCCGGGTTTAGGTGTCGGGCTTTTTAGTGATCCTAAGAAGTGTTAGGAGGCACCATCCTGTTTGTTGCATATTTAGGTATTATATTTAATTAAGCCCATGCCCTCAGGGTTCCTCTCCAGGGGACAGAAAGTTTTCTTTCCTTCCATGTCTTCATCGGTCATAATGTAGCGGAATGTTTTTCACCTTTTCCTGAAGTGCGGAGATCGACCCCTTAGCTGTGCGGTGTTACCCCGCTGAGGTATCTTGATGCCACTCTGAGATCAAACCTGTGGACAGGTCATGGAATTGAAAAGGCTGGATGAATTAGCCGGGGGGATTTGATATTCTGGTGCATGACAGTCCACTTGCCTGGGAAAGCGTGGGTGTTAAGGTACAGGTTGACATAGCAGGTTCCTGGCCATTTGGGGACCTACAGCTTTCTGTACGGCTTTGGCTTTTTCATGTGCAAGATGTTACGCTTTTCTGTGAATTTGGGAAGGGTTTGATGTCTGTGATGTGTGTAGACTTCTGGGGACTAAGCAGCTGCTGCATGGTTGCCTTCCAGTTGCAAAAGACAGAGATATGTTTATGTTCCTGAAAATAGCCATACCCTTGGCTAACGTTGTTAGTCGAAGCAGTTTTTGTGGAGTTGACTTTACTTTTTATAACTGCAGTGGCCGTCATCGATCAGCTTAGTGTGATCACAGCTTCTCTTTCCAGATATGCGCAAAAGCGATAGAGGGCAGTTGTAAGCAACCCACTGGATTCCAAGCAAGGAAAGAAATGTTGTGCAGATCTCTGTGGTTTTGTTTATTTGCTGGTGTTGTTTTCTTTATGTCTATATTACACATTAAACATCTGTTCAGACGTCCTTAGGTCATGTGTCCTCCATCAGACCAGTGTGCTACTGGAAGAAATGAAAACCCAATTTGATCTAGATAGGCTGGGGCAAACACTTTAATTTTCTCAAATTAGCCAGAATACACGGTATCAGTTTATGCCAACGTTCATGTTTTATGTTCCATGCAGGAGAACAGACAAAGCTTGATCTGGCATGAAGCTGCTGATAAAAACTTAATCCATCGGAGTGCTTGAACATCTGAAACTGCAGAATAGAAGTGATCCGCACTGGCACTTGGCATCGTTTAGCCACGCTGTTTCTGGTCTGCCCCAGAAGCCGGGCAGACAGTTTCACGTATGGCCACGCCAGGGCCAGACACGGCTTTGAAAGAGATAGGGGGAGGGCTGGGGACAGCACAGCCCGCCCCGTGCAGCCGTACCAGCCCCACGCCGGTAGCCCTGTCTCCCTTCTGGGCACTCAACCTTGTATTTGGGCTGGACACCGTGCCCGGCTGCGCAGCCATGCCGTGTTCCGGGACCTGACTGGCCGGCGCGATTTTGGCTGCATGCTAACGAAAGAGCCTGAGCTTTTACTTTGGTCTCTCAGACTATCTTTCCTCATAGCTGGAACACACAGATTTTTGTCATTCTTGGTTTGGGTTCTGTCTTCGGATAGAAAATTTTGAGCACACAAAATAAGATTAGGACCAGAGCTGCTTTACTTTTTTCTATTCTCTTTAGCCAAAAGGATTGGACTCTTACAGTGTTAAAGAAGAAAACCACCAAACCAACACATTCTTTATACAATCAAAAAAAGTGTACTTGCTTTTTTGAAATATTTAGTGAAATGCTGACAATTAGCTGTCACCAGCATTAGCTGCATTACTAACAGCTGTTTGATAGAAACGATCTTATACTTCAAAACATGCTCTGAAACTGCACTATCTCTATGCAGATAGAACAACTAAACTAAGATAAATAGTGGTTATACTTAAAAGTTACAGTGACCCAGTGAGGGAAAGGAAACAATACCTGATGTTTCAATGATTTATCAGAAACCCTAAATATTTAATGCTTATGGGCGGAAGTAAACAATCAATACCTAACTGAAATCACTTTAGGCAATTTATTCCAGGCATCTGTATAGAAAACCATGAAAATTTTTAATCAGAATCGTCTTGACAACACTTTATGAACAGAAAACTCTGTTTTTATTAAATAATATATTCACAAAAAGTTTTTTCAACTGCTTCTTGCTGTGGCTGGAAATTTTATTGTGTCTGTGGAAAGCAGGGTGGGGGGGATCACAATCTCTGCCTTATTCATAGTTCATAGTCTCACGCACATAGAGTATTTGGTCGCTCATAAATATCTTTGTAAATCTTCAAGAGTATTTTGTAACACTTATTAGAAGTAGTGCTCTTGTTTAGGGCTAAAACCCGCAAGCTGGAGCCATAAACAAAAGAAGGGCAGGCAATACAATCATCATTCTTAAGATACTGTCAGGAGACCAGAGCCCTGGGTTTAACATGCAGCTCGTGTACAAATAAAGTTACCAAAAATCTCTGCCTCATCCTCTTCCCCAGTGACTGACTTTCAGAATTGCAGTCAGATTAGAAGACCTAGTACAGTGGTCAATACCATCCTTTTTTTTTTACAGTCATTCACACTTTCTGGTTTTCAGACATTTAATCTTTTAACAGTGGGGGAGAATTTATGAAACACTGAAACACTCACATCCTATCAAAGCATTTCTGCTTCTGCTAAATTGTGAAATGACCATTTATTTGTGTTAAAACACCTTAATATTTTGACTGTATAGGAGAAAAACAGAAGTGAGTCTGAAATGTGTGCTGCATGTGTCGTACAGGAGTTACCAATTATGACAGGATCAATATTTTTTCCCTTCCTGTTCTCACTGCTGTGGAAAAGGTTAATTGACCATTATCCAGAAGCCCAGCCATCTTTTTTTATTCCATGGCACACTGTTTTCTTGGCATAGGATTTGATGAATCTCTAACACCTGGCTTATATCCCTTCTCTGTGAGATAAAGCAGTGTTTGCTTAGTTAAGATATAGAGAAACCCCAGAATGAATATATTACATTTTAGATACTTTTAGGGTTTCT
>JANZLP010000024.1:10537931-10547974 GCA_026930925.1 Chelictinia riocourii
TTTTTCATTGGGAAGCAATTCTGTTTAATTCCTGCTTCTGTGCAATCACCTAAGCTTGTGAATAAAAATACTATTTGTGGGTATTAGCACATTACTATTTTACAGTTACATTTTAAACTTCCAGACAGATTGTTTCAAGTTACATCTGTCCATAGCCATGATGTACATAAGTCACAGAGACAAGGCACATCTCTGAAGGCCTGTTTCCTGGTCCTTAGAAAATAAAAAAAAAGAAACTCAAATCAGTCACAAATAAATGCAGAAAAGAGCTGGCAGCAAGGCCACAGGACTGCACTTCACAAACCTTAGGTAAGTGCTTGGAGTAGACAAGTATCTACATTGAATTTAATGGAATCTGATGCTTTCAGCCTTAATATTATCAAAGTCTAATGGAACCTGCCAACTGAAAGTATTTTCATTAACTGTTCTAAGGAATGAAGAATCTGTGACTTGTATTATTGCTATCAAAGACTATACATTTTAAACTGCCTTTTCCTTTATTCTTCAAATTATTCTGTTAAAGACTTGAGATATTAGCAGCTTTTGGCTTTTTTTTTACCCTTTCTTAAATGCTTTGAAATTTTCTGTTTTATGCGGGAAAAGCAACACCAAACTATTTTAGCAACTTCTGTGCATCATTGCTAGTCTGTGGTTGGTATCCTTGGCTCCATGAGTCATCATGCAGACACCAGGCACTGGTCTAAACCTGGAGTGTCTCGGAGGATTCCTTAGTTGCCTCAGTTATGGGTCTTCCACAAGCCCTGGAAAAAGTGCAAAATACTTTGTCTTCCTTTCAACCCAGTAAACGAGCCCATGATGGCTTAGGAGGACAAGATGGATGGATGAGGAGAAATGATTAGAGTCTCTCACTGGCAGTATCTGCAGACTATGATGCCAATATGGAACTCTGGACAAGTTCCCAGAGGAGTTTGTAGTAGTCCAAAGTTCCTTAGGTTTTAAATACCCACAGTAAAGTCTCAGTGTCAAAGAGTAGCTAAACAGGGACATTCAGATTTTCTTCTTGTGTAAAAAAGTAGGTGAACTTTGTTAAAGAACTGTTCCATCTCTCTCTCTCTCTGGGAGTTATCCTCAGAGATTCTGCCATTTTATGCTTATGTCTTGCCAGATGGGGCTAATACTTAAATCTATAAAAATTAGATTTGATATTGGAGAAAACAAAAATACTGAAGGTAGGAATCTTTGCACTTTCTGGATTGGCTCTTGCCTTGTGTGTCAAAATAAATCATTTATTTTGTCTAGTATTTCTTAAAATCTAATCATGTTAAGTCTTCAGTTACACTGTTTCATTTTATTTTGCTGTGACTAGCTTTAAAATCTCTGCTGGAGAGAATCACATGGTATAATTCCTGTGCTTTCCTTACCATTTAGTTCTGACTTAAAAATAAATCATGTACCACAAGCAACAAACTGCATATTATACTTGTGGTATTGGCTTTGGTGGGGATTCCAATAAGACAAGAAATACAAATTAGCTCCTCTTACATCTTTAGTCCCATATTCTTTGTATCTTTATTCTAATTAACGATAAACTCAATTGTATCTGTCTGTCCACCTGGATCTGTATCTGTACAAGGTTCCTTTTTCTAGACTTTGAATTATTGATTTCTTGTTACTATAAATTACCTTTAAAAAGGACTCTAATTTCGTCTTCTAATGACTTGTTATTAAAAAAAGTAGTTACTGCACATGTCTTCACCACTCAGCAGTGTGTCTCTTGACAAGAATAGTAAATGCAACTCTGACATTTACTAGTGGTAGTCCAGATTTACTTTGTAGTAGGAAGACTTATTCTAAATGACTTTAATAGACTATAAGGCTCTTTTGCACACTGGGGAATAAGCTCTAATTTAAAGCACAGACTCCCCCCTCCCTTGTCTTGTCAGTTCTGGTGTGTCTGTAAGATGAGCTAAATTTCGTCACAACGAAAGCTCTTTGGTTGTTGGGGGAAGAAAGGTTCCTGCCTCCAAAGACTACATGCAATATTATCTATTTCTTTTTTTACCCTTTACTTTTTTTGGCTGTGGAAGGCTCTTCCCAGATTACTTACTGGTAAAAAATGGTGCTGTCATTTTTTTACCTGATTTGTTTCCTGTGCATAATCCAAGTCTTACCTGTTTGCATTTTCTTTACATTTTTCTTGTTAGCACAAAAGAGACAAAACAGTTATCCTCAGGAGTATTAGTATCGACATTTCAAAGGCAAGTGCAAATTCTGCTTTCCTTTGGCACTGATGGAATCACAAATCCAGTGCAGCAGCACATAGCACATTTCTGGTTTCAGTTTCTTTCTTCTTTCTTTTTTTTTTTTCTTTTTGTTTTTTCCTTGTCTAATGTTTGTTTTGTTTTGTTTGGATTTTTTAAGTTGTTTGTGTTTAGAAGTGAATATGTGAAGCCCAGAATCATTGAACTCCAATATGCCATTGTTTTAAAGCTGTTTTTCTTTACACTTTAAGTTCACATCAGAAAATCTCTGTATTTGCTGTAAAATTCTGAAGGGCATAGGTTTTTCCTGTCTGAATTTAAAGACTGAATCCATTGAACTGGATATGTTTGAGGAGTTTAAAAATCAAAACTGTGAATTTTAAGGGTAATAAAGATACAGAGATTGCCTTGTTAAGATCTTTGGGGTCAAAGAATTGGTATTTGGAACAAGCCTTGAATATTTGGTACTATTTCCAAGGAAGGTTGGTACTGAGAAGTGAACATC
This sequence comes from Chelictinia riocourii, assembly GCA_026930925.1. NCBI lineage: Eukaryota > Metazoa > Chordata > Aves > Accipitriformes > Accipitridae > Chelictinia > Chelictinia riocourii. The sequence continues at coordinate 10,540,659 of JANZLP010000024.1, forward strand.
CTTATTACTACATTCCCCAACTTTCCTGGGCCATTTTGATATAGGATTTTCAAAAGCAGTAAAAAATGGCTTGCTTTTATTCTTGATTGAAATGGATATTTGCAGGTTCATTCCTGTTCTTGCTGAATTAGGCAAGTGTGATACCCACTCATCATCCCAGAGCTTCATCTTCATGCCAGCTTTCCCATATTTTTTAGAGTATAAAGGGAAAGGCTAGGATTTTTATCATTGACCTCATTAGGGCCAAAATGTAATAATTAGGCTTGTGGATGTTTCTTGACACTGGGATGTCTCTGGACTAAGAAAATTCTTCCTTTCTCCTCTCCTTTTCTAGTAAATTGCACATCTATATTAATGAGGCTGATACATGGGCATGACTATATTGTTAACATAATAAACTGGACAAGCAAAATAGGTTTGCTTGTTCTCCGTTATGTTCTCTTAAGCATTAAATGTATGAGATAAAAAATAGAGTTAGTAGCTATAACAGCAGGAATCTAACACTTTTGTGTTTCTTGGATAACGTCCAAAAAGACTTGATACAGTTTGGAAAATCATGACTAGCATCTTCATGTTTTTCTCAAACTCTTTTTACCATGGTTGGGGATATCTTTTCTAGACCTGGTTCCTGCAGCTGAGACATAAGCACACTTCTGTTTACATTCTTCATGTATGTGCTATTAGGACTTAACTGTGTGGTTAAATATAATTGTCTAATACTTTTTGAAAGTGCTAGCTTCATTTAATAGGTTTATTTAAAAGGCAATAACAACAAAGAGGAAAGTCAGAAAAGCAAATACAATGAACCTGTTATCCAAAGCATGTAAGAAGATGGAGAGCAGAGAGAGAGCATGGGAAAGCAGTGGGAGAAAATGAGTTTTCTTTGAAATTTGTCAATATACTCTCTGCTACAAAGATTTGAACAAGTAGGCTTCACTGAAACCGATCCGTGCATGTTGCTGTTATTTGGGGGCTGTTTCTGCCAATACAACTGAAAATATTTATTAGCAAGGGCATTCAAGTAGATGGCAGATCAAGCCACGGCCATTCAAATACAGCAGAAGATTTGTCTCTTTCTCAGCAGGTGAAAGATGGGGAATAGAGGCAAAGGAACGATCCATAAGATACCAGCATATACAATATGCTTATTGCATTAGTGACCATTAAATGCACTCCCAAGTGTAACTTCTAATTGACAGTACTAAAAATAAGGCCATATTGTTCTTCTGTTTATAAATTCACACAAATCAACTTATGTTTAGTGCTTCTTCTGTGCATTTATTACCAGCAAACCAAGTATTTGCAGTTGTCAAGGTTCAGCCAAGTCTTCAGAATGAAACTAAGGAGAAATAACTAGTGATTGCTGTCCTGCCTATTCAAGGATTGTATTCCACAGGAAATAAAAGTATATAGTGAGGCTGTTGCCAGATGGTATAACCTCAGCAGCGCTATATGTTGCATACACTGCTTTATTCCCTTTCTTTAGCTTCTGTGACTTAGGTACCACATAAGAATGAATATTGGGTTGATGAGATGTCCAAAAAATGCCTATTTTATACAATGTTTTTATTTAACTGACTTTTAATTTCTGAAATATGATGGCTGATAGTCATTAATTATGAAGAGAAAGCTATGTTTCTTTTCAGTTAGGATGTGTTCTTTAATGTGCAGTTCACTGGAAGCATTATCAAATGCAAAGATGCGTATTTTCTTGTCCAGATGTAGCTCTTGCCTAAAAGAAACTTTAGAATAGAATCAGTAACACTTTAATTTTAATTTTTTGAATAAATTGTTATAAACATCTATCATACACTGGTAGAAAATACATTTCCAGTTTTTATTTCACTGACAACACATTGCTCATACAAATGTCACTGTATAGACTACTGTGGATTTACTCCTGCCTTATCTGAGTGTGTGTAATGTGTGAATCAGGTCTGACAATTCTAGTATACAGGTATAATTTTTCCTTCAATTTTTCTTTCCAAATAAAGGGCAAGTGAGATTTAATTTCACGTTTGAGAACATTTGAAATAGCCAAACAGCAATGAATAGGCAACAGTGAAGGAATTACCTTTTAAATTATAGTAACAGGCTGGAAAAGTGACCTTGTAAAATGTCACTTACATGTTCCACATTATTTATTTCTCATCAGAGATTTTGTACCAGAAGGTTTCTGCTCATAAGGCAAACAAGATTTGTGTTAGAGCAAGATCAATCTGCTCCACCTTGAAATCTCATGGTATACAGTACTATAGAAGGAACTACAGTGGTTGTTTTTTTGGTTTTGTTTTTAATCAAAAGCTGAGTAAATATAAAGTGATTAATCTCTGTTGTAAGTATTATTATATTTTAACTTTTGGTATCTGAGGTACAAGGAGGATATATAAAAACAATTTGTAAGTGCGTTAAAGTGAAACAAGATGTGTTCTACTGCACCTAGCCTAAACACTACTTTTAGACCAAATTCATAAATGACAACAGCAAGTGTTTCAGTTAAACTAGTACCTTCAAGAATAGTCAAGTTTTTTTAATATGCCAGGCTCATAGGCTTGTTTCCATATAATGTCTACCTTTAAATGATTTCAGGGGCTGTCACAAAACCTCTTTACATTAAGAAAAATATCAGCATGGCATCTCCCTGACAGCCTTAGAGTGAATATTTTTTTAATATAACTGCTGACACAGTTTATATGGAGCTCATGGTAAACCAGTGATATACCTGGTGAGTTCTCCATGGGCAGGAAAGGAGCAAGAAGCATGTAAATAACAGCTTTCATCCCACTCCAGTATCCTGACCAACTGCATTGTTGGTGTAAAGAGGGAAATCTTGCCCCCACTGAAATGAATAGGAGCTCTGTCACTCTTCACAGGAGCTTGAACTGCATCCCAAGAAGCTATGAACCCATTTTTCTTCCTCCTATGTCAAAAAAATTCTGCAGCACAAGGACTTACTTCTGCTAAATCTTGCTTCTTTTGATGTTATTGTTCAGTCCCTGTATATTCATGGACATAGTTCTACATGGGAGAGCTACTGCTCCCAAGAATTAGATTTCCCTAAATGTTTGGAAAACATTTTTGAGTTGTCCCTTTAAGATGGATTTTCAGAAGCTTATGACATAACTTTAGCCTGTGCAGGGAGCTGATAGCAATGCCAGCCAAGCCAGGTTTCTTGGTCTTAGTTGATCAAAAATTGCTTGCTAGAAGACCATATAATGGCATATGCTCTTACACAGCAGATGCTCATCTCAGAGATGCAGATAAATATTATCTCAGTGTTCAGCTACTTTTAAATATTTTCTGTTGTAATTAACACTGCCATTCCTTCTCCCTCACATTTTTTAAATAGGTAAAACCAAAGACAGGGTTCAGACTAATCACCTTTTACAATTACATAGCTTTGAGATAACACTTTTGTCTACCTTGTAAAAGTAAGTGGCACACTTAAATTTCTGAACAGTTTACAGCAAATCAACTGGTCTCATTGACATCTCCAAATAAATGCTAGTTGTTTCTCTGTAGCACTTCTCAATTGTTCTTTAAATTAGATTAATGATCCTGGGTTCCTTTCTCAACCTCTATGTTTTGAGGTGTGCCCTTCACTTTATTTCCTGGAAATGTACCATTCTTACAACTTTTTGGTTACCATTCTCATATAAACAAACAACACATCTTTCAAACCTCTTCATTGCATTACAGTATAAGATTATTACTTATAATCTGGCTGTAGAGAAATATCTGAGATAGCAGAATTCAAGATGACAAATTAACAGACAGAAACAGCAAGGAAAAAAATAAAATTCATTGCAGGTCTGAGGTTTTTTTTCTGGAATTCCCAAAGGCATTAAAATATATCTTAATTCTACTTAGAAATACATCCCTTTTTTCTTGTCCCTCCCACCCTTCCTCCCTCCTTCTTTGAGGTTAGCATTGCACGGATCACGGTAGGGTGTTTTCCAATGATTTTGAAGTCTAGAGTAATAAATCTTTGAATATAATCAGAAGACATCAAAAGTGATTCTATTTAAACTGGTCTGAGCTCCTCATTGATCTCTTTTTCCTTCCTCTCTTGAAACAAACAAAAAAACTCACATAATTTCTTAGTTTTGGAGTTTGATTTCTTTCATGCTCCTAAACACTTTTTAAAGTCTCATTTTTTTGCTTAAGAGAACTTGTCATCTTGAGAACTTACTGCTTCCATTTGCCACCAGATACAGTGGCATCATGTGACCTTTTCATATAGATATGTGCCAGCGAAATCAGCATTTCTTTTGGCATTTGGGTTACTCATTTGTACTGCTTTAGCTTCTACTTTCATTTTCATCCATTTTTGCCTCTTGTTCATGTACAATCCTGTGTGAAAAGAAGCAATTGTATCTGAATTTTCCTCAGCGCCAATATGCAAGGAGGAAAGAGAAGTTGTGCTGTCTCTGCTCTTGGAGGTTTTCAAGACCCAGCTGGCTAAGATCCTGAGGCACATGATCTATCTTGGAGCTGAACTGCTTTGGGCAGAGGGTTGGCCTAGAGGCCTCTTGAGATCCCTTCCAACCTGAATTATCTTCTGATCCTGAGTTGGCAAATGAAAGGACAGTTTCTGAAGACGTGGTTGGGAGTGAACAGAGACTACAGAAGGACTATATCTTTTTCACTCTCTTCAAAAATTATTTATTGCAAAGACTCTGATGTTTCCTGAAAAGTAATTAACTATTTTCCTCAGAGGAAGAAAAAACAACTGAAGATTTTGAACAATAATAATAGTGTAATCAATTGCTGCAACACATGGCTGCAGTAGCTTTTAGCAGTAATTTTTGCCTAGAATTCCTCCACAAAATTATCATCTGTGACTAAAAGCATCAATCATGAAAAAGATCAAGGAACTGCTGGTGCAGCCATGGCTATGTACCTCATATGAAGGATTATAAAGATTTACTACACTGAAATGTGGAGGGAAAAAAAGTCATAAATGTTAAACCATATGAATGCTTTTTAAGGACAGGCTCCTAGTTGCAAGTGACAAAGTTGTAGACTTCTTACAGAAATTCTCCTAAAAGATTTATGCTCCAGAAAGGTGAGATGTTCAGCTAGCTCAATGGGCTCCAGATGGTCAAACAGCAGGCAGGCTTTTCCCTTCTTAGAAATCCTCTTCCTCTGTGTAACTCTTCTCATCCAGTCATAGGAAGGACTGCAACAAAAAATATGTACAATTCTCATTTCTGTTTGGGTACATCTGAGTGTAGCCCATGGTTTGCACATGGTTTTGTACCAAGAGACGGATGATGAGTTTTCTGAACTGTGACATCCAGCACATAAACACTCAGAGTAAGACACACTCAGGTGCATAACAGAAGAGTTTCAGAGGTGCTACTGTAAATGATAAATAATAGCAGGTTTCTCTCTGAACAAAAGGACAATGTACTGTCCTCTCTGACAGAGGAAGCCATAATTAAAAAATGCCTTGGGAATACACAGAAGAACAGGTCACACCAAATTCTGATACAGAATAAAAAACTATTTGAATAACATCAAGGGTTAATTTTTACTCTGTAAGACCACATCTCCATGAAATAATGGGACAGCAGAAACAGTTAAACAGCTAACAAAACAGTAAGATGTAGGTGGACAAAAGGGCAAATAATCTGCTTGCAAGCAATGGAATAATTCCTACCCATATACAGTAAAAGCACTTCAGAGAGCAGAAAGAGGTTGCTAGCAATATTTTAAAATGAAGATTTAAGAGACAATTTTCATATGATTTCACTGGTACTGTTCTTGCAGGAAATCTTGCAACCTTCATTGAGATTAGTAGTGCTGTCCTTCCAGGTTACTATGACATTTTAAAATAAGGAAAAGTCACTATGCATGTGCCATATTTTAAAAGAAAAACCTACAATATCAGGTGAGATACAAGAGCCTCTCTGGTGATGTTTAAAAGGTAACTTTCATTTCAGCATGTTGAGGAAATAGTAGTGTAATCATTTTGATGCAATAAAACTACAAATATGAATGCTAAAGATTATCCAGTTAAATCATAGAAAAGAAGCACACAGAAAGCCATTAGATAAAATTAACAGGTTACTGATGAAAGAACAAAAAATCTTCCCTGAGAAAAAGCAAGATTTACACAACATACCAGTCACTGCATTGCTTGTCATTCTGTGTAAAAATCATAGGAAAAAAGTAATATTAATACTTAATTGGCACTAGGTTTGTCAGGAAAATGATTTCTTTTCTGTTTATATTAAAAACTTTAATACAGCTAAGAATATTCTCTTCACTGTGACACTAAAACTAGAATTTCAAATTTTTAGTAACTTCAAATTTAGAAGACAATATAATCTTCTTGTAACTGCTTTTTTTGCTCTCTGAAGATCAAGATGGCCCTTAATATTTTTATATTTTGCACAGAACTAGAATTCTGCTGTTACAGAGACAGAGGGAACGATGTTGAAGCTCGTAACATCCTTACATGCTGGAGATATCAATGAGATGCATGTGATCCTCATATCCAAGCTGGGTAGCTACTTCTCGAAACTCTTCAGTCAAACGAATCAGCCCAAGATCCAAGTTAAACTCTGCAGGAAATTCCAAAATCCAGTATCTGAAATCCACAGACAGTGGTTCAGAAATGACCAGGAATTCATGTGTAACATTCAGTGGCTGAATATATATACTCACATTTTATTCAATAGGACTTATAAATATTTCAGACCCAATAGCTTTTGGGCATAGAGGGTGGACTACCACAACTTGCTGCTGTGATTATCTGCGACACTGAAGTGACAAAAGCCACTTTATCATATAATTTCCTTTGGTTAACTCACCACAGCACAACACAGCAGCATTCTATTGAAATGTGAAATTAAAGTGATGCCTCAGGTGACACACACAAAAGGCACACATATGTGTCCTGACTCATGCTGCCAGGACACCCAAATGACACTTACACTTATCCCTTTCCTAAGTGAGACCCTTTATCTGCTCAGAAAAGATTTTTCAATGAAAATGAAAATCTTAATTTGAGTGGCAGTTCTACCATGATAACCATGTAAATGAGATGTCTCCTCCGTTATTTAAGGAGGTACAGAAAAGGCTTTATCAGTCCTGCTTTCAATACCTCCCTACCTTTCTTCACAGTGATATAACTTAGACCAAAGAAAGATAAAGTGTTTGTTTGAGGGAAGTAGGTTATATCATGTTAGCTTAAAAACTGATGCTTTCTCTTTTACAAAGAGTTGTTATCCCCGCCTGCCCAGGCCTCCGGGGGGTTCCCCGTTTGGATACATCTCGTCTGCCACCCGGGATTTGTGCTCGTCCCT
>JANZLP010000024.1:11123699-11136422 GCA_026930925.1 Chelictinia riocourii
TCGGAATTTGGAGGTGGCCCGTGCCGAGGCCGAGCGCCACGAGCTCTCCCGTCTCAGCCAAGGCCAGCATCCCCCGGATATTTCAGCTACCCCTTCCCCACCTCCCACTGGCTTCAGCTTCCCCCCTGGAGCCGAGCGGACAAGGTAAGGCCACTGGCACCCCAGTGTCCCCAACCCGGGCATCCTCCCCATGTGTGAATCCAGCAGCAAAACAACCCCACAGCTGTGCCAGAGGCAGTGAGAGGAGAGGATGCTCAGCATCCCTGGGAGAGGAGCGGCATCCCAGGGGCAGTGGGAGGAGAGGATGCTCAGCATCCCCACGGCCACTGCAACATCCCCATCCTGCCAGCCCCGTGGGAACCGTGCGGCCCTTGGGGATTTTTCCTGTGGGTCCCTTGCCGGCTTGCAGTGGGTGTCGCTGGGCTGTAGCAAAATACGGGCTGGAGGTACAAGGAAGGTGCAAGGAAAAGCCTAAAGGGGCCCAGTGTCCTCTGAGCCCTTCCTCTGCCCGAGGTCTGTGTCTGACTTGAATTTGCATGGGCCAGGTGGGAGAAAACACCTAAATTCCACTTTTCTGCCCCCTGCTAAAATTGCTCCTTGCAATTAGAAAACAAGATCAGATCATAATAGGAGTTTACATTTTGTAAAATGTTTTGCATCTGCAATGAACTGGCATCTACCAGTTTGCATTCTTCTGTCAGCCATATATTTTCCTAAAAGTTCACTGTAGCAAACAAAACAAAATGCAAAACAGAACTGTTTGCCAAAGTCATGGTGAGCCCAAGGGGCACAGATGAGGAAAATTAAGATTTAAAAGCATATTCAAGATGCCCATTAACTTTCAACATATATTTTTTTTCACCACTTGAATATAAAAGCAGTGTTTCAAAAGCACATAGTGACTCTTGTATTTAAAAATCAAATCAAATTGCTTGGCAACAAAGTGTTACCTTGAGCACAGAATATTAAAGGGTTAGCTACTGTAAAGTTTTGAGAGTTTTCCAGTTGCTGGAACCCAAAGCAGCACAGAATGTAAACATGTATTTGAAAAATGAGCAAATCTATTGTCTTAATCATCTGCCTAAACTCTTGGCTAGACCCAAGTTAGACTGTCCACTGTCTTTCAGAATCAAGTTCAACACTTGTTTAGGACAGGATCTTCTAATGAGTTGTGCTGAGGCACACCTCTGTGCCTTCTCATAGCTCAGAAAGGGAGACATGAGTTTACCTTGGGTGTACCAGGCAAAGTTAGTTGTACAAAACAGTGAAACAATCCTGAAAAAAAGGTACTACTACCAATACTATAGTAGTGCAATTTTCTGCATTTTTTCAGACTGATAAAATCATTAATATTTGTGTGCTTACTTTGACAGCATAGTATAAAAAACAACCCACAATTAGAAATGAGTGTTGACTCTAATGTCAATGAAGAAAAATATCAGGGTTTTGTTTTGTCTTTTAATTTTACAGGGAAGAAATAGTTCAACACTGTATTCCATATGACTCCAGAAGTGCTCAGACGAAGTACAGTTTTTTGGAACAGTAACTTTGGAAAACTTTAAAATAAGCCTTTTAGAACTAACTGCAGTTGTTCAAGTTTTTATCACACCTTTTATTGCAAATATTTTAAGTAGACCTAATTTGGAGTGTTTTATTTGCTTAAAAGAAAAGAAAACATGCAAAGTCCTGATTGACATGATAATAGGTTTGCTATTAAAATGTGCACTGTAAATCAACCAAATTACTTCAGAGCTGAATGTTTCTGCAAGAAGATGAAAGCTAAGCATATTTAACTTTAAGATGTCATTTTTCAAGGCTCTAATTAAGGCTTAAAATATTTTTTCAAGAGTTCTACATTAATATTACTAAAGAGCTTCCTGTTATAAATTTGTTGTGCTAGAAAGAAGCTGTAGAATTCAAAATAGCATTATTATACAATTTTTGTATCAGTCTAAGTATCTTTATTGACACTGCCCTCTAAGAACATTAGCTCAATTGTGTCTGTGTACATAGTCATAAGCATCAAGAGCTCTGCAAAAAAACAAGGTAGTTAAGTCTTTGAGCAGAAAGAGGCCATTGTGTGTGCTAAGGGATGTAGCCTAGTACAGCTGATTTTTTCAACACTAGTAAAAGGTTACAGGCTTTCTATTAACTTGACTGTTCAGGGGTCTCGGGACTTGTAAAGGCTATGTCTTTCCACAGCTCCCTCTTCAGGCAGCTGAAATAAGCACATATGTTTTCCTGAAGCAGTACTGGTCCTCTGAAACATTTTTACCATTCCCTCATGCAACATCTTTCTCCTCCTTTGCATTTGCACATAAAATCTTTCTACAAAAAACACTATGTCACAAAATTATATACCATGTCCTCGTTTATAATACTGTTTCATTGCCAGTCAGTGATAGGCCCCAAATTTCTTCCCCACCCTGGGACTAGACAACTTACATCCTGTCAAATTCTTAAAAATTCATACCACCACAAGGTTGTCAACACCTACTAAAATTAACATATGGTGATTAATGCATAGAAAAACAGTGTTACAGTCAGACCAGTCTTAGTTTAAGGAAGCCCCTACATTTCTGACCTGACCATACTGCTTAGAATGTCAGTGAAAAAGTCTGGCAGTCACTTGTGCCTGCAGCTACGTCAGAGTGTCCTGTTAAATAGCATATGCCCAACAACCACCTACTTTCAAGCCTTCCACAGTTCCCCATAGATCATGTAAGTATTGATGCTAGGAGTGGCCATTTTATTTGCTGCTTTCTCTACAGAACATGACAGAAAATGGAAGAGCAGTGCAGGTCTTGCTACCCCCTGCCACCTCTCCCACAGAAAGCCTGACAAGGAGCAGTATACATTCTCCTGGCCAATGCTGTGCAGATCCATCGTGACTGCTACCAGTCTGTGGACGAACTGACTCACGAGGAGACTGAGAGGGAGAAATAAACCAGCAGCCACAACCCAGTGAAGCAGTTCCTTGAATGACCTCTCTCCTTGGAGGATAAGTGTAGGCAGGAGCTCCTACAGGGGGTAGGACCAGTGGCACAAGAAATACCTGGCTATCCTAATATGACACCAGCAGTTTGACCACTGGCCACAAGAGCAGGTTAATGGCTTGCGACTACATCATATCCCACTTCAGCAACACCACCTGTGTGAGTACTGTTGTGTAGTGAAGCATTGACAGCTGAATTTGCAGGTTGTCACAGCCCTGAAATAGGCAGTACATTCAAGGTTTTGCACTGGAGGAAACTTTCAAGGACCCAGCCCTGAAACTGATTTAGTTTCTGTGCTCAGTGAGTTAAGCAGGACGGAAAAGCTCATCGATGGTCAAGGCAAATACAGGGAGATCATCTACCGGTTACCGTTGCAGGCAAAACAGACCTGACGTGGGGAAACATTAATTTATTGCCAATTAAAATACAGTGGGATAGTGAGGAAAAAAAGACAAGAACTAAAGCATCTTCTCCCCACCCTCCCCTTCTTCCTGGGCTCAACTTCACTCCTCCATCCCCAATTCCTCGAAATCCTACATGTTTCAGCTTTCCTACTGTTAATGTTTGGTGCAAGGAATACAGGAAAATTAAAGTAGGTTGAAAATTCCTGATGGAAACCAATGTAGAAAATCAAAGGAAATTTTATGTCTCAGGACATGATACTGAAATTGGCCGGAGCACTCTTGTAATGAATGGCACTTGCAGCCTTTTGCAGGTAAACAAATAGGAAGTTGCTTTCCATTAAGGAAGACAGATGCTGCAGAGAGCCTGGGTCTCCCCAGAGCAGCTGCGCTATCTAAGATCCAAATAGGTCATTTAAGCCCTGGTCCCACAGTGGAACTATTGGGTCAGAATGTGCCTATCCAGGGATTAAGTCATGACCTGATAAAAGTGAAAAACTGGGATTTTTATATATACTTAAAGCGTGTTTTCAGAACATGAATATTTCAGAGGGAATTTTTTTCCTGCCTCGCTCTTTATATTTGATACAAAGAGCTTCAACTTTTGCTCATTTCAATTCAGCTGATTTTTGCTCCCATTGTTCAGCTCTTTTTTTCATTCAGATAGTTTAATTTACCTACTCTTTTATACACACAGCTACTGTGTTTATGGATAGCGAAATGTTTTTCTATATGTCAAATGAGCTTTTTAAAAGTATTATACTCTGCAGGCACGCAGGGGATGATGTTTAAACATAGATTTCTCCTGCCTAGGCTTCCAGTCGATTGCATTTTGAATCTCCTATGAGGTAAAAAAATTGATTATGGAACATTTTGGATAGGGTTCGGAACATAACTGTATAGCTATCTATTGATGTGCATTACCAGAAGCATCATAAAGCAACTGGGTCCTCGATGTCCTTTTAAGGTTATTATTGGGTAGGGAATGGCTTAACATTTCTAGATTCCTGTTGAATATTTTGAACAGGGAAGAATATTGCTGTAGAAGTCTATGTAACTGGAATGTGATCTTTTCCCTCTTACAGAAGCTGAAAAACTCATCAGACACATACTCGGAAAGGCAATGACTGCTCAGCAGCGAAGGAGCAGTTGGGGACAGGTGGGCAGAGGCAGATGCAAGGCTCACCTGTCTGGCAGTGAGCTGGGGCAGCTGATGCTGGTGGTAAGGAAGGTGGGGAGACTGCTCTTCCTACTGCTCCGCATTGCCTCACCCCACATGCCTTCTCTCTCAGTGGCAGAAGTGGACTTAGCATCTCAGTCCTCTTCTAGAGTCTATAGGGTCGCCGCTGTGTTTTGTTATCCCCTCCCTGGCTGCTTGCTGCTCTGGGAAGGGCAGGGGTAGAAACGGCAGGTCCCTTTACTATAGCTTTTGGCAACAGTGGCCAGTCCACAGTTAATGGCAACTCAGATACCAACAGGAGTGAAAAAACACTTTATCCATACAGTGAGTTTTATAAGATGGCTCAGAGTTGTTCAGTGTTGGGGTTAAGAAAAGGCTGGATCAAAGGTTTTTTGCCTGTTTTCCTTCTCCTGCACTGTCACTTATACTTTAGCCCTTTTCCTACTGAAGGAAACATGAATTTGTATTCCTTGCAGCTTTGATCCTTCCTTATTCATACTTGGAACAAGAACCAACTTTTAATGTTCTCAGTGAGTCTAAAACATTTTCCAAGTCTGTTAATTTCACAACTGTATTATTTCTAATTGCAAAGTCATCATTCTCAATTCTATGACTGCTTTTGGCTCTCTCTCTCTCTTATGATCAAACAATGGAATAGGAGCCCAGGGAAGTTGTGGACTATCCATCCTCTGAAATACTAAAAATGTGACTGGACCAAGCCTTCAGCTACTTGATCTAACCTTGAATTTAGCTCTAAAATTGAAGTTGGAGCAGGTGACTTGTAAAGGTCCCTTCCAGGCTAAATTATTCCATGACTGCATAATTCTGTGATCCTAAAGCAATGATATACAAGCACTCATTTACATTTAAAGATAATAATCAGACAGGGAAAGACTGTAGAAGATGCATGAGTGAATTACAGGACACACATGAACACTGTGGTACCATATTGACTGCATATGAAAAATAAATTCTCATATAGCCTTTTTTTAAAAAAATTAATTATGTAATGAAAACAACAAATCACAGCTTCTCAGTCTTTTAAACCAGAGTTACTATTTTAAAAAATTAAATTCAACTCCATCTCTGTCCACAAATAATGTGGTTTTTTTTTAATGAAATCTTTATCTTTGTCTCCTTGAGACACAATGACAGAAGCAACTACCGTGATTGTGCAGAACTAATCTTTTCAGCCTCACTCACCTATGTGTAGTGGTATCTCGAGTTTATAGTTCTCCCATTATGAAAACTTGCTTATTCTAGAGAGAGCTTTCTAGTACATCTACGTACCATAAGAAGAAAATTTTTTCATGCAGATAGCAAATTTCATTCCATGTGTTGTAAGCATGCTTTAGAAATATTAGACATTCATACACAGAACTCCAGTCAATGCTGAACAGGAGGCTGGCAAGCATAAAGAGTAACAGCTAGACAGCACCCTAATTTTAAATGACCCAGGCAATTTCCTGGGATCTTTGTTCAGCACGGGCAATCAGGTGTTTAGTTTTATGTCTCATCCAAAAAATACTACTTCTCATAGCGGAGCATTGTTCTAATACAGGATTGAGATATTGCCTGAAAAATGCTTTAAAGAGAAGAGTACTGCATATTGCAGAAGTCACCCACTTCTGTTAATGAGTAGTCTTGAATTTCCAAAAAGTGCTGAGCTAGTCTTCTTGAAATAAGCATAGTCCCTTTGCTAGGACTTTTCATGAATGTTGGATGTCCAGCTGAAAGTATTTATGGCTTCATTTGCAGAAGATTTTAATCATCAAGGCGTACTCCATGATTTTAACATCTCCAGAGCTGTTAGTGATCACTGAAATTTTAATTAAGACTTTCTCTGAAGTTGACTTACAGTTTCCCACAAAATGAGCTGGATTGTAAGTGCAAGTGGTCATGAACTTAAGCTGTATGCTTTAAGCTCATCTCTGTCAGAGATGTTCTGTCAATAAATGTTCTCAAGAAGATCTTTATTAAACAGTGGCATTTTGTTCTTCTGTCAGATTCCTTTTTTCAAACTACCTGAAGAAACACAACTCCGGTTAGCGATGTAAACCAGATGCTTAGCTTGTTCGTTCTGCTAACTATATTTTCTCTTTGTAAATTATAGACATGCTAACCTATTTAAAACATAACTCAGGTGGCTGGTGAACCACAGCGCCTGCCAGCTCCTCAAATAAAGAGGATCCACTTACTCATCTGCTCTGCCTCCATCTGCCTGCTAAATTTGGATTGACTGCTCACTGTCCAAACTGATAGTGTAAGGATCTGTTTGAGAAGAATTCTCTGAACACTTTTTTTTTTCTTTCTTTTTCTTTTACATTACCCTCTCCTTTTGTAAAACAGGTTTGTTGCTCTGTGTTAATGTGACATGATGTAAGATGAACTGTCACCACACGTCAGAAATTAGAAAGAAAATATTTTTTCAGACCAGAATTCCTTATGTGATTTTTATTTCCTTTGGCTTTTAGCAGATTGAGTATTGAATTGTTCAACTACAGCCTGTGGATAATTTAATACCTGGAACATTCCTCCTAGTGTGAATTACAGACACATTTGACTTGTTCGACAAGGCCCTGAACATATTGTGTCAGGCCTTATCTATTTCATGGGAATCTTGTAAATATCGATTGATGAAATCCCAGAGAAATCTCTTTTAACAAACCTGCTTTTTAAAAAAAATATACTAAAAAAAGAGACTAGTCATTATCCTTTCCGTCCACTCCCATGTACAGACACTGGATGATTGTCAGGTGATGTAAATCAGCATAGAGCCACTGCTTTCAATAGAGCAATGTTCATTTTCACTACCACATAATTTTACTCCTCTTAAAATTATTTTACCTTTTGAAATTTTGAGAGGTTGCAAGCTTGTAAGAATAACTTGAACAATATTTTCCTCTTAGTTTTATCAGTGTGTATCTGCAGTAAACAGCAGTCAAATCCATGAAATTGCTTCAGTGAAAATTATGAGAATCAAGATCACTATATTTACACAGGTAATTACTTCAGGTGGATGAAAGGCTGCTGTTTTCAGTGCGGAAAACTGAAGTTATGCAAAATTATAGCAAGACTGAGAATCATATTAATTTTACCCAACTTTAGCCATCTACAGGGAAGGGCAATTTATCTCAATAATCATCTCAGATACCTGTCTACATGCAGATAAATCACTCTGGATGTGCTTTCTCTTTCTATAGTCTGCAAGGCGGTCTGTACTCCAAACATAGATTAGCTATGTAATGTTATGTGGCTAATGTTAGGTTGAGATGTGTCCAGCCTTGGGATGACCATCAAAACAAACCTACCAACCAACCAACAAAAAAAGAAAAATTCACTGCTACCATGTGAAAAATACATTTATTTTGTATTTTGTCTTGCATGAGATGCTCTTCTTTTAAGAAAAATATTAAGATAATTCACTGAAATAATTACAATGTTCAGAACTTGGAGACAATTTTTTAAGAAGGACTTGAACAGAAAATGGGTCGAGAGATCGTAAGTAGGTAACAGTTACTCAGAATAGTGAAAAATAGAAACAGTGTAGAATATAAACTATTCCTCATTCAGTAAAGAAGTTGTTGTTTTTTTGTTGTTGTTGTTTGTCTGTTTCATGAAGTATACACATTCTAAACCAAAAATGGCCAAATGAAAAATTCTCATATCAATTTCACAGGGTGTAACATTCTTCCTGAAGTGTCATAGAGAGAAAATATACCTTAACACAATATGCAACAAAGAGGGAGAGGGGGACAATTATTTTCAGTATAATATGGGCATCAAGAGGTTTGAATAATATACCTAAATACTGGCATTTAGTCTGAGAAAATTAAATAGTTCCCAACACTGCATTAACTATAATAATTAGTTCTCCACCAACTACGGTACAAGCCAGTGAATTGTTTTTTTCCAGCTAATTGCATCATATCCAGGGATGGAATTACTTTGACCAAAAGTGGTGCTTCTAAATCTACCATTTGTCTCATCTTAAAGTAGGTCTAAATATGTGAGAAGAGTTCTATCTTTGGAGTCCCTGCTTTGCTGACTGCAAGGGGAGCCCAAGCTGTCTAGCTCAGAAGTATCTGCTCAATGGAGATACTTAAAATTAAGTGAAATTAATCACGTACCAAATTTCTTTGGGAACTCATTTTGGGATCCTAACTATCAAAGCTATAAAAAGTGAGAGGGAAATCATTAGGAAAGGAAAAGGAAGAAGTGAACAACAGAAGAGTTATGGGAGGACATTTCTTGTGACTGCTTGTCCCCTTTTAGGATACCTTGAAAAACCAAAGTTTAGGTGTTACTGATTTGGGGAGAGACAGAAAATCTTTTAAGGATGAGAAAGGTAGAGCATGAAAGTTGGAGTAAGAAACCTTTGTTCTCCAAGAAAATATTTACCTGGGAGATTATGGATTCTGTCGGGTAACTTTAAAGGTCATTCTTTTATATTATTTATGTGTATTTTTATTTATCTACTGTAGTGAAAAATATTTTAATTGAAAATGGATCTCAGAAGGTCTTCCTTCATACATTTTTTTTTCAGTGTTGAATGTATTCATCCAAAAGCATACAAGTATTTAAAAATGCAGTTTCTTTTCCCTGCAGCTGGGGTAAATTAAAAAGTGGAACACTGAAAAAATGCCAAGAAAATGTAGATTTAATGATTTATGTGTTTATTTATATGTGTTTGATGGAAATCACTTTTCACTTCTTTTTCTTTTTCCCTTTTAATAACCTTTTTTTTTGGCATTTTAAGGCTAATCTAGTAAAGTAAGCAAGCAATTGGTTATGGAAAAAAAAAAGAAGGAAAGGGAACATGTAGTTTATGTTGTAATTACAAAGTTTCAACTTTGATTAATTTATAGTCATGAGCAAGCAAACAAAATAGGAGGATGAAAACCTAAAGAAAAAAATAAACTAGAAACTGTGCTTTGCAATCATGGCTCAAGCATCTTGAATATAGCAACACTTGCTATATAAAAAAGCTGTTGCAAAACTTGTGAGTGCAAATGTCAGTGATAAATTTGTATTTCCTGAAAAAGAAACCACAGCAGGAAAGGCTGAGTTACTACTTCGAATTTGGAAAGACAAAAATCAGTGTAATACTCATTTTTATATTTTTATTCATAAAAATATTGTGTATGAGAAAATAGCAGAAGTCTATGTGGAAGGACAAAAATGTGAGGAGTAAGTCCCTAGAAACGAATGCTAGAGAATTTGGTTAGAAAAAAAGTGGGAGGGGTTTTTTTTGGTTGGTTGTTTGTTTTTCTCTTAGCAGGCAGATATTACTTAAACACTGTAGAAGTGTGAAGAGGTCCATCTGAAAAACTGCAGGAAAAAAACCCAAAACTCCACCATCATTCCTAAATGTCATTCTTAAAATAACTAATGCAGGATGAAAGAAGTACCAGACAAGAATTTCCGGCAAAAATCAAAGAATACCATAATTTGTGTCCAAGTCAATGAAAAAATCTCATCATGAAAGACAGAATCTGTAGGTGAAATCTGTAGGCCCAAAACGTCTTTAATTTCAAGGGGTGATTTTACACCATGTAAAATAGCAGCAAATGAAACCTGAGTAGGTCCACTACAGAACTGTTATGCAAATTAATTTAAAAAATAATGTGTTAATTTTTCACAGTCTGAAGCCGCTTGGTATGGTCTTAATTAACTACATGTGTTTAGATGTGGTCTTCTGACAAAATGTGGTATTTCTAGAAACCTGAAACTGGAAAACACCTGCTGCCTTACTCCCTGAGCTATTAGAGATGGGTAACAAGAGGTTATAGGTCTGTATCATAGAGAATGTGTCATGCTCCATCTTAAAAATATTTCAGTTCGGTTTTTTTTTTCATGACTACTTCATGGCTTTCACAGAAAATATAGGCACTATGCAGAAATGTGTCAATTTTGCACAGAAAATTTCACAGAAAGAGTTAAAATATGAACAGAATCAAGACTCAGAAATGTTAGCAAGTCAGCTAGTCTATCTATGTGGTGTCCTAAGGTTCAACTCCAGCAATGCCATTCCTAAGAAATAGGCTGTTGAGTCCTCTAATTCTGGCTGCTCTAAAACTTTTCCAGACAAACTATTCCACATTGCTTCAAGATGTGGAAATTCTGGTAAGATTTTCCTTGAATCCAGCCTGACTCTTTCTTCATGCCGTTTAAATCTATTAATTTGCCCTAATAATTATGGACTTCGAAAATAAACTTCTCCCATTTTATTAGCAGGCATTTACGTATTTGAAGGATGTTATCAGTTACTCTGGCAGTCTTCTCTACGCTAGCAAAATGACCCCAATTATTTTGATCTTTCCTCAGAGCTTGTTTCTGGACCTCTGATCACTGTTTGCTTTCCTGTGCGCGCTTTCTACTTCTATCTCTGCAGTGCAGCACTCAGAATTGGATACCATGCCTTAGCTAAGGCCTTATCATGAAAACCAGAGGATTAATTCATGTATCTTACAGGCTACATTTATGTTTATATATCCCAGTACGGTGTTTGCCATTTCATCTCTCTTCTTTTGTTTCAATTTTGTGTCAAAACATCTCACTTAAATAATGGAAAAATCAGTTTAGTCTTATTTTTAGATTTTTAAATTTTTTTTTCCTGCCTCCAGCAGTGCTCTGATAGTTGTCCTGGAGCAAGTTACTTTATTTTTTTGTGCCTCATTTTTTTTCTTTTTAAAGTGTGAATACTGACACTTCCATCTTTATAGTTCTTTGAAACTTAGAGTTAACTGTTACAATATGTGCAGTAAAGATTAGTATTTCAGATTATAGACAATATTTTAGTACAATGTTTTACTGTTGTCAATTCACTATGTTCCCACACTAAACTGCTTATATGTTTTAGGGAAGTATGAAAATTTAAAATCTTTTCAGATAATATATATACACTAGAGCTTCTGAAAATCCTGCTTTATAATGATCGTTGTTCTTTACTGATTACCCCAAACCACTATAGGACTACTTGCTTAGACTCCAGTCCTACCCTCTGAGACTGGATTTATCAAAAACATAACTTTGATTTTGTTGTGCTGTTGCAATTAATATCCCAACCGCCCAAATTTTTACAATTATCAATTTTTGCCACTCTTTACCAGTAAAATCCAATCATTAAAAAGTCTATGAGACTGGACCAGATGTGTGCATGAAGGTCTCTTAGGCACCAGTATAGACTCCAGACTGTTGGGATTCATCAGTAGAATGCATTAAGCTGAAGAATAGTAATTTAATGACTATAAAAACATTGTTTACATGTCCATCGCACACTGAATTCAGTTGGAAAAGAATTTCCTAAATTCTTATTTCATTATTCTTACATGTTACCAAGAGGAAAAATGAAAGGCTACATACAAGTATTTTAGAGTCCCTTTTGAAAACCTAACAGATAATTGGAACATGAATATTCATTTAGAAAGTTATGCCTAGGAAGCTGCCTGGACATCTCCTGAAGGCAACGCTTGTTCCTTAAAAGCAGTGTTCTGCTTCTGAAAAAAGCTTCTTCTGAAACAAAACCAAAACCAACCAAAACCCCAAAACAAATCCAAAAGAGCATTTAGTATTACAAGGGGATACCAAGCAAACTTAAGAAAGTCAATAATAATAAATCAACACTATTAATGTGTAAAGATAACATATTTTAGAACTTGTCCTGAATTGTCTGCTGGTTCTGCCAGCCGCCCTGAAAGCATTGTGGCAGAAGTCCTAACATGGGTCTTTTGCTGCCTCTTTCCAGTAACGTTCTGCAGTCAACCACTGACCACGTGTACTGGTGCACCACTAACTGTGCTCACTGTCCTGAGCTTTGGTAAGTCCAGCATACGTGCCTGAATATTATGTGAAATATGGAACTAAAGGGAGGCTGTGGACTCCTTATCATGGGTACCACATCATACTTCCCCCAGTTTGATAATATTTGTATTCCATTGCCAGATCTCCTTAACTAAGCTGATATTTCTGATAACTTCAAAAAGCTACGTCTAATCCTCAGTCATATTCAAAAGCAGTACCTATTCACATAAGGCTTCCGCACACCACATCAGTGAAATATTCAAAAGCAAATTAATGATGAATGACAGCAAATGACAACTGACAGCATTTAAAATGCTAAGCCTAGAGCTTGTATCCCAGTCAC
>JANZLP010000024.1:11941843-11957192 GCA_026930925.1 Chelictinia riocourii
TCTTTTTAGATAGCTTAGAAGTATCCATATGGATTACGTCAAAATGTAGGCATAGATAATATAAGCGCTAATGAGCATTTTTCCTTTATGACTCCTGCCTTCCTTATCTGATTGTCTGTAGCCTCCTAAAATGAGGGAAGTTGACTCCTAAAATGTGGAAAGTGAGGGAAAGAATGATTCTTTTGATGCTACCTTGCCTGTGATGTTTGAGGGATAAGAGAAGAGAGTCCTTACCCAAGGAGTTTGGTTCAGAGAGTGTAGAATCAAATTCCAATTTCCAGACAAGTTGAAATGACTTGCTAATAATAGAAATTAATTATAAATTAGAAAGACTCTCAAGGCTGGTTCCAGACATACTGAATGAACAAAAGAAAAAGGGAAAAGGGGAAAGTGAAACAAGAAAGACCTTGAAAATAATAACCTCCATCTCTCTGTATAACTTTAAATACTAGATCTAGGGTTTGCACTTGTGGTTTCCTTCTGGGTATATGATAAAATCTTGCTCTAACAAAGCACTTGTGATTTCTTTTCACTTCAATTAAAATAAGATTTTTAAAGGAATTACTCATACTTAAGGGTAAGCATGTCTTCTGTTTCCTTGAGTTAGTGTGTAATCATACACCCAAACTGTGAGTTCTGTTTAATTTAGCAATTGCACTGGACATATTAAAAATGTCTCAGCTGATGGAAAAGAACTCCTTAACTTTATGGTTTGTGATTTTTGATGTCTTATAAAAACAATGTTATTTATGAAAGACCATGAACATATGACACATTATTGATGCCTTACTATATCATTGCTTACAGAATTTAATTTTTATTCATCACAGAACACAAACAATATCAAGTAACTTAAATGGCCAGTTGTGTAATATTTTGTTAGTAAGCATCTGGATTAAAATGTTCACAAAAAGCCCCATTTTTTCTGAATTACATAAAAAATACATTTTTTCATGGGAGGATTTGTGAATAATTAAAGAACAATTCAGTCAAATTCCTATTAAACAAGTATTTTATATAAAACAGTGACAGTGAATAAATGTTTTGATGTATAAAAATAGCAATATTTTTAACTTTTTTTCTGACAAACACCTTTTTTTTCACTACAATATCCAATGTGATGTCATATATCATAGCTTATTTACATCAAAAACTATAGGAGATGAAACTTGAATTTAAAATTTCCATTTGATCATCATTAGACAAATCAAGAGATTCTGTCTAGAAAAGACTCCAGACAGAGTCTTTTTAAGTAGTAAAGTTCCTAGAACCAACATCTTCACAGAAAAAAAAAACAAACAAACAAACAAAACAATTTGTAGACAGGTGCATATTCATATTTTCTGTTAAAAGAAAAGTAAAAAGAACTCAGAAAACATTCACTGTTTTATTAATGCACATTTTCATTGTTTCAAGCCATTATTTCTATGACAGATAATGGAATTGAAACAAATAAATTTATTAATAGCAGTTGATAATCTGTCTATGAATATCAGGTTAGTAATTATTGATCTTTAATATAGATAGTATTATTACAACATCCTCTAACAAAAAGAGGGTATTTTTGATTGATCTGCAGAAATTATTTTAATAATTTCATGGCACGGGATTAACAGAATTCTAAATATATGTAATCAGATTTAATACACTTCAAAATGTATTTATTAGTGCTAATGTCATCCTAGAAAAGTGGACTTAAAAATTGAAATTTTCTGTGAAAACCATTGCTTGAAATTTTCTCTCTAGAAGATCCAGATGAAAAGTATTGTGCATAAAACACAATGCTGGACTTAAAAATACATGTTCCTGGCCCTTCTTTTATCTCTGTTAAGGCATTTCACTTCATCACAACTGGTTGAAATGAGGGTAGTCACATTGTTCTACTCTGTAAAATGCTTTGTAGTCTACTGAAGTACTAGGAATATTTTGGCCTCTAAGATTTCCTATGCAGTTGCAGCATTTCACTGGAGCTGTAATTCAGGTTCTTCCCATTCCCTGTTCCATTCTTCCGATGAAATTTCTTGATAGAATTCAGTTATCATGGTGTGTTTCCGTAGAGGAGTTGTTATGATGTACTTTTGTAACAACTCCAAAATTAATTTTATGAAATATTTTCTTCCACAGTGTTTTATAGTTGACAGTTTGTTTCTGTTTTGGACACACATGAAACATCATTTATAAGACCATGTAAAGTTCCAGTCACTCATATTTGAGGAAAAAAAAATGAATGCAGAGTAAGAGAAGTGCAGAAAAGGGATATTGTACACACAGGGAAATAATCAATTAGATAAAATATGAATCTTCCAGATGAAATGAGAAGGGTGGGGTTCTTTATTTAATCCTAACAAAATAAATTCTGAAAGAAAAATGACTCTTGTCTCCATAGCCTCAGCTGTATGATCATCAAAGAAAGAGAAGAGATATTTGAGTAAAATACTGAATTGACAGAAGAGCAAACATGTTTGCATACTGAACCTGTGGAGGAATATTTGTGAGGAAATTTTAGTGAGGAAAGTAATGTAGCTGGCAATGAGGAAGGTACTAGGTAATTTATTAGAGATAATACAATAACCCTCAATACAAGAGAAGTGATTCAAAGACCTAGGAGGCTCCTTCCACTTGTATACCATGTGAATTTCAAACCATGAGACTTTCCTGATGGATGGAAGTTACATTTTTCAAGTAATTCTAGTGAAAACTGTTTTAAGTTACAGAGTTTTTGAATGAAGTGGTTCCCCCTTTAATTGCAGTAAGAATTTTTCAAACACGTGGCTTTGTGTTGAGAAAAGCCTAAAATTTCAAAGTTTCACCATCTTTTTTCAAATCCCTAATGTAAAATTTCATGAGAAATTATGTAAACAATCAATATTTTTCCAGTAGCAATTTGGAAATATTTTGCAAAAAGTTGCAAAAGGACTGCAGGAGAATGAAGTAATAAATGAGTAACTTAATACATAGAGTAGAATACGCGCTTGTGTTTTGGTACATAAAAATAGGTTAAATTCATCAGGCAAGTTATCGGTTGTGAATTATTCACTATGTTCTACTGGCTGTAATTCTTTTTGCATTTAATTACAAGGGGCTACAGATTACTTAGAGGTCTTGTAATGCATGTGCATGCCTGCCAAGACCACTAATGGAAATTGCATGCCATTGCTGAGAGAAAAGTATACACTTCAGTAATTACATGTGGTACTCTAAATGCAGATGCAAAAGTAATTATCATAAACTGGTACTCTGCATATTGGAATGCTGTATTGGCTCAGTACATTAGCTTTCACTTCCGAAGATCATCAGGACTCAATACATAGCTAGTTCTCTCATGAAATAAGTTTAAAGGTCTCCAAGTAGCTTCCTTTCGTTCTTAAAAAAAAAAAAAAGTGCTGCATGAGTAGCTCCCCAGGGAGCGCTACATTCATTATTGCACTAGAGAAAAGAGTGTTATTGGCCAGCACTGAAGTATTTTGGTAGAACTGTAAAGGACAACCATATAATGCTTGAGTTTAGCTACTCTTTGTCACATTTTCATGACCACTAAAATTTATATAACAGAGCAGGGAAGCTTAAATTCACAAGAGGTTTATTCAAAATTCTGCTCCTGAAATTTCAGTAACAGAGAAGCCTTCAAACTATGACCTTGCAAAGAGATGAACAAAGAAAGACTACAGAAAGGAAAAAAATTGTCTGTGTCAGAGATAGGATTGGATATCCAGCAGGGCTATGAACTTCAGAAGTGAATGATTCCTTGCTGTAAAATGGTTTTAATTTGTGGCCTTTGATGGTGGCAGTACTCCAAACCTGGCTGAAACATTGCAGAACTTCAGCATTTCTCCAATATAAAATGTGAAAGTGAACATTTTCAAAGATATTTGGTCCTTCTGTCTCGTCACACATGGTTGATGTGTTTCCTTGTTATACATTGGCTAGCACTTCTAGACCACTGTTGCTGCAGAGAGCTAGCCTTTTTCCCATTAATTTTGTTCTTTCTATACTATCTTGAATCTCAGATTAACCCTTGACTTCTCTCAACTCTTGACATCCTTAAAATCCTTCAAAAAGCTATTTCAAATTTATGAAATAAAGTTGGCACTGATGTCTCACATTATTCTTATCAATTCATGAGGTATGAATGGAGAAATTTCCTTGTTTGTAATCTGTGGTGCAATTTGTGTTTTGCATATCTTACTTACACAGTGGACTTTTACATACAAGGAAATTAGACAGCCCACTTTAGAAGAATAATGATGTACAGTTAGGCCTTCTCTTGTAAATTCTTCATATATATGCATAATTTTAAACATAACAATACCTGTCCTATTTTTGATGCAATGCAATTTTGGGGCAATATGGCCTTGAACATTAAATGTGAATATGTTTATATTTTAAAAATTTGTTTAAAATGATGGCTCAAAACATTCTTGTGAATCATTATGGGATATTTCCCTATCTATGAAATTTCTTGAGGTTCCACACATTTTGCTTTTTTTTTTTAATTAGAAACCAGTGACTAATTTGTGTCTCTGTGCATTTCTTTTTTTCATAGCAACTATTAAAGATAAGTCCTAGCATATTTTAAAAGCAGTTGTAGTTTTTTTATTTTTTTTGTCAGCCATAATAAACCTAAATAAACTTAACTAATCTTATTTATCATGTAAGCAAGTTAATATTCCTAGGTAAATGTTTGTTCTGCCAGTGATAGCTTACTCTTAGTGTTATGGATACTTTCTCTTTTGTGACATTTTCATGGAAAGTGATGGTGAAGCACAAGAGTTCAGTTTATAATTCATTAGACCTTCACTAACGACTGATGAAAGTGTCCCTTCCCTATTTTCAGTTTTTCAGACATTGTACCTGTGTGAAACTTCACCATTGCTATGTTAAACTTCACTCTTGCTATCTGTGCAGCTCTACAGTTTTGCTTGTAATTTTCTTGACTGCAGCTCATTGTAAAATGTTTTTATATCTTGTGAATGTTGAAGCTTCCAGACTCTGGGCATTGCCCTGGTTTGTGTAAGTTGCCACAGTTCATGCACTTTATTTTTTCTGCATCCTCTTGCAGTTTTTCCTGAAGTCTCCTCTAAGCATTTGCTATTTGCCAGTTTCTTCTCTCGCTGATCAGCAGCTTACCTTTAGCTACCTCTGATTTGCCTTCCCAGCTTTCTGTCCTGACTAATATTTTATAACTTGACTCAACCTGATAGTACTAAGTTTAAGCCCCCGTTTTTCATCAGTCTCCTCTGTCATCATGGATTCTTGGATCACCATCTGATCTCTGATGTCAAAATACTACAGTTACATTTCTGACTTTGGAATTTCAAGTCATTGACAAAAAAAGGTTAAAGGATTCTATTTTTGCAGTGCCATCTAAAACTTCTAGGACTCCCACTCTTCATGAGATTATAGCTTTTTTCACACTGTTTCACTGCTTTTTCTTAGGTCATCTTCTCATCCTGCCTTATTTGCATGTTATTTAAAATGTGATAACATGACACACTGCAGTAATCAGGGGAATAACATTTTTGTGGCTCTTTTCTTATTAAGTCAAGTTAGTGTCTCTATAGCTCACATTTTTTCTTAAGTATTTTCTGATTGCAACCACTGCCTGAGAACCAAGTTCATGAAGGTGTGTTTGTTGTTCTGTCTACCCATCTCTTATTTATTCTCTCATTCCCACATGTCCTTTCTCTTGTTCTTTATTTCATTGCAAGCTTTTCCCCTCTCAAGTTCCTTTTCTGGGCCTGTGTGCTCTTTTAGTACCTCAAACAATGAGATCCTTAACTTCACATACCTTTAATTTTTTTTTTTTTTAACTTGTTTTAAGAACTCTTAACAATCTGCACATGGAGCCGTCTGGAAGAAAAAAAGCTTAAGCTTCTTTATGTCTCTGGGATGATATAACCAACTCAGACTGATCCACCACGCTGTTAGCTATGCTGTTAATAAAGGGTGAAAAGGGATATTCCGTATGCTGCAGGTACCTAAGAAGCTACTTACATGCCTGAAGTTAGACACAAGTTTTACTAATCTGAAGTCAACTGCACATACTTCATCCGACCAAAAGGCATAGGACTTCTTATACCAAGATCTTCATAGCACTCCGGAGACACACACGAGGAGGAAATCTTCCTTAAGAGAGGACTTAATGAGAGGGTCCAGAGAGAGGAATCCTGGCACTAAACATACTACCACACAGAAAAATGCAGGCAGGCAGTTATCCTCAAGGGTGCATCAGCAAGCAAACAACAGAGAGGTTGGCATGTACGCGAGTGTTTGTTTAAAGCACCACCTACCTGCAGCAGGAACTGTTTTAAGTATCCTATTCATGTCAAATATTAAAATGAAGGTGTTTCTGTAATGGTTGTCATGATTATTTACCATCTGCTCACAAGTCAATTCATTACCATAAAGATTTAACCAAATAAAATAAGTTAACCTGTTACAAGTGATGAAATACTGTAATTAGTTGTGTCTGAAATAAAAAAATGGAACATTTAGTTTACCTAATAGCTGTTTAACTGACTGCAAGAAGTGATTGTTTTGCATGATACCTGTAACTAAAAGAAATTTCATCAAACTGATTCAGAGATTAGGTATGTTGAGGGAATGGATATTCACAGAGTTTTTATGTCAAGTCGGGCACTTTCAGGCAGATAGTGCAAAACCATACACCTCACAGATACATGTTTGTTATCTAAGTGCACTAGATATTTTTCCACTCCTATCAATATGTATTTTTGATTAACCATGCAAAATAAGTTCAGTTATAAAAAAAGAATATTTACAGAAGTGAGCGGATGAAATAAGCAATTTATAAAAAGAAGTTTTTGTTGAAAATTGGCAGGCTATGAATGTGAAAAGGAAAGGTACATTTGTGTATACAACAAATAATTAACAATGGAAATTCACTGCTGTTAGCACTACTAATGAAATAATTTGGTTTTGCCAAGCATTTCATATTTGCATGAGTATCAATAGCGTCTGTTTTTGTATTGGAAAGCAGTAACAGTATTAGTTCCTGGTTTTAACCACATAAAGAGACTGCCATCTGTATAGTCTGTAGTATTAATTTGGGGCTGAAGAGTTTCTTCACAATTATTTCATCAGGTTGCTTGGTTTTCAATGACATAGAATTAATCCTTAAAGACATTATTTTTAAAAGGATAAAAAGTGTTGTAACACTGAAGGAGACACAAAATGAAAACAGTACCTGCTCTGCAGAGCTTTGCATATGGAAAACAATACACGCATCAGCAATGCAGACATATAAGAAAAAGGGTTTTAACAGTAGAGACAGAGCAGACAGAGTTAAGGTGACAGCAAACATATCCTTTTATGTAAGCATTCTCTAAAGCAACAGACCTATACTGAAGTTGGAACGCCAGCCTGCGATTTATAAGCTTTTCTCCTGCTTAAGGAAAATCTTTGGGTGTCTGAAGTTGAACAGAGAATGAAATAAGTCCAAATCATTAAAAGGAGAGAAGTTGAAGCTGAGGACCCATATTTTCATCTTTTACACATCTAGATAGCAGACATGCTTTGCAAAATGTTACATCTTTCATTATTAAAAAAAAAAAAAGAGAAAAAAAGGAGAAAGTGTCATTCATTGTTGAGCATATCCATTAAAATGAAGAGTTTTATTTAATTAAAGCTGGAAGCTTTGGTGATCCTCCACTCTTTCCCTTTTCTCCTTCCAAGAAATATCAGATGGAAGGGAGGCTAATTGTGCCATACGGACTTCCACTTAAAGCTCAGCGCTGCCCACCTAAACACTAAAGCTCTTAGCATTGTCTTAGGACTTTTGTCCCAGTCCTATGGGACAACTGTCACATCCATAGTTTGAGACGACTTCAAATCAATGTTGTTGGAGCAGGATGAAATGTGAAATGATTTACAAAGGAGAATACTAACATTTTTGCTGTTTTGTCAGATCTTGCACTGAGCTTCCTTTTTTACTTTCTTCCCCCTCCCCGTAACCTTTGGGCATAAATGACAATGTCACTTGCAGTTAAAGCAGAGCACTTTGACATAGCTGACATCAAATGTGCTTAATGCTAGATCAGCCTGGAAAGTGTCAAAGGCTGGCATGTCTGAGAAAGAAAGTGTGTATATGACTGCTGAGGAATATTACTCTGTTCCCAGGATACTTGTTACAGAGTGCTAATGTCAGAATGTCAACAAGGGAGCTTTTAAACACTGGAATTAGTCAAAGGTATAGCTTAAAGTATTTCTGAGGATAGATTGTTCAAATTGATTACCCCCCATTGTTGTTTCTTTTGCTTTTTTTCCTTAGGCATATTAGTTCCCTCAAACTTCGTAATTGGTTTAGATTTCAGATAAATTAAGTCCGTTTGCTGTACATAGCTTTATTAGAATAATCATTAAAATTCATTATTCCTTAGCATAGCAAAGTATTTATTTATTTAAGATTTGTCCACTGTGTAGCTCAATTTGGCTGACATCAGCTGAGGGTTCAGTCAAACTATTCCAGGTAGGAATGCTGGTTCTATTAACAGACATTAATAAATAATAATATAAAGAGAAGAATGTGAAATTTTATAGCCAGGCAATCTGTACACAATAACATTTTAAATATTGTTTGAAAAACAGCATAGATTATGTCAATGTGATAAAATATTCTTTTTAAGTATGATTAAATACATTTTTATATACATTCAAATATGTTCTCATGTGTACAGACTAATAAATAGATAATGTACCTAAATATGCTTGGGAACAACAGTAAATGAGTTTTCAGATCTGTCAAACACTTTTTTTGTTGCTGTTGCTTCAGGCTTCTTCTTTTCATATGTTATACTTTGTATCTTGAGTTAAGCTAGCTGGGTATGCCTGCTTTTTTGAGGGTGTTGGGGGAGGACCTTGTATCAGAATACCAACTTGATTAGAAAATGCTGCCAGCTTAGAACTGTAAGTGGCTATTTTTTCTTGTGTGTAAGTGCCATGTTGAACTTATTTTCCTCCAGTGAAAATGACTTACCACAGAGCAGAAGAATGAAGAATTAGCTTGTAGGTGTTGCTCATTAGAGACGATGCCCTAATAAAACAGAAAGGTTTTGAGAAGTAATTAAGCTAGACCCGTTCAGAAAGGGGAGTCTGAAACTCCCCCAGAAGAAGGACTGGTGAGAGAGACTTTTTTTTTTGTCACTTGTTACTGTGGTCTACATTTATTGGGACCTTATTATTTTTGACGTTTGGAGTCCATACAGATTTGATTTGACCTTCTAGTTAGGAGAAAGTCCCATCTATATTCATGTGAGGTAAGATTTCATGTCTGTGGGAAAGTCAAAATTGTTCTTACGCTGCTGTTAACAGCAAAAGAATATCTGGAGGAGATTAATTTAGTGCTAGAAGCAGAGAAAATTACAGAATATATGGATGATTTTAGGCATTTTATCTGTTCTGCTGATAAGATTAAAAAGTTACTATATGCAATCAGCTGTTTTAAGTATTGGGACTTCTGTTTCAGAGCCTCCTCAGCTCCTCTGTGAATAACTCCCAGCTTCTACATTTTTACCTCATAGATTTCAAAGACTTCCTAAAGTCTGATCAAGGTACTGTGAATAGGCACCAGAGAAATTTGCAGATATTACCCAGATGGATGAAGTATTTCTACAATTGGAAGCAAAAGAATGTCTAAGAATGGGCAAACTTCCATACTCAAAATTAACTAATTTAATTGAACTGAGCCTTAGTAATTATTACCATTAAGCCAAGTGCTTGTGGGAGATACTATATTATATAAAGTTAAAAGTGATTACTGTACTTACAGTTATTCCTACATGTGAATATGGTCCTCTCAGCACAGATGGGATACAAAGAGATATTTGCATTTGTGCCAAATTAGACAAAGTGGCATTTACACTGACGAAAGATAAGTTCCAGATACACTGATTCAGTCAAATTTAAAATCCACTTATTCTACCCTGTGCACGGAGATTAAAATGGGAGTTGCAATTATGTGCCTGTGTTTTAATAACTGGAAAATATACACTGAAACAGATTGTTATTTAGCCCTGAAGAGGAGTACGTAACAAAGAGAATCCTTCACTGTTTAAATTAAGGTTCTTTAAACAGCAGGGCAGGATTTCTGAGGGTTAAAGCGACTACCCTGCAAACACTTGTGCAGATAGGACTATTCAGTAAGATTCCCAACTTTGGCACGCTTCTGTTAGATCCATGTCTAGGTGTAAGTAGAGAGCTACACACGATATTTTTTGAGCTAGTTTTCAAAGCAGATTTGGTTTAGGTTCTTTGTCATTTGCCTTTCTGTTTAACCCTGTACGGTTTCAGGGATGATCTAGTGCCTTAATTCCCTGTCTGATGCAGGTCTGTGGTTTTCTGATCACACCCATTAGTGGAGACCTCGGACCACAGGGACGATGTTTGCTGGATGTCATTGTGCTACACAAGAGGTACCATAGCAACTGTCAGGAAGCCCAACAGCCATGTTGCAGGCACTGTGATTTCCAGATGCAACGCGTAGTTTTAATTAGCAGTGTAGCTGCCACCGTATAGAGCTCAGGCTTCTTGGGTGACTCTGGAGCACTCCCCCATAAGCTGGTTGCCGCTGTGGTCAACCTGTTAGCAGAGCTCATAACGGTGTTTTTAGAGTAACCTCAGGTACGTCTGTCTGTCTAATCTGCAGTCATAGCAGTCGGTGCAGTGCAGACACACACTTAGCCCAAAGCTATAGAGAGTTTTTCTTTGAAAATAATTACCCATAAAAAAAGATCTCTAAAATGCAATGATCTAGCAGCAAGTGTCATTCCACAAGAGCACCAAAAAGCCACAGTGCCACTGTATGACACAAAGCAACAATAAAGTCCTTCGTGCAGTCTTAGAAATGGAGCAAAACCTGGAAGTCAGGACACCTCTACTCTTCCTAACTCTGTTAACGTTTTCTTTGACCTTGGATAATTCACTACTTGTCTGTTACTGCAGGTTGCTGTCTCTAGATAATCATATATACAGTAATATTTACTTCTGATATAGATTTAAAGGCCTGATTAAGTGTTTTAAAGCTATACATAATCTTCCAAAGAATGTAATATAGCTCTTATTATTGTCACATCTCTGGTTGTGATTAACACTTGATTAGTGTTACTTCCATTGAACATTGTTTAGAGTTTTCATCTATTTTAGTCTGCCTGTTATTTTGAGTATTTTTCTAATATTAGACATTTGATATGGTTTTTAATAGCTTTAGTAAGCAGTCTTACCCTGCTTGTATATTCATACCATTCGTATAACTAGCTCTCTGCACAAGTAAAACTATTCTCCTACCCACAAGAGAACAGACCAAATAATCCACACAGTTCAGATATATTTAATAATCACAAATAATCTAGTTCATGAATATTTCATACTGCCTCACTTTCACCAAGCATATAGTCATGCTGAATGTCTGTATCATCGGATTATGCAGCGAACAATGGAAAACATATGTTCTATGTAGTTTTTCTTAACAATTTGCTGAAGTGAGAACACCTGGCATGGTTAGAAATAGGATGCAAAAAAATTGTTTCCTTTTGTTATTTGCACTCCTGAAATTTTAAGTTGCATCCCAACTATAGTCATGTCTTTAACTTTGGGAAAAAATATTTTTAAAAGGGTTTTAAAGATTTATTTTTTAATTAATGAAAATATATTCATTTCTACTTGTGGTAAAAATGCACTTTGCATTCCTCATAGAGCTATATGGGTAGCATTCAGAAACGAAAACAAAAGCAGTATCTTGCTTTCACAATATTTTATTACTTTTAAAATCTTTTTAGTTGTTATTCATATTGCCTAAATCATTGATAAGATAGTGGCAACACATTGAAAGCAATATTCCATTAACTGATAGACGGGAAACTCTGCCTATGGTTGTGACAGCACAGGGCTGTGCATTGATATTGCATGTGACAAGGGTTCCCTGTTTTCATGAAAATGCAAGCAGGTCCACTTCTAAATGGCACTAACAATCTCAATTTTTAGCAGTAAACTAAACATAAATTTAAAAACCTCAGGTAGTTCTAGGAAGAGACTTGCTGCCTGTGGAATGCAGTTAGCAAGTTATGAAAATTGTTCTGAAGACTCATGGTCAAAAATGTTTAGGTTTTTCCTGTAACTATTTTAAACGTGCTAAAAGAGTGTGTTTGTATTTCTGTTCATACTCAGTAGTCACAAAAGGCATTGTTGCAGCAAATTGTGTATGCATGTTCATAAATCCCATTGATATCAGTAAGATACAGCATGCATAGGGAAGTTACGGAGACAACTGGTGAACCAGAACCAAAATGAATCATTTGCTAAAATAAAACCACATATTTAGAGCAGACTTTAGTTAGGGGAGGTAGGTGGTAAATGGTCAGGCCGATCTAGCTTTGTGAGAAATAGTTTACAAAAGCACGGTCAAGTACAATAGCTAGTAAGAAACCCATTTCAGGTTTAATAGCTCAAGTGTGGGTGACCTCTGATGGTATCATGCTCTTGGAATCTGAAGTGTTTGTGCTACAAGCAGAAAATCTGTTACTCCAGGGAGAATATTTGTGTGTGTGTGTGTTATAAAATCATGGTAAAATGTAAATGTAACATGTACTTTGGGTTAATAATTCCAAGTGCTCTGAAGATACAGGGGAAGAACTTGAAAAAAACACTCCTAAATGTTAATTCTTAAAAAATAGTCTCAGATGGTAATATTATTCTTCTCAAAGTTAAACCACAGAAGCTCTGAGCATAATGCCTCAATGTATTTCTTCTAAAGAGGGGTAGCTGGAAAGGGTTGCTTTGAATAACATTTTTGGTCTAGTGAATTGCATCAGTGGTTGGTTGAGAGCACAGTAATGCAGAAAAGGGACTTGATAAGCCAGATCTCATAAAATTAAATGGCTATGATGGAGACCTAACCTAGCTTGACATAGCCCAGCATAAGAACAGAAGAATCCTCTGTTCTCCTGATTCCCACCAGACCTTTGGTTTTCTCTTCAGGCCTGGTGTCTTCTCTCTCAAGAGCTTAATAAAATGACACTGCAGAAAAAGATGAGGAGCTCCCTGGGAGAAGCCAGCCCAATCTTTAATCGCCAGGCCTGTCCTGGTGCCAGCACTGCCTTCCCAACAGAATCTGGAAACTGCCAACTTGGGCAGCACCGCTCTGCCCTCAGCACTCCCTGACAAACTAATCAGCAAGTTAACAAATGGACAGATTCACCCATGCTTCCTTGCCACTGGTAAAGCCATTCTGAATCTGCTTGCCTGCTGGTTTAGTTTCAGAGGGTTTCTTTATCTGATGAGTGCTCTCTGTCCAGGAAACCTTTAGCTGGCAGTGACTAACTTGGAGCAGACGAGTATTCTAGCAAAAATTTTGGGAACAAGTTATTTTATATTCATTACAGAAACCAGTAGTAGTATTATGGCTAGTGACGGCACATCCTGAGATACAATCAAATATAATAACATATTGCTCATGCTTTGCATAGCCAATATGACTCCTGGCATCACTTAAACAATATTTCTGGCAGTAAGCAGTGCCAGGAGGTTATGGATGGTTAAACACCTTTCATGAACACAGCAATCTTCTAGGATAATGACAATAACGAACTGATTTCATTGTAGAGCAAATTCAATAAAACTGATTAAATACAGATTGCCAGACTGTTTTCTGGTTTACAACTGGGCAATGCTTTAGCAGTGCCAAATGCATTTTGTTTTCCCCTGTTACAAAATGACATGAAAACTGCTACTAACTTTGTTAAGAAAAGTGCTCTCCCCAAAATTAAAGCTGTCTGGCTTGGGATATGATTTATACACTGAGGGTGTTCAGCAAAATTAGTATGCAAAAGGTCAATGTTATCCAGCTCCCCAGACCTATTAGCAAATAAATCAATCCTTACTTATCTGCCAGTTTAGGAAGGGTCCCTGAAACAAAGCCAGCTTTTC
Source organism: Chelictinia riocourii (assembly GCA_026930925.1). NCBI lineage: Eukaryota > Metazoa > Chordata > Aves > Accipitriformes > Accipitridae > Chelictinia > Chelictinia riocourii. The sequence continues at coordinate 11,955,782 of JANZLP010000024.1, forward strand.
CCTTTAGAGGCTGAACCTTCATCATGGCTTTCTGCCCACTGTGAACTGGTCTATCTCCACAGCTAGGACTGACACAGGCTTGGTCTGCAGTGGAAGGTGTAGCCACTGCTTACCTTTCCAGTTCCAGCTGTATGAACAGCCTCTTATTTTTGTTATCTGAACAGGTCCACAATTGATGTTCAGCTGGAAAACAGGTCGTTTTCTCCCATGTCTGCTTAGTGCTACAGTATTGGCTGTCTGTAGAGTGATTAGCTCTGTGCAGTACGCTCATTTCTTTCTAAAACTTAATCTGTCTTGGGGTTTTTTTTGTTTGTTTTAGCTCAATTTTCTTGTTGAGTTAGCAAGAGACTCTGAGATCGTGATATGTCACTTATCTGTTTTCAGTGCACTGAAGTCTGCTGTAGCAGAATGTCTGAATGGCTTGGGTTCCTGATATTCACAATATTTTAACATTTTCAGCACTACTTAGACAGCGTGGCAAGCGGTAGTTACAAAACCGGTATCACTGAAACACAAGATGTAAACCTGTACGGTCGTACCAGCCGGTGCTGCTGCTGGGGTCTGGGTCCCGTTAGGAGCCGAACCCCTGGCAGCTGCCGGGCTCGGGGCGACTGTCATGGGGTGGGTGAAAAGAGGGAGCACCCAGCCGGCACCAAAGGGCCCCGCGGGAGAGCAGGGCTCTCTCTGCTTCTCTGTTCCCGGGGAATGGAGTTTTTACCCAAAGGGGAAGGGGTTTGGGGGGAGGGTTTTTGGAAGCCTTTGGTGATGGTCTGGCGTCTGGGATGATTTGACTTCGGCAAGAGCAGAAGCCGTTTGGTGAAACGGTGGGATTTGAGACACCTCCTCCCACCCCCCGGAAGAAGGCGGCCGGGTGGGGAAGGAGCTGGCAGGGGTGTGCAGGGATGCATCCCGGGAGATGCGCGGCGGGGAGCGGCCCCCCCGGGGACTGCGGGAATACCTGGCGCTGGGCTTGGACCTCGCAGCAAACTTGGAGGGCAACAGCATGAACGACATCCCGTCCCCCCCACCCCCACGCAGGAACAGCCGAGCCCGCGCAAGTGCCCCCCCTCCGCGGGTGGCGGGGCGGAGCGAGGCTCCCCGGGCGCGGGCACCACGCGGGGCCGCTTCCACGCCGCGGAGGGGAAGGTGGCGTGAGCTTGATCGGTTATCCGATCCGGCGGTGCGGAGCTGGAAGAGGGGCGTCGTTCGTCGGAGGGACAGGACAGCCTCTCTCCCACCCTTTGGGGGCTTGCAAATGAACGGGCTGGGGGTTTGCTGGTGGGTTTTTTTGTTGTTTGTTTTTTTTTTTTTTTTTAAATAGCAGCCAGACGGTGGGAGAAGCAGCACTTCTAACGCGGGAGTTTGCTGCTGCGTGTATATTAAAAAAAAAAAAAAAAAAAAAAAAAAAAAA
>JANZLP010000024.1:12022565-12032884 GCA_026930925.1 Chelictinia riocourii
TCCGGTGTTTGATGATGGTATAGCACACAGACCCTAAATTAAAGAGAGTACTGTCAGAAATTGCTGTAAAGTGAATAATGGAAGCTGAGCTATCCAGAAAAGGAAATGAGAAATATAACCAGAAATGTCAGATAAATACATTAATGAATTTATGTTTTGCAGACTTCTAGAGAAATCTTGAACTGTATTCAAAATTGACTACAAAGAACGAAATATTTTGGCAGCAGTGATAGGATCCTTTGTATGAGAGGGGGGACACACAACTCGCTTTCTTGGGGTGCAGGCGGGTGCTCCCCTTCCCGGGACACCCCACAGCTCAATAAAGGCTGTTTCTCCTTCCCGTGGTGTCGTCGCTGTTTCCTCCGGACACCCCCAACATGACTGGGAAAGCAGAAAACCTCAGAACTCTAGGTAAGGGCAAAAGGTGAACTTTGCAATCCAGGAGAACAGAAATGACACATACCTCAGGGCTGAGGAGAGACCATATTATGGCAGTCCCAGACACATCTCACCCCCTCTCCAGTGTATCAATATGCTCTCCCACACTTCTCTCTCCAGGAAAGAAGGTACTACTTAGTACCCTTGACCACACTAGACAGTGTGGGCCACTGGAATTTGAGCTGAAAAGATGCAGCAATGAGACTGTGTGCTCTACTTCTCCCTCAGTAAAAATGGAAGAGCAAGTCTTCAGTAACATTGCCACTGTTTAGCTTGTGTATTTAGATGTATGATCTGCCAAGACTTGGACACAGCTCTAGTTTTGCATGCTGATACAAAGTTCCTCAGAAGGGTGTATTTTGTGTAGGAGAAAGCATGAGTAGTCTTTTGTTTCCACCTAACTGAATGCAAGATTCGCACCTTAGACTGTCAGCCCTTTTGGATCAAGCCCATCTTTTGTTTTTATGCATGCATTTTGCATGAAACAATGGATTCCTGCTGTCTGTTGGGATTGTTAAAATATGTCAAAAAGAAGATACTGCTTCCAAGAGACTGGTAGCTGCAAAGTAATAGTGGTGGAAATTCAATCAAATCATGTGAATGGATACATTCTTCACACAATGGCCATGGTTTAACTATCCAAAACAATATGTAACACAGAGCAATACTTGGAATCACCCTTCTTTTCATAATAATTTCTTTGCTTAGCATACAAGCTTGAAGCTGTTTCTCATGGATTCATTCTTGAGGACTTGATATATAGATTTAGTATTTTTCCTCATTCAGTTCTATTTATTCATATGTGCAGAGTCAAGTCAAAAGAAACCAAGAGAACAATTGCTGAAAAGATTTTCCCCCGTCACTAATATTTCCTCTCGATCTTTTCCTTGTCTTGTCTTTCTTGCAGAAGGCCCATGCTCCCCTTCACAGACTTGCCCAGCCTTCCTAGAAGGAGACAAACTTTGCTGTTCACATCAAACATCAGATTATTGTTTTTTCTCTTTCTATGGAGATTTCTATATTCAGTCACTGTGCTGCAGAAAACCGGACCTTGGCTCTTTCCCTAGCCACACTGGACACATATTTGCTGACATGTCGTTTCAATTAGACTACCCCAGAGCTGCACAGAAACAGGAAACCACTCTCAACCTCAAACCAATCCAGACACCGGAAACCAGGGGTAGACAGAAGTGAGCTGCAGCTTCATTAACAACAGTCAGAGCAGCAAAAAGTAGTACTTGCAGAAGGACAACAGACCTTCTGTTGAGATATGCTGTCCTGAAAGGCATTAGTTAAACTCATTTGTTACCATTCCCACTTTGCTGTCTCAGAGCCATCTCAACCCATGCAGGTAGCACTAGCTGTTAGTGAGCTGAGAGTACATCTTTACTGAAGTCACACAGTAACAAGTTTACTGCAATGAAAGGACATACAAGCCTCTTCAGGTCCTCTTGGCAGTGTAGCCAGGACATTAGGGAACTCAGTGTGGGAAAAACGTATCCAGCCACGGAGGAATATACAGCTGTGGCTAGGCACTTGTCTAGTAAACTAGAATGTGTGTACCTAAGTTAGCTTAACAGTATCAGGAACACTACATTACACTGCCTCCTGGTATGCAGATATACTCTGAGAGATGAACAGAAATACTGGGGGGGGAAATCTAACATTCTCACATAATCATGTCTAATGGGTTCTTCAATCCAGAAACTAAATTTGGCAAGGTAACATTTCAAGCTAGTTTATTTTTCAAAATAATAAATTTTCAATCTAAGAAACCACCTCACTGAAAATTTTGCCCAAAATCACTGCACTGCTAGTTCTTTGCTGAACCAGCATTTTTAGGGAAAAAAAAAAAATATATATATGTGTGTGTATGTAAATAAATTCTAACCAGTGTTTCTGGTGGACTGCAGATCTGGCAAGACTGTGTTGCAACCTAAAAAGAACAGATATCAGTGATGATACCACAAGTAGCAGAGCACGGGAGACTAGTTTTTAAGCATTGCTTAAGAAAAGCAAAAGCTGTGTAATGGCAGTAATTTCATCATTAACAACATCCTTCCACTTGACAGTCTTCACACTCACTGCAAACATGTATGATCTATCAAGATTTCACGAGTGGCACAGCACAGCTAGCCCTTGTCTCTGGCTTTGGCCTTCAGAAGCCTGGTCACTGATGCTGTGCCGCTCTGAAAGATAAAAATCAGCTATTCTCTTACTCACAAACATCCAGTCAAAACTTTTACTGTGATTTTAGTGTTTTGGTTAATTAGTTCCACCTCATGAGGCAAAGGTCTCATAATTACACTTTGCAGGATGTTTGTTAGCTAAGCAGATTGCTTTCTCAGTTCAGGGCATCTCTGGCAAGGGCTTTGTGGTCACTGTATGAAGATTACGGCAATGGAAGGGATGATGAGAATTGTACTGTAAACCTGCCCTCAGTGAACTAAGAGCTCACACTGGTCTAATGTGACTGGACAAAGCTGAGATTTAGAACAACCTTGGCTAAAGCAAAGCAAATTATTTAGCATGAATGGTTTAGCCCTTATGCCTGTTTCTGAATCATTCACATCTTGTTCTGCGGATTGACTCTGATAACAACTTTATGCAAACATATTTCAACTGGAGTGGCCTGTGAACCATTTACTTTGACTATGCCTTTGTCGACTCTGCCTTTGATTAATCCTTATATAGTCATAGTTCAAGAGCACTCAACTCCAAACACACACCTACTGCTCAGTTATTTCAAAGTCTAGGGAAAAACCCAAACCTGATCATCACAGGCTTTCAACAGAGCATAAGCACATCCTTAAAGGCTTGACTGATTCCTGATCACCTCATTACTGAAGTTATACAGTACAGGTTTTTCCTTCCCTGGTGAATTACTCGCACTGTGAATGACTGCATGCGAGCATCCAGTGTGCCAGAGCAGCATTTCACCTTCCTTTGGGGACCCTGGGCTCTACCCTCCTGCAGACCAGCCGGGGCAAAGGCCAGCCCAAAACTCCAACCCTTTCTCTCCTCATGCAACAACAGGCTCTTCTGCTTCCCCCGCAGCTGTGAAGCAAACACAAAACCACCTCATTTGCACAGAAGCTTGTTGGAAGAAGAACAAGAAAGGAACAGAAATATGATCAGATCACTTATTCTTTTGAAGCAAGGCTTCTACTGGCACATCTACCACTGCTCTAAGCATCTGCTATATAGTTATTTTGTAAGCAATTTCTTTTTAAACTAGGAGGCTGAAGACCTCATAACTGATCACAGCCAACATAGTTTGTATATTTTCCTGGAGACAATCAGACACTGCTATCCCTAGACAGGGCATCATGATGGTAGAAACAGTATACCTTTTTGAAGCTCTCCTTAATACTCCCTCCTAATAAAGAGTGATTCCTCAGGAAGTGCTGTACCTATTACCCACATGTTAATACCAGCTTAGGTTTCATTATAACTAATGTCATTATAGTGAATTCCAAACGAATTATTCGTGATTGGCTCCTTCTTTTAATGCCTTTGGCATGTGACATGTTTTCCACATTGCCTGCAAAATGTCTGTGGTAGGAAAATGCTCATAGGTGTCCTTGGCAGCTGGAGGCTGAAAATGTAACTGTTTTGCTTTGTATCCAATGAGGGAAGCTTAACATTTCTTTTCAGGAGAGAAAGTCTTTTGCTTCCCATAATTGGTCTCCTTAAAGTCAATATAAAATAGGCTGGATGGAGGCTGATACACCCATCTTGGTTCTTCAAGTGAGATATGTGGTTTTACTTTAAAATAAAAGCAAATACCATCTTCATTACTCTACATCACAACTACTGCCAAAGAAAATGTCTCATGTTCCCTAAAACCTAAGAAAAATCCCCCCAAATCCAGTACTCCTAAAAGTCATTTCATTTCTCTGGGCCTTGGACCGAAATTTCTAAAGCAAAGGAAAGGATCACATACTTCATCACCTCTTTCTTCAGCCTATGGTTAGCTTTTCCAAGTAAGGAAACCCTTGGGAGACAGATGTGCTGTTGAAGTAAATGGAACCAGAGTTTAGTTGGGACCTGAAGGACTCCACGCCACAGCATGGCCACTGGAACAGAGATAACAAGTAATTTAGCCAGGCTGTCACCATCTCCTCCTTTTCTTAGCACAGCACAGCTCGCCACATTTTTCCACTTGTGGTTCTTTCCTTTCAGTCTTGCCCAATTGATTTCATTTCATGACAGAGAAGAAAATGTTTTCTCCCTGGCACTCTCAGTATCTCCTTTATCTGCAGCTTCCAGCCAGTGCAATCTAAATAACATATATTTGGTCCCACTATAGGTATCTAACCTACTGTCTTGGCTGTGACAATCCCCAGTGGCAGATGATTAGGAAGAGTATAAGAATAGAAAAGGATATAATGATACTTCTGTGGCGTCATCTCCCAGCTCTAAGCAGCCTAGGGATTTCAACACCCAGAAACAATACCTTTGCATATTTATTAAACCTCAATGGGTTTTTCTTCCAGGAAGCAGTGTAATTTTAAGTTCAAGTTAAGGTTTGCAAGTAATATGATCACTCTGTGGTCCACAACCTGCACGAACCCTATGTTATATATGTGAAAGCGTATTATCTCTCAACTGGTTTTAAACCTGCCACTGGCTGTCTGATCTGATGTACCCAGTTCTTGTACTGGAAGAAGAAAAGAGTAATTATTCTGGTAACTCAGCTAAGGATCACATTAGCCCCATTCACCAATCATGCTACTGCACGTGTTTTGTTTTTACTGTTGATACAGAACTTTGTACTGAAGATAAAGTTCTAGGAAGCTGCAAGAAATGCAAAGATATGATCTTCCCCCATTTTATTTTTTAAAAACATGAAATGTAGCCTTTACTGTATTAGGAACTAAAGTTTTGGGGGGATATTGTTTTGATTACGTACTGTTTAGGAAACATATCTGGAAATATCGATCTACATGGCTTAGTTTATGGAAAGAAGAGAAATAATTTTGCTGGAGATGCAAATTAGGAAATTCATAGCATTTAGCTATCTTAAAGCCTAACCAAGCCTATGGATAATTTTTTTCTGTTCTCCATTGAGTTTAAGTCAGGCTTCTTGTACTGAGATTTGCTAGACAGAGTTGGCTGCTAGGAAGATGGCAGAAAGATGGAAATAGGCCAAGAGAGCAAGGGCAGGTACTTACGCTTGATCCACAAGTTTTGCTACCTAATTGTGACAACATGTAATATGAGAAAGCCATACCCCAGCTGAAATAATTCTGCTGTGGGGAGAACCCTTACATGAATGCAGCTTTCCTAGCAGAAGAGGGTTTGTCAGATTATAGCATACTTTGCACGGAGGTAGCAAAACTACTGAGGGAGAAATTCCTTCTGCAAGTGTACACACTGTCTGTGCTCTAAGGCACTGCTGGCATAGTTATGCCAATGTAACTCTAGAGAAAAAGGTAGCAGCTTCTCATGTTAGTCTGTATTTATAGCTCTAGGTTAGAGAGAGATTGAAAAGGCCATTAACACTTGTATGTAAAATGTCCTGTTCTGTGTAATTTCTGCTTCTAACATGGTAAGAAAGACTTACTGTGAGGACTCAGTTTGGTGGAGCTCAAGAATGCAACTTCATGTAAGACTTCCCACTCTGATTTCATATTTCTAGTTAGTAAAACACAGACCAGTTAAAATTCAAACAGTATGTATTTTATATAACATTTGCATTTGAGACAAGTTTGAGGACTGTCACTTACTTACTTTAGCGATTTTCTGACCTTGAGTAACAGGAGCACAAATTGCCATTAGTAGCCATTAGATGTAAGAGTTGCTTTAAGCTGTATCTTTCAAAACAGTCAGCTTTTTCTTGCCTACTATAATCTTCCTCATGCAGGAGAAGGAAAAAGTAAAAGGGTTTTAATGTAACAGGGTTTTACTTGGTGTTAGTAACAGAGTCAGTAGGTACATAGCCCTGATAGTAGCCCGCAAGTTGTGAAAACATATGTTGAAGAATTTGTAAAAGGAGCAAATAAATATTGTAACGTTGAAATTGTGTTGGAACTTCAAAATTAAGCTAAAGTTTTTAGAGATTGAGACAATCATGCTACATTGAATTTTATTTTCTGATCTTATATTTTTTATGTATTCTAAAAAAATACTGAAATTACAATAAAATTTAAAAATTCTGGTTTGAAAAATGCATAGCCATATTAAAGAGGCTTAGATAAACTCTGAAAAAGAAAGCAAAGCTTTAGATACTGCTTCAGACTACCAGTGCGAAAATTATTGATAATGAAAAGCAATGTGACTTTGAGTTTTGTCAGGACTTAAGTGACAGTAGCTTCAGGGATTCAGGTCCAGTACTACATGACTTCTTTTCCTTGTTATCTGGATCCTTAGCGCTGTGTTGGAAATGTTTCCTGTTTCTGTGCACATTTTTGAGCTTAGAGAACTTTTCCAGTTCTTCAGGAAAGTGATCCATTTTGCAGGGTTTAGAGATTTACTATGCAGAAGTGAAAATACCAAAAATTCTGATAAGGAGGTTCTTGATTTAGAGAGTAGAAGACTCAGACTTGGTTATTTCCCTGTAAGAACTATAGCCACCTGGTGATTTATTATTATGGGCCAGGCTTGTTCAGCCCTTTTGCTACCTCTTTAAATTAATCAAGTATTCACCATTGTAAATTTATATTTTTTTTCCATCCCAGGTGACTTTTGCAGTCATTGAAATATAAAGTCAGATGCTCTGATCCTTTAGCTGTAATTAAGGACTGAGAAAGAAACAGATTCCAAAGCCATGTAGTTCTATCCTAGTCCCAAAGAACATACATGGTTTTGATATATGTCCCTGAAGTACCTTCATGAAGTGTTTTGACTATTACAGAACTGGTGTATTCTGATGAGGGATTAAAAAAAAAAATATCTGAAAAATAAAACTCCAATCAGAGCTCTACTTGTCTACTTGGACCTTTTCAATTTTACTGATCTAGTTGTCTCCAGTCCTGCATCTCTAACTTTGCACTGAAACTTGCTAGCACTTTTTATGCTCTGGAGCAGAAATGAATCAGGTTCCTTTTTACATTTCTTGTAAGTCCCACAGCGAACATTCATACAGGATTGATCTTGTCATTTCAGTTTACTCACTCTTTACAGAGGGAAAGAACAAAATAAAAGCCCTGTTCATGCACAGTCCTGCTACAGAATGTCTTCTTGAAAAGGGCAAGTTGTGCATTTAGACCACTCATGATTTTACAAGATCAAGGCTAAGTTGATTTTTTGAGTAGTTCTGATCACACTATATTGTGCTAAACTGTTTTGTTTAACCGTGTAATCAAATACCGTATAAACTGTCGCTAGCAGCTTGTAAGTACCAAACAACAACAAAACCAGTAACTAATAAAATATGCAAGTACAAATTCAGGAGCAATAATTGTAAAATACAAAATTATTAAATGTTATTTCAGCCCAGATCTTATCAGACACACATTAAAATTCAGCACTTTACAGATGAAATAGCACAGTATCTTTTAAAACAGCAGCCTACATCATAGTAAAGAACAGTAGAGAAGTTTTTGCAAAACCTGGCAATTTATGCAATGTGTGTACAGCCAGATATGTAAAGGGTAATTTTCTCACAATGGATCTGATAGATAATATTACAGAAAGCAGGTTGATGCACTTTATTCTGGTATGTCAAGTCTCTTATATAAAGGAGCTTTTTTTTATGTGTAGGAGAACAAATACTTTAGTATGCAAAGTTCAGCTCCAAAGCATAGATTTTATCTGTTGTAAGAAAAATGCAATGAACTAGTCTGACCTTCTGACATTGTTCAGGCTCGAGAGCTGTATCTCCTAATTCCTGAACTAAAACAAATAACATGTGGTATTAACACACATGCTTGAGAGAGATATCCAACCTCAATTTTAAAGATCAGGTAGTATTTGCTATGTATTAAATGTTTTTTATTGCTGTATTATGGTAGTGCTCAAATAAGCTTCAGTCAACAACCATGATCCTGGACTCTCTAGCACTCGTCCCTGTATTTCTTTCCCAAAAAAGGCATCCAGGCCAGCTGTCCTTTCTAAGAAGAAGACAATCTTCAAAAGCAGAATCTTCCTCTTTCAGATGGAATTTTTCTATATATGGCAATGATGTCTAGCTGCACAGTGTGAAACCTAAGCCCCTTTGAAATTAATATTCATGCTGCCATTAGCATGGTAGCCATGGGGTGTATTCCTGAAAAGACTCTAGAAGTTTGTAAGAGGACACGGTCTTTCTCTTGTATTGCTGATGTGGTTCTACTTTCTTCAAGATCATTAGTAAGCTGAGATTTGGAAAAGCAGAGGGGTATTGTTAAGGAGAACTAATCTTAATGCTGGATAGATTGGCCCATCTTCTTTAGAGATGTAGGCCTTAGTGAATTCATGTAATACAATGCATTTTCATTTTGGATGTAAATAATTAAGGAAAGTGCTCAATTAAGATGAGCTTGAAAATCTTACCTGCTCCTCTAAGACATTAATTAACTATGTATATCACTGTCAAAGATCTATGATGCTACTATTGCCATAAAGTCCCAACAGGGCTATAATTCAGCAGTGAAGGCTTAATCTCTTAAGTATAGGCTTAATCTCTTAAGTATGTACTTAAATGCATTCCTATCAATCAAAGAATTAAAAGTGTTTTCATGTCCTATTGACTTTATTGCCTGTATCATTCAGTTTTGAATGGTAAAATAAACACAAAATGGAAATTAGTTTTAGGAACTCTACACTTCTAATGTCATTTCTAATTCCTGCTTCTCAAACCACCTTCAACCTTACAAAGAATGAGCAAAAACTATAGGTTATAGTTCCTACTGTACTTAAATGTTCCATAGTATCTAGATATTTCATAAATATTGTTCACTACTTTTTCAGATGATACTCGCCAAATTTATCTTCCGTGACAGCAATGGGAACACAGTTAAGTGTCCATCTCAAGACCCTGTTTGTAGCTTCCCTCACCACTCCACAGCTATACTTGCCACCCAGGTATCTTATCCCTACAGGATATATATTTGCTTAGATTCAGACTGCCTGATTGAGCACCTGGTGTCTCTAAAGTTACCCATCTCTTCTTCCTTTTCCTTGAGGATCAACAGTTTGGGCAGACTTCCAGCATGGCCACAGAAACTAGCATTCCTTTCACCTCCTACAACCTTTTTGCTGGCTGCTCAATGAGTTCACTCCACTCTGCTCTACAGAAGCATATGCTTCACTCAGGAGAACATAAAGGTCAGTAAGGTGAAGGAAGGATGTTCAGTCCTACAGGTCAGTGGTAGTGCAAGTTACTTAATGTGTGGGAGATAGGAAAGAGACACGTATATTTTAGCTTTGCTGTAGTAAAGTAATTCTATGAATTTTCATTACATTATTACTTTCTAGATAAGTTTAGCTGAATTGGAATGAGAAACTGTAGACAAGTGAAGAAGACATCCTTTTCTCATATTGTTTTACTTAAACATATGCAGAACGGCAGTCTATTTTCTTAGGAGTTAATTAAATTGGAGAGGTGCAGAAAAAGACCTTAAATAATGTAGTGTGGCAAGGAAGTATATTTAGTTTATTTTTAGGATAGCCTAAAAAAGCATATAATCAGCAACGTTATTGCTTGCTCTGGATTACATTTTGCTTATGTTCTGCAAGGAAAAACTCAACTACACTTTCCTGGAATAGATGGATATGGTGGGTTGACCTTGGCTGACACCGGCCCAGCTGCTCTCTCTGTCCCGCTCCTCAACAGGACAGGGGAGAAAATAAAATGGAAAAGCTCATGGGTTGAGATAAAGACAGGGAGATCCCTTTACCAATTACCATCATGGGCAAAACAGACTTGACCTGGGGAGAATTTATTTAATTTATTA
>JANZLP010000024.1:12564362-12575628 GCA_026930925.1 Chelictinia riocourii
TCTGCCAATTGAAATCAGCCTTAAAGGTAGTTTTGTCAGATTTTCTGGAAACCTATCTTAAGTTACATTTAACAGTCTACAGGGTAACAGTAACTTCTAGCTATGCCTTGCATATCCTTAGTGTAGTAGTTGTCATTGCCCACGTTGTGCCAGAAAAGCACAGAATTAATATGGGATTGGTAGTCTGCCGTCAGTCCAGAAATAGTAGCATGTGCTGCCTTGCTTTTTTTTCATGTGGCGACAGTGGGCTTATGTTCTGATCTGCACTGGGTGCTTGTTCAGTTGTGATCTGCTGGCATTCTGTGGTCAGGGACTATAATATATTGTAGTGTTTTCATGCCAGTAGAAAAAGACAGTATCAGTGACAACTGTGCAGAAAAAGGCAGCTGGTCTTTTCCTCCTGTACTAATTCTTGCCCATAAAAAGAACAAGAAAAGACTGCAGAACAAATTATTTCTTCTTTTGAATTTTTCTTTTGATTGTTCACAAATCATTCAAGGAACTTATGATAATTCTTTTCTGTTTTGTGAGGCTACCAGAATTCTTTCCTGAATAACACTGTATTTTGAGCAAACAAAGGTTTCTGTCTGTTTATAGCATGCCTTTCTACCTCTTCCGGCTGGTGCAACTCTTTCTGTAGTAATACCTAATTTTCTAAGAAATTTAAAGCATGTTAAACACCAAAATAAATCAATCATCATAAAACACACAGAAAAACCCAGAATAGTTAAATCAGTGATAGAAAATGATACATCTAAAGAGCAAAGTTTAAACAAATTAGGCTAGAAGCAATCTATTTCTAAAAGTAGTTTCCAGTAATCAGCTAACTATACCATATACATAGATAGTGAAAGCCATGAAATACATTTCAATAGCTAGCAAATAATTTTCATTTATTCTGTACTTTCAACAACATTACATTTGGCATATAAATGATGTAACAGGACTATTCCAAACCTCAGTGTCTTCCCAGTTATCACAATAATGCATTGTCTGAACTAGAAACTGCACCTCTGCATCTCTCAGTTTCTGGAGATTATGATACTTTTTTTTTCTTTTTAAACTGCATACACAGCTCTCACTAGCACCCCACATGACCCTTAGTAACAACCTCTGCAAAACTTGTGCTAGCATATTATATTGTTTGGGTGTACCATATACACTCTGTATCTGCACAGGCACTTTGTAAATTCAGTATCAACATTTAGTCCTTCGGTACTCTTTACAGGAGGGCTTCTGAAAACCTCAAACTAGCTCTTGTAAGCACATCCATATAAAAGCAAAGGGAATACACAGCCACATGAACAACACAGAGAAAGGAAGTCAGTGTTCCCACATACAGGGAGAACATGGTTTGCCTTGCTGTGTCTTTCCCTTACTCTTTCCTTTTAATTCCTCTCTAGGTCAACTACTTTCTTTGGACTCTTTGGAGAACAGTTTGGGGGTTTGTAAGACTATCTTGCTAGAGGCATATTATGAGAGCACAGAATTTCAAACAGGTCCTGGGCAGCCTGCTTATACTTTTGGTTATTATTTTCATCACAGGGAAGAAGCACCAGACTTTTACAAAGGTTCTCAAGTAGGAGCTCCAGACCCCACATACACTTTTATAGTCCCTTAACAAGCTCCTAGATGTTAGCTATAGCCCTTACAAAATCTTATTGCTCAATTAACTTTGTGAACCACTTTGTATTGGAGGTTAAACAGCAAGCCTGCTCTCTTAGCAAATCACAATGCTTGCCAAATTGTCCTCATCATTACATCCTAGACGTGCTGAAGTATATGAACAAAGCCACAGATACATATCTAGTGTTCCTTTTCTGGTTTTTTTTTTTTATTTATTTATTTTTAAATTAAAGATCAAAGCACTCACAGAAAGCAAAATAGAGTTAAAAAGAAAACTCTTATTTCTTGATAAGATGAAATGCAATTTGGCCCAAGGCAGAATCCACAGAACTGCTGACAACTAAGCCAACTATGATCTATTTTTCAAAGCAGGACAAAATGCTTTAGGAGCTTGTATAGCATGTAAAGACCTGGACCAGGGCTAAACCATTCCCATAGCTCATATCACGTACAGTACATCTGGATTAATATGAAGCCTAATCAGTGAGATTTAGCTTGCTTTGTGTATTCAAATGAGTAAAGTTTTATAAAACATGCTATTTAAAATAGAGCTTGTGTGCATGTAACAGATCAGATTTCTGCCTTCCTGCTTATTTGGTCACCGTGGTCAGGCAGTCGCGATTTCTTCTCCAACATAAATTTATCGACTAGCACAGCCAGTCACTAATCAGCATCTTAGTGCCCAACAGCAAATTTGACACAACTCTCCTTCATCCTCAGCTAGAGGGTTTTGGTAGGTTTATTACACTAGCCATGGCATATTGCCATGCTTTTTATTTGTAAAGAAAATGCAAAGCCCAAAATATATTTACTTGGCAAATGTCATATTTAATTCATAGCAGAAAGTTAGCAGGGCAGAGGAAGCAGGCTGGTGACTTGGTTGGGAGTGCCTGGTGCATTCAGAAAGCAAGCTGCAGAGTTGAAAATTCAGGGCTGAAATGCAACTCCACATTTTGCAGGCCTCTGCGAGTACTGTGGCAAGCAGCGAAGCTATACTTTTCCTGCCAGGCCATGGCGACTGAACTACTCGCCCCAGGTGACTGCAGGTGGCAGGCGGTGGTGGCGCAGGAGAGGTGGAGTTCTGCAGTGACAGACAGAAGTGCTACACCACAATGGTGTGAAATGGCAGGATACAGATGAGATTTTCTTTGTAATACTGCACACTCTGTTATACATGCAGCATATGTGCAGGAGATGAGAAGAGGTGAGGAAGATTTAAGAAGCTTTACTATCGCCTACCCTTACTAACACTACTCGACACAGACGCACGTCTCCTCCATCACAGTCAAAATGGCATGTAGACATATTAAAACTTGAATGTCTGCACACATGAGTACACACACTTTACCTATTAGGGCTTCAAAGCAGTTGGCCATGGCATGGCGGAGATCCGATTCCCTGCAAAGGTCTGGACCATGAGCATAAAGCATAAATCGATCTAGTTCCAGCTTCTGCAGAATATGTGTAAAGAGTTAAAACCATGGCTTTAGAAGTACAAGAGTATCAGTTCTAGTCATTAGAGTTCAATTACACTACTATTATGCAGCAACTGGCTCTGAAGGAACTTTAAAGAGCTCTTCTCCATAGTTTCAGTTCAGACACAGGCTAAAATTAGAAGACTTCATATTTGTTTATCGGAGGCAAGCAACTAGAGTGTGACAGCATGGGAAAGCTAGGAATTATCAAACCAAATTGTCAAGGGAAGCCAGATCAAAACATGTTACTAGTGAGATTTAGGAATGAGTTCAAGAGGAGGGGTGAAGGTGTGACAGAAAAATAGCCTGATACCGGCTGGATGGTGCAATGTGCTGTGTTTCTTGTTGGTAGTTTGCCCTCATGTGATTTGCCTTCAGAAATGCCAAAGGAACATTCAAAGGGAGGGGAGTTAACAGCGAGGAAAAGATTTTGCCTATAAGAAGATGATAAAGTAGAACTGTGAGGAACAGGTGCTCTGGTAGACACAATCCATTGAACGTCTGGCTTTTTCCTCTAAGAGTGCCAACAGGTGGCAGTAACAAAAGCCTCTGGGCACTGCAAGCGGAAGACTGATATTTTAATCCGCAGTGCCACCTAGCTTTCTTTTCCCTTTCAAACACGCATCGTTAACATTCATCTGTTGCCTAAACCATAGTTCTGCTTGTCAGTCCAAATCTCAGGAAGTGAGTCAGATATCTCATATAATATATGATAATTCTGCTATAGAAATGCAGGCAAGAGCTACTAGATTCTCTTTACGTATTCATCTTTTTGACATAAAACCATTATTGAGATTTTTAAAGAATAGATTTGTGCATCTTGCAAAGTCTGGATGAGAATAGGTTCTTCCCAACTGGGTGTAAGTTTCTACTGAGTAATTTTTCATTAACTTTCAACTTCATTCTCCTGGAGTATATCTAAGAGGTAAAACTGGAGACTAAGTTGTTTGAGGTGCGTGGTTTAGACACATTTCAATTTGAAAAAAGGAGTCTTCCATTTTCAGTGAATGAGAGCTTATTCACTGCTCCAGAACACAGGGAATTACCACTTGCAATGTTCCATTGCACTTCATAAAGTGCAGAGAGCACTCATTAGAGTCAACATTAAAAGTGGAACATCAATTGTTTTATATCAAATTTAAACTTCTTACAGATTATTGTCATTTGTTCATGTTAACAGGTGGTGTTTGGGTGTTGGTGTGTCTCCCCCACCTCCAATGGCTTATCTCTATTTTCGGAGCTTGCATTCAGCTTTTTTTGCATGTGTTTTGCTTCTCATTTTTTGATTACAACACATTTCAGATTATTTTTAAAATTTCTGCTACAATGTCCTTTACAAGCTACAGAAATTTATTGTTTGATCCTAAATTAAAACAGCATTCCACACACAAAAGAAAAATTGATGAGCTGAGAATTAGATTAAGTAAACTGAATGCAACATGACACTTCAGGGGATAATTAGAGGGGATGAAACCAGGAACATTATATAAGACATATGAGAGGAAAGAAGGGTAAGTTGGGAAATCAGGAACATACAGATATCTAATACTTACAGTTTTATCTAATATAAATAAATACAGTTTAAAAATGTTGCAATAATTTTTTTTTAAATTGTCCATGTACAGATAAAGACTGTGAACAGACATTAAGAATATATGAGCTTTCCTGATGCAGGTTTTAAAATAGTAACATGAATTCAAATGTCAGGCAGTTCAATACCATATTTGTAAACAAACCCCGGATTTGAAACATTTCAATCAGTTCATGCTCATCTAAATCATTAAAGAAAGCTTTAGAGGAAAATTATTGTGTTCACTGCCTACCCTATGCCTCGCTCCTGAGAAATGAGCAAAAAAGATGACATCTTGGAAATCAAGCAGTTTTTGCCAAAATCTCAAGACTGGATATGCTTGTTTAAATTACTACGTGAATATGAACAGAGAAGATTAAAAGAGCACTTGAAAACTATCAGCAGTACACAGGGGACATGTTTGCACGCATGCGTGCACGCACAGCTTAATACATTACATCAGTAAATCTCAAGACTTTTTTAAAAAACATGCTAGCAAAATCAAGTATGAATAAGGGAATACCAAATTATCTATGAATAGATACTTAATCAACTTTCTGTATCATATTCCCACGCCCCAGTATCATGTAGAAATGTAAAAAGCTCTGTCATTCACAGAATTAAATGAAATAAAATTCAGAGGCATCTCAATTTTTCCCATGAGATAATACAGCTTTTCACCAAAAGCCTTTTTAACATATTTGTCTTTCAGAGTGGATCTGAAAATGAGTAGGTCAAGGAGCAGACAAAATTATCTCCCCCCCCACTTTCTCTACCACCTGCTGCCATGTTTTCCCTATATATTCTATCAGGAAGTCCTTTTACAAATAACCAGTTGCTTCTTTTTCTTCACTAAATTTCTACTATCTGCTTCATTGCCTGTGCAATTTGAAGCTAAATATAAACACACCTTCAACATAAGCATCCTAAAACGTATCATTCTGCCTGCAAAAATTGCTCCTCCTAAAAACATGGTTTGGAGAAAACACTAAGTCCTACTTCATCTTTAAAATCTACTTTCAAACTGAAAAGAATTCCTGTATCCCTAATCTTGTACACAAAACACAGTAAAGACACTGATGTTCAAAGCAGGCAGACCCCTCACGAAGCAATCCATGCACTAATAGTATCCTACCTATGGGTGTCAAATACAGAGACATATGAAACTGTACCTTAGCCAACATGGCCAGGTGTTGGTTCTGTACAATAGCAGTGCGGTACGTAGCTAATCCTCCTTCCTCCAAAGTGGGAAACAGGTAGTACAAGTGGACACTGGCAAAACAAAAATCAAATCGGATGCTGTCAGCATTTGGTTAAAAATGAAGCTCATTTGTCTCTAGGGAACTGTGCCTTTCCCTCAGATCCTAGCTGGTAACACAGGTCCCTTCCCAGGTTGGCAACTCAGCTTGAAGTAAGGTAAAGAAACAAACATTAAAACAATGCTCAATAATATTTGACTGGATAGCACTGGCAGAAGGGGAGGAAGAGTGCTGTTTCTCTACTGGGCAGCACATAATCTCTAAATCCCTGCAATGACATGCAGTTCCATCATCTGAAGGTTTCTATCTACCAGCAGCAGTGGGTTCAGCAAGGTTGACACCTAGAGGATGCTGAGGAAAGCACAAGGGAGCCATCAGCCTTGAGAAACTGTGCCGCAGGTATGCAGTGCTTTATGATACTGCTGAAGCAGGCTGGACCTCCACTTGGGGTATTTGTTTTACAAGTTTCTTACAGCACTTTAAGAGATGCTAACGGAGCCAAAGAACAGAACTCAACAACCTCTATTTATCAAATGTGTGAAGTCATTAATACCGCAGGAGAAAAAAAAAAAAAAAAAAGAAAAAAAGAGTAAAAATTATAGGCTTTTGACTGCCTTTAATGATATTTGTCATCATGCAAGATACTTCATATAACAGAAACAAAGCAAAAAAAAGTAATTCAGAGATCCAACCAAGATCTGAGTAAGATAAATGATTCTGAGTATCTTCATATATGAACTACCTAACCCATGTCAAAGAAGTTAATACAGAGAGGGTTTTCAACATCCCACAAATAAAGCAGTGGATGGCACTAATTATTAAAATATTTTATTAACCCAGTACACAGGGAGAAAACTGCAGATGGATGCAGGATTATTTAAGGACAAAAATTGCTATAAAACTTAGAGGCAATCTAATCAAGCATCCTAATTCACAAAAGCAGAGACCTGAAGTCAAGAGTTAGAAAAAAATTTCAGACTTAAATAGATGCTTACATGCTCTATTAAACAGAAATGTAGCTCAGTTTTTTTCTGACTTGAGACAAAAGTTAGCTCAGAAAGTCAAGTGATGGTTGATGAACAATGACAATGAAAAATGCAAGACATTTTAATCGGCAAGTCTTCCATCTTATCAGCCTGTACTGTTGTACGAGAGAAAAGGCCATGGGTTTTAAGGGCACTGAAGACATTTATAGACGAATAGCTTTTAATACTGAGTAGCTAATGGCTAGCAGAATGGAGATATAAGGGCAGTTTTGTTATTCATATAACAAACTTGCTTAAAGAGAAGGTTTACAGTAAACAAGACTACTCCCCTATTAAAAACAGTAGAACAAAACAGCTGAAAATGGATTATAATCTTTACTTTGTGCAACTGCCTGCCTCTAGTAACTCAGGTAAGAGAGGCCAATGGACGTAACTGATAATAGCACTGTATGGTTCACTGATTTCAGTATACTCAAAGCAGACCAAAACTGGAACAATTTTTGATGAATCATGGGGTTTTTTGTTATTACTTCTAAATAAATTACATTTGTGCTCAACTATTTTATTTACATACAGATGTTATGGAAGCTACAGCCCTAATAATTGGAAATATAAGAATTGCAACACATTCAATATTACAAATAAATGCTTTTCACTTGCAACCAGAAAGAACCCATGGAAACAAAATGGCACGCTAAGAAAAGTACCCTTCCTTTAAAAAAAGGATACAAAGTTCAACTTGTCTGTAGCTGACTATCTCTAACCCCAATCAATTTAAAATTGCACTCCATGAAACAGAAACTCCAGCTTTTCATTTTGTAATCTTCCTTGTTGTATCATCAGTACTGAAGAAATTTTCAAGAGAGCTCTGTGCAGATGTGCAGCTCTAAATATCAAGCAGGACTGCAAACATACACAGTCATAAAGTAGACACTGCAAAGCTTAATAAGCCCAACAGTATGACAGTAACATACAAAGGTGAGGACTGTTAAAGAATTCCCCATTTACCTCGTTAAGAACTCCACCACAGCATCTCCCAGAAATTCTAAACGCTCGTTGTGGTTAATCCTGAAAAAGGCATTTTAAGGTTTACTATCAGCTAAGTTACACATGCTGGTTATTTACACAATACAATTAAAACAGAACAACTAAGACTTGATTGCTAATCAGCCATGACAGACATTTTTGCAGCCTCCCTCACCCTCTCTGGGTTACAATAGTTTCTAAAACAGAACAACAACTACCTGAATCTTGAAACTCTGGACTGACACCACTACCTTTGAAATTTTCAGATGTTCCATTCTGAGCTACTGTCAAGAGATTAATAAATGGAGAAAGGAAACAGTACCATTGATTGGCACTGAGGTCAGGTTTCGTTGTCCATCAGACAGCACCAGGTGATTGAAACAAACAGCCTGTCTTCAGTGTTGTGCATGCAACTAGGGAAATGTACGTAATTAACATCAACACCAGCAGGGTATGATGACTCTGCAACAGATTTGTTGGTATGGCAGAGCTACAAGGAAGTAAGTACTTCCATTTTTCATAGCACCTTTAAATGCCCTGTTTTCTGTAACTTCCTTCGAGCTCAAAAGAAAAAATGGCTGTACAAGATGATGCATTCAAGCATACCATTAAGCTAGTAGAATCTTATATTTTCTGTGTTTTCCTTTTCTTCTATCACTGCTCCTGATTTTCCTTTGTTTTGCATAAAGTTTCATTTTCTCCAAGCTCTCTGCCTGTTTATATAACAAAGGACTAACAGGACACAGCAGCCGAAAAAGGACGTGAGTTTGTCTTTGAATATATACAAATTTCTGCTCTACACATCAGAGCATGTAAGCAGCACCGTTTTGACTTCACATGATTGTAACAGAATCAAGGCCATTGCCACAGAGTTGGAGGCTTTTTTATCCAGAAGATCCTTCTCAAATGTCTGACAGCTTTTATTGTAATTTGTACTCCCCCAACAATTATACGGTTACTCTAATTTCTGAAATAGCAGGCCTTTTTTATGGGCTGAAAGAATTCAAGTACCTCTGCTGTGTAAAACAATAAAGCATGAGCAAAACTACAACTCCTCTGTCTAGCAACATAGCGGAAAACACAGATCTCTCAGAAGTGGGATTTTATATTTGTGAGTTATTTTGTGAGAATTAATGCAATTTAGCCTTATCTCACATTATCTTAAGAGGGCTGAAATAATCTTGAGGCTGACTCTCAAAGAAAAGGGCATGGTCTAGCTTAAACGGCACTTGGGGAACACTGCAACAATAATTGAGTCAGAATTCAACTTCTCCCATTCCTCCAAAATGATGACTCTTAAAAGGCCCAGTTATAGCACTAGTTATACACTAAAATACACTCTGCCCTCTAGTTCATGCATTTAGGAGATTTCACATGCAACTGTTTCTTGCATTAGCCCTATGAGCTTAGTTTATTCACTTTGGCTAAATATGGTGCCTGTGGCTATAAACCACATCTTAAACATTATTTATCTGGACAGAATTCTTAGTGGTCATTTAAGGATTATTACACTACAACATTAATCATTTTGCATATGTCTTTAAAGTGGACCAGTAAATCAGCAAAGCCCACGTTCAGTATCACACTCATGTTAACAAGGTGCCACGGCTAAACCAGGATTATTTATCTGCCTGCCCATCGCAGCAGTCACTGGAGGCTATCAATGCAGAATCAATAGTGCACTACAAAACCCAGAGCTTTGACTGTGGGCAATTTCTGGTATTTCTCCTCATGCGGGATAACAACTGTGTCTAGGACTGGGTTTTTGCTTGGATTCTTTTTTTTTTTTAATTTAATTGATTTCCTTTGTTAGCTTGGCCAGTAACTGTTAATGGGATGATCAGTGTTGAGCTCTGTTGGGTAAGGGAAGGAAAATGATAGGGCTTGTTCGAACATTATGTCCTCAGCATGCTCTCATGGTGGAAAGGCAAAACCATAAAGGTCAGACAGCTTCTGCGTCCATCTGCCTTGAGTAGAGCCTCTTCCTGCTGCCAGGCAGGCTCCTGTTGCTCCCTGGGCTCTGTCATCTGCACTGTCCTGAGCATGCCACTGTCCCCACAATGGGCTGAGACATTGTCTTCAGCAGAGCTGGGAATGGTCCCTTCACTTCACTGAGCATTAAATCAGAATAAGGGCTGGAGCCAGCACAGGGGGTTGAAGCCAGGACTGATATGCAGCTTGTAGCTGGTACCAGAGGGGACTGGATGCCACCCCACCAGCCATGTCCTGGAAACAGAGACATTTTGTGGGGATGGGCAACAGGGAATTGGGATGCTCTTATCTCTGAACCACCCCTCAGGTGGTTCCTGCTCCATGTAATGATAAAGGCTGTCCACACCAGGTTGAATAACAGGTGTAAATGCACCCTGCTTTCCCTGTCTCCCAGACCAGGACAGTATTTTAACTCACCCTCTCTCCAGCACAGTGAGCTGTGCATGGTGAATGCAAACCTCTGATCAAATATTCCCTCCTTCTCCCCCTATGAAAGTCTAAAGTGCATCATCAGTCAACAGATGACTGAAATTTCATTTTCATCAACCGACAGGCCAACACAGACAAGACCTCAAATGTTAGTCAAAAGCAAACACTAAAGGGCAAAGTCAGAGCTGGGTGGATTTGTTTGCCAAGCCTGGTGACTCAAGTCTCCCAGGAAGATTTTGGGTGCAGGAATGCTGCAGCAGGTGAGGTGCTGCCCAGCAGGAGGGTCCTGGTGCTGTGCAAATGCCAGCAAGGGAGGGAAGCATGATGCACAGCCCATTGAAGGGAAGAGGTTGCTGGAGAAGGTGGCAAAATCTGCCATTTTTTGCCAACAGAAGATGTGAGACAGCAAGCAGCAGGGCCAAGCTTGCTGTTTGGGTTCCAGGAGGTCCTGGGAATCCAGGATACTGCCCCTTTAAAACATGGGGAGAAAAAGACACAAATGAGGAGCCGGCTGAAAATTAGTAGAGCAGAAAACTCCAAATGATGCAGAGCTAATTCCTTAAGTGTCAGACTGGCTGCCAGACCCTCCGCTTCTCAGCCCCCTGGCCCTGCAGCACCCCCAGGCAAGTGCAGGGATCTCCTGGGGCCATTTGCTGCCCCCCAGCCCTAGATCTAGCCCCCCAGGACACCAGCAGCCCCCTGGCTTGGCACATGCCACATGTGTGGGCTTCTTTCCCCAGCTGCAGCCCCCAACAGCCCTGCAGCATTGCCCCTGCCCAGGTGAAAGGGCAGGGGAAGTTTTTTAATATACTTTTATTGGTCTGTAAATTTCTTTTCTTTCCCCACTGGCCTGGATCGATGTTTGCAGTTTACCGAAGTCCCAGGCACACAGATTAAATCCTC
>JANZLP010000024.1:12799510-12811305 GCA_026930925.1 Chelictinia riocourii
GCCAACCAACCTCCTTGATTTAAACCATCAAACCTGAGAGCAAGGAGGTCAAGAGAAACTCAGGGCTTTATAATAAGAAAAGAAACCCAATCCAGCTAGCTGGGGACCAGCTCTTAGAAGCCCACAGCTCAGGGGGGGAAGCCTGTAGCGGCCCAGGCTGGAGGTAACCTCTTGCTTTGTCTAACCAGCAGCACGGTGTGGGTACCATCCCAGAACAATCTGCATGCAGTGTCTTGAACTCTGGCAAAGGACAATGAGCAGGTTGAATATTTTCAATCTTTAAACAATTGTCTTTTAATGGAAAATCACCTTTTCAATTAAAAATATCCTCTTGGCCAGTGCTTTTCACTTCTTTTGAAATTCTCCCTGTTTTTTCAGTGTCACCAGAAAAAAAAATAATCAGAGTTTTCATAATTTGGGGGTTTTGTTTCTTTTTCCTGCTCTTTTGATTCTCTTTTTCCTTCTCACAATACAATACTGGGGAATGAATCATATCCCTGTGTGGGAGTTTTAACAAAATGTTTCATTTTTATCCTTCTTTCTTTCCTGTTGTCACTACTCTTTTCCCTCGATCTTCCCCAAGTCGCTGAGCGGCAGCGTTGCAATCTGTCACGCGGACAGACGAGGCACGGCTGCATCTCACCGCACTGTCTGCTGAGAGGGTCAGAAGGGGCAGATCACTTAACACTACACCTGTTTTATGAATAATAATACAGACAGTTTTGCTGGGTTCCTGGGAGGACATTTTCCCACCAGGATAAGCTCCGCATATTGAACAAATTAATGTCTTTAACTCATTTGACTCTGGTTAGCTCAGTTGCAATGGGAAGCTCCAGCAGTGCCATTTGAGCAGGGGAAAGACCAGGCAGACTTTTGAGGCAGGTTTGTTAGAATATCTTGTGCTTTCCCTCTCTGCAAGTTCCACTTATGGAAGTATGAGATTATAAATTTGGGGTTGAAAAGCCTGTTTCCAGTCCAAAAATATGGAGAGAAAAAAAATGAAGCCTGAGAACAGGATCCATGAAGCTGCAGAAAAATTAAAATTATCCATGAGTATACCAGGTTTGGGTCAACCCAAAATACTCCATCTGGACCAAAATGAAGCACTTTGGTTCTTCCCTCAGTGGCTAGACTAGCTCAGAAAAGCAAAGCACATTAAAAAGTCACTTTTTAAATTACTTTAAAAATTCAAAGTACTCAGAGTCCAAGAGTTTCTTTTTAAGATGGTGGAATGAAATGTTCTGATTCAAAGCAGCAAGTTTCTCCAGGTCTTTCCTTAGCAGGAGCAAGGAGCAAAAAATACCTGTCCTCTCTTGGCCAGAGGACTGCCCATCAGCACAAGCAGCAATATCCCAAGTGATGTTCCTGCTCAAAAGTCTCAGGAGGGAGTCCCTTAGCCCCTCCCAAGCCAGACCTGTGACCACAGTAAAAGAGGACACGGGTCTGCCAGCTCAATCAGTGCCTCTCATATTATTTTATTTGTTTTGTTGGCTTTTATTGAGAGTGAAAAAATAATTTAAAGCAATTATCTGTACAAGGGGGCAGGGGAATGGTTAGCTGGTCAGAGGATCTGTGACCCCCCCACAGCCAGGCCAGGGAGGGGAGAAGGAAAATGTTTTAGATTTATCTTGGCAAGTTAAAAGTTTAAAAAGGCCACAGTCAGATTCGACAGGGGTATAAAACAGGGTCCCGCTGGAGGACATTTTGGGATCGGTCCTCCTGGGAGCAGCGGGGCTGCGGTCAGGGACTCCCCCTCGGGCCGGGCACCACCTGAGGTAACTCCTGAGGGAGAGAGCCCTCAGCTTGTAGGGGAAGGATACGTGCATCCGTAACAAATCTACAGTATTTTTATGGTAAATTTAAAAGGCTACTTCTGTCACCACCCAACCTTTGTTACATCCCCAGTGGGAAAAGTTCAGACAGGCAATAAACCTTCCTTCATAACTGCCACCTGCTGGAGGGCACATTTGGTTTCTTCCAAATAAAAGGATAGGTACTGCTACCAGGTCCATATCACTCTATTTGTTTTCCATGTTTAAACTTGCAAGAATTTACCAGTTCAAAGTTAACTTGAGTGTGGAACCTAGGAGATTTAAGTCTGGGGAGCCTAACTGCCATCTCATTCATTTGCTTTGCATGAATGGATGGCATGTTTCTATTTTAATACTTACTTGATTACCTGGTCTGTCCCTTTGATTCTATAGCTAGACAGTTACCATTAAAGAGCAGGCCAGAGCTAGCTGTAGTTGCAAAAAATCGTGGCATGTTTCTGACAGATGCAAAGGGTACCTGTGTTAGAGAGGAAGTGTGGTTCCCTCTGAGCTAATTGTTAGATCCAGGGCACAGGAACCTGCTGGTAGGTCAGTATGTACCACCATATTTGGGCCATACAAGCAGAAATAAAACCAGTGGAGTCTGAGCTGTGTGGGGTTTGGTGTATTTTTTTTCACACAAAAAGAAACAATAGGACTGACCTCCTGAGCATCTTATGTTCTAAATTGTAATTTGATTACTCTTGGGCTCAGCACAACAACTTGCTTAACTAAATGGCTTCCAAAAAAGACATCTCATTTGCTGTAAAAACACCAGGAAATGCCAGGTTTGCTGCTATCCTTATTACACTGTTTGATTAGTCATTTAAGCAAATTATTCAGTCAGCTTCACTGAAACTTCACTTTAATGGGTGCCATTGAAATCCATTTATTCCTTGTATTTCTTATACACTAGACTGGAGAACTCTTTAAAATTTTTAGTATTCTAAATTCTTTTGCATTTTATTACTGTAGAATTAGATAATGAATACTTAAAATTACTCTTTGATTTCTCTTTGCTAAAGTTTAGGAGTACAATCTATTAAGCTTTCTCTGTAAGAGCTCTTTATCACCAGTCAGATCTCTTTATCTGTAATTTCTGCATCTTTCTCAGTTGCTTAGATAGTTAAAATTGGCAGTAGGAAAACCATAACAAGGAAATTGCATTTACACCAAATTTTAAAAGGCTCTTGAAGAGAAATATAGTTAAAACACTAAAAGCATGCTTGTTTTACAATATGTTGTGATGTGAATGGGATAATACAAGGCAAGTAAATCTCAGGCTTCATGAAGCTTTTTTATCGATGTGTTTCTACATTTTTAGGAAATAAAATTAGTCTTGCTTCTTATTATGTGTTCTCAGATGTAAATGGCAAGAACGCACCATTGTGTCCCATTTCCTTATCTCAATCAAAACTAGCTATTACAAACACTTTGGGAAAATGGTTTGCCAATGCCTTGGTTTTAACAATGCAGAATCCAATGAAAATGGTTTCAAAGTCTATACTAATCTAGCCTTGATATGAAAGTAATAGAGGCTTTTAACATTTCTAAAGAAAAGAAATTGGCATCCTGTTCCATTCATATGAAGACTGTAGTGTCTGCTTCATGTTAGGTAGAAAACTAAAATGTATCATTTGTTAGACAAATGCTCTAATGAAATATTCTTGATAGCACAGCTTTATAGAGTTGGAGACCGACAGCCAGAAAGAGAGGTTGACAGCATTGTACGCTCTCTTTCTCCACTGAGTTCCAGTGTAAAGAAGCCAAGCTTGTGGGAAGGGAGACCTGTGGTGGGGGTAAAGCCCTTCTGCTGATCAACAGATGCCTTTTCAGAGAGAAGCTGGCGGTACAGCTGGGTTCCCACTGCTCTGCATCTCCTGCAACAAGCTGAAAAATGAGCAAGCTGCATCCTGAGCTGCAGTGTACCTGAGCAAAGCAGCCTGCACCCTGGCAGTGACCTGGAGGGGCAACCAACCCAGTGGTGAAATACGGTCTGCAGGGAGGAATGAAGCTATCTTGATGATCTGTGACTAACGAAAGCACATGCCCCCCACCTCTCTGATCCTACCACTCTTTGAAGTTGCAGAGAATACTTGCCAATACTTAGTGACAGATTTCACTTCAAAAACCATGGGAGTTAATTCTGTTGTAAATAATTCTCCATCACATCGGCAAGATGTTGTGAGCATTCGATACCTTATGTGAAAGGCATAGCCATCCTCTGCTCTACTTGATCCTTAAAATGAAACGCTGCACTTCACAACCTACTGAGTGCTGACATAGTTACAATCAGGTGCCCTTTCTGCTTGAGAAGGAGTATGGTAGTTTGAGAGCTAACTAGCTTGTGCCACTGAAAATCTAATTATGCTTATGCTTTATCTCGCCAGAGCTGACAGCAGGTTGAAGCCTTTGGCAGAGTGTTTCATTTCCATAACTATCTGTGTGCTGCTGTGTGTTTCCTACTGAGCATACACAGTACCTGCTTGTCTGATAACTATAATGAGAGTGGCCAGCCAAGGTGCCTTCACTGTCTTCTGTGATCACTACTGGTGAACTAAACAGCCTCGTATATGGCAAGCTCACTTTCTGCTTGTTTGTACATATAAGTATGCTAGGGGTTTTCTTGCAGCCAGGAAGTAAAATACATAGGGTGAGAAGATAATTTCTCTAGTGTACTAGCTGATACAGCAGAAAAAAATGGAAGTGCTTTTGTGTGCAGAAGCACACTTAAAATTATAACTGGA
This sequence comes from Chelictinia riocourii, assembly GCA_026930925.1. Taxonomy (NCBI): domain Eukaryota; kingdom Metazoa; phylum Chordata; class Aves; order Accipitriformes; family Accipitridae; genus Chelictinia; species Chelictinia riocourii. The sequence goes on from JANZLP010000024.1 coordinate 12,804,069, forward strand.
TTGAATTAGATGGGATTTATCAGCATTATTTATAAGAAAGGGGCAGACCTAGAGACAGGATGATGTGAAGAGCATTTTTCTGAGACTTCTAGTTGCTCATTCTAGCACACACTATGGTAACGTAAATGGGAAAGTAAACTCTGTTTAAAGCAGAAAAACTGCAGGCTGCCATTTGGTGGTATCTCTGGGTTTCCTTAGGCACTACTTGGGGGCGGAGGGGCAGCAGGCTGAATTGTCTCAAAACGAGCTGTTTGCAATAAAGAGCCAGATAGCCCCAAAGAAGGTGTGATTTAGTAAATGTTGTCTGTTCTCTCATCAACAATCTTTGCAGGGTTTAGTTGTTTATTTGCTCTGAATCTTACTGTGGGAAGCAAGTGCAACCTGAGAACAGGGTGGAAGCAGGCAGCCTGCAGCACTCCCAGCAACTCAAGTGATTACAGCTTGCTCTACAAGTGTGTGGCAATGGCAGCCTATTTACACATTTAACAGATTTAGCCTGTTTATAAATTGTCAGGCAAGGCAATTATTGCTGGTTGGTAGCTGAGACTATTCTATGCATCCTTATTTCAGTACTACATTGAAAACCAGCAGTAGATGCTGCCCTGATATAAATGTGGGGAGAGAGATTAATTGGATGTGCTATGAGGCTCGTTGTATTTCCTGGGCATTCCTCTTCCCTCTCAGGAGATTTTTATCTTGCAAACTGCAGAAGGCTGCATCTGATGGGTCATCAAAAATAGGTGATGTAGTGCTGCTAAGACTAGCTGACAACATTATAAAGAGAGAGCTTCAGTGTGTCAACACAGCCTTGATTCTCTGTGGAAGAAAGGAGATGATGTCCCATAGCTTTGAGGAGGATCAGCAGGAGGTAAGTAAACTGATATGGAATTCTAGGAAATATCAGAAACCCTAGCTTTTTCTCAGAAAACTATTTTCTGGTTGTCTTGAGGATCTCCATATATAGCATGGACCCCTTCTCCAGGTCTTCACAGCTGTTGTTGCTGCTACCCAGAAAAGATATGAAAGTTGAGGTGGCTGCTCTAAGCAGCAAAAGGACCTTGTATAAAGCAGGCGAGTAGGGATGTACATGCTGGGAGTGGAAGCTGGTATCTGCTTTGCCTGTCTTGCTTTCTTCCTATGCACATCAAACTACCTACTACTGCTGCCCGTGCTTGAATTGGCTCTCCCTGAGCTGCCATCCTGACTAATGGGATTGTAAACCACAGTCCTCAGATAAACCTGTGGAGAGAGGCTTTGAGGGAAGCATTCGGGGAGAGGGTGGCTACAGCTAGCCAGGGATCCTCTTGTTCCTGCTGCCAGAGGAGCCTGGGCTGGGAGAAGCTGGTGGTCCCAGGCAGGGTGACATCGTGACCATGCCTGCAGCAGCTCCCGCCAGCTTACTTCTTCCCCCAGGCAGGGACCTGCCTGGGTTACTGCCATCGGTTGTATGGTAACCCAGGCTCACGAGGAGCGTATGGTTCAAGAAGGTTGTATCAGGACACCAGACGCACTACCTGCCCCCCATCCCCTCTCCCTAGCAAACCACCTCTCCCCATCCAGAATTGCTAGGAAGAAAGATGAGGAGGTTTGAGTGACAGAGCCATCCTCACATGAACTTGTGTCTGTAGCTGGTGATACCAAGCTGTTGATACCAGTTTTGAAGTCTGTGCTGCCTTTTTTCTATGCATGGGTTGTCTGCTCTTCTCTCCTCTTATCCTTGCCTTCCTGTTCTTTTTTTTTCCTTTGATATCCCTCCTTTCTTTTTCTTTTATCTAAACCAGCTTCTGCACCCAGAATAAAAATCAGTGGAGAGTTTAATCTGGGGAATTATATTTACTTTGCTTGCCTATTCAGATAAGGCATATACAGCTAACAAATGCTTAGAGCTACTGGAAAGTGCTTAACACAGAGGATTATTTCCAGGTGCCTTTGCTGAGCTGCCCTCAAGTGAGGGGAAAGAAAAGTATCTCATTTTGCAGCTGTAAAAATTCACATGCCCTCCTTAGGCTAGGAATACTCCTGGGGTTACTGGCATAGGAAATCTGTATGCTCTGGAAGGTGAACTGCAGGTGTTGGGAGAAGCAGCAGCAGACATAGCCATCTGTATTGGGAAGCAATCTATTCAGGTGGGGTCTGATGTGCTCTTCCAGCACAAGCTCACAGTGATGTGCTCTCAGAGAAAAATAGTCCCATGGAAATCATCTCGTAATATTAACACACAGCATAATCTTCTGGTGTACTACTGGAGAATTACACACTGCCTTCTGCAATCCAGTATGCAGCTTTTGTCAGTGAAAGCCAATTTCTGTTGGGACCGTCAGCAATTCACTTGCTAAATTCCTTGTTTGTAATAACTGCAGAAGCTAGGAGACAGCATTGTTTTTTTCTGGTTTAAGCCATCTCCATATGGCAGATGGTGATATCCCTGTTCTCCCTCCAACCTCCCACATTTTTCTTAAGATACACAGCCAAAACAATGCTGCCTCATTGTCTTTTTTTGTTTGCTTGCCAAGATCAGTGTCACCACAGCTCAACAGATACAGTGTTACACTGTGCCCTCTGCTATTCTTTTTGTTCTTTAATGGCTCATGATACAGTATAAGCAATGGGTATTAAATACGTTGTTGAAATGCCTGGCCAAAAAATCTACTTTATTTAAACAAAATATCCAACACAATAAACTCAAATTATCAAATGGTACTCATTTAAACTTCACATAATCTAAAATGGAATTTTGCAATATCCTGTGGCTAGAAAAAATGTGAAAAAGGACATGATATAGGAACACCACTGATAATTTAAAAATTACTTTCTTCTCTTGTCTCCACTGGCTGCATTTTGTCTTACATTTTTGAAGACACACTCATGTACAACATGGTAAAAAGGTTTATTTTTAGAGAGAAGCTGACAGACATTTTTTATCCAAAGAGAAGAAAATAGCATTTACTTAAAAAGGCCTGGAGAAAAAGGGATATCCACCTCCCAAACATGGCGTCAAAAGTTCCTAACTCGGAGCTGAATATTAAATAGCCTGAAGAAATGCATTTCAAAACTGAAGAGAAGATTGAAATAAAACTTTAAAAACCAGATCTTAATGCCTAATGCGAGTGGAATCAGCAAATATTTGTAACATTATAATTCATTTTCTTTTAACCTTTTAATAATGCATGCTTCAAAAAATCATTTCCATCAGCTAACCAATCAATCCTGCGTTATCTATGGCAATATACTTACCGAGGCACCATTCTTCAACCACCTAATCGTTGGAATAGGCTTGCCTGTAGCTACACAAGGCCAGTATAGGTCACTGCCTATATCCTTCTCTGTGTCATTGATATGTTCTACCCACTCAGGAGCAGCTGAAGAATAAAAACCATGATGCCTTGTAAATATAGCAGATATATATTTAATTAGCATTATGTTCTATTAATTCCACTGCTTTTTCCATGATACTTAACAGGCAACACAAAGTAATGATGATAACTCAGCAATGCACTGGCACAAGAAAGTGAAGATATTTTTGCCTTACCACATAGACTCAAAGTAACTTAAAACTATTTTTTATAAGAAAAAAATATGGAATTGGTATAATGGTTCATGAATGTCCAGAGACATAAGATGTTACCACCTACACTGACTGGTAGATTATACTATGTGGAAATTACTCAGTAACGTCATAAACATGAAATTGTGCAAAACCATGTATATAATGAAAGGGTTTCCAAGAAAATATTCTCTTGGTCCAGAGAAGGTATTTAAGAAATTAATATTGAAAATGCCCCAGCATTTTTGCTTTTGCCAAGCAAATGAACCTCTTTATTAGCTTTATCTATTACAAGCAGTAATAAACTTCCCACACCAATTTTGAATTTATCCCACTGAGGTTCAAGCACTTAACTAAGGATCTTAACTCAGGAGATGTTCTGTACAGTCAATGAAAAGAGACAGAAATCTTCTGAAGGTAATTCAGATGTTATGTACAACCTTTTCATGCCACAGTTTTGTGGCATAAGTCTCACGTCAAGGAGTCAGGTTACTTGGGATGATTCCACTATAAGCAGTAAAATACGATCTTTTGGTTCCCTCATTTAACCAAATGCATGAAGGGAAGGGACAGAGGCTGGAGAAATAAAAAATTGAATGTAGCTAATAAGAGACAGAGCTAAGACAGTTAGACAAACAAAACAAGGAAACAAGAAAGCAAAACAGACCTAATGATTTCTTTTTCTTCCTGGAAGTTCTTTCACTTTAAGTAACTGAAAACCATACCTGAATTTCCACAGCCATTCACTCTCAGAAGGCTTCAATTAGACTACTGTGCATCCCTTCCTCTGCACTGGAAACCACGCTGCTGCTCTCCGAGCCACCTCGGAGCTTACATGGGCTCTCTTCTCCTACTGCCATATGGCTGTAGGAGGTGGAAACACTTCAGCTTTCAGATATGGGGCTGAACATTTTAAGTTTTGATCGAAATAGCTGTTTCCCCTGGTTTGCTATTGCAGTTTGGTAAAGCTTCAAATAGAGGAGCTGAAAACTATCTGTGTTCTTGGGGTAAGTAATTTTGGCCTGGTGGGTTTACTCCTGCAGGGACCTGATCCTGAGCTGCATGTAGGCACACTCCACAGTTTCACTGCTGAGTCTTTGACACAAATTGTCTACATCATTGATGCTTTGCTGGACGGGGACTGTGTGTGGTGAGTGACGGCTCTCAGGGCTTTCTGAGATCAGAGAAATAATCAAAGTACAAAAGTACTGATTTTGCTGGGTTCTAAAATGAACAAAACGCTTCAGACCCTGGGGAAAACGTAAGGATTCAGAATTACTTAGGAAATATAACCCTGGACTATCCCTATTTCTTTGTAAAACAACAAACAGCTCCATTGCTTCTCTGAGTTTTGCAATTCATTCTGCTCCTTTGAATCCCCCCCCAAAACAAGTGGTAATGATTATAAGCCCTTTTTAAGGTGAAAAGAAAAATTTGTCTCAGTCCTAAGAGCTCACATATGCAAGATGTTCTTAACCTGGCAGACTTGTACAAAGATACCAGTGCTGCTGTTCTGCAGTGGGAACACAGTAGGTAAAGGACCTGCAGAGTCTTTAGAGTCCCACCGATGCCAGATACTCCTGGCATTTGACTGATTTATCAGCTGCCCTAAATAACTCGGCTTTCCCTTGCTGATAGCAGAAGTCTGCTTTGCTTAATCCCAGGGAACAGCAGACAGTTGGTGTCATCTGCACTTCTAATGAGCATTTACTTTAGCCACAGCGGCAGACATCTCTTTTATCTTGCATGCCACCAGAAAGCTCCTTGTAGTCTAGGGGCAGGAGCACATCTTCCATCCCTTTTCCTCTTGGTGGTGTCTTAAGGAGAAGGACCTTTCCTTAGGGAAATGCCATCTGCCTCCCAGTGCCTCCTGGTGCAGCCCCAGGGAGCTTTAGATCCAGGTAGAAAGGAGATGCAGGAGATGAGATGCTGCCGGTGGCCTCCTGTAGCAAGGGAGCAGCATGAAGCTCCCAGAGCTGCCACCCAAGGCAAGAAGGTTTCCTACAGGATTAGCACCCGTCTGGTCCTCTTTCCCTCGAGCCCTTGCTGCTGTGATCACCCACCCCACTGACACGATGGCTCTGTTCATCCCACCGCTTTCCCAGTCACCCCAGTCCGGGCACAAGCTGACCTCCTGAGGACCGTTAGCTGCTGGAGATGGTTCTCCAAGCCATGTGGATGGTTAGACAATATTTACGCAGTGCTGCGTAGTCTTGAAGAACACTTCTGGGTGTTAATTCCATCGCCCCATCCCATCTAACTGGAAGCCCAGGGTTTCTGGTATGATGTGGCTGGGACAAGTCTCCATCCTCCCACCAAGACAGAGGCTGCCAGTGGGGCACAGAGCCCTGCGTGCTGCAAGAATAAAGAAATCAGCATTTCATGCTTGTTTTCCAGCGCTCTCTCTTGGGTTTTTTGGAGGTAACGCTGGCCTGCAGGATGGTGTTGTGGGGGTGCAGGACTTTATCTGAGCTGCGGGGTGAAAACGCCTGGTCTGATGCTGCAGAGGGTCAGACTAATCCCTGGATATGTCCTTGGCACAAGCCTTGCAGAGGCGTGAGCGCTGCAGGGACGGGTGCTAACGCAAGGGAGACATCAGCGCCGAGATGTTCCTGGCAGCACATCAAACGCCGAGGTCCGCCAACCAAAACCACAACGCGCTTCGGGACCACGGTTTCCTTTCCTTCCCCGGAGCAGAGGAAAGTGGGCTTTTCTCACTGGCCGGTGCCAAGCGCTCGTTAGACAAGCAAATTATCCCGAGGAGCCTGGGCCAGTTGAATTGGGCTTCGGCAGAGGAGCGAGCCCTGATGCCAGATTTGTTCTGCAAAGCGCATCCCCAGGGGAATGGGTCCATTCTGGAGGAAGGAGGTTGATGGGCTCCTGCGTCACATTTCCACCCTGCTGGGCTGGGTCAGCGCTGAGATGTGTTAACAGACCCCGTGGTGGGCATCACAGCTGCAGCAAGGAGCTCTCTGGAGACAACACAGAGGATGAAGCCTTTCTCCAGGGCTTACCAGCCCAGGAGGTGGTGAAGACCACCCCCAGCACAGCCCCTGCCTTCAGGGGAGAGCCATGGTAGACCATTGACCCTCCACAAGCTTGATGACCCTTCCCCAAAGCTGGTCTGCATCTCAAGCCCCCTTGCCCGGGGAGATGAAGCACTTCTGCTCTTGGTTTTGGGAGGCGATGGGTCAGACAGCACGCCAAAGGGTCGGCAGATCTTTGCCGTGCGGTACGTTGCTTCTGACTATCATCTTTTCGCTGGTGTAGAGTAATCCCTGTATCTGAGGAGACCTCTTGGCTTGAAGAAGGTTAAGCTGTCTCCAAGGCTCCACCAACCGTGGCCTTGATGCACCCCCTTCCTTGTGCATTTCTTGGAGCCGTCCTTGGTTTGGGGTGAGGATGACTCCGTGGCAGCAAAGCCATCAGGTGTTGCCCCCAAGGGCACGAACCACCCCCAGGTCCCAAGGACAGGGAATGGGGTTTATGGTCAGTTCATCACATGTTGTTTCTGCTGCTTCATCCTCCTCAGGGGCAGGACTCCACACTCTTCCCTGGCTCCAACGTGGGGTCCCTCCCACGGGAGACAGTCCTCCATGAACTTCTCCAACGTGGATCCTTCCCATGGGCTGCAGTTTTTCATGAACAGATCCAGCATGGGTCCCTTCCATGGCGTGCAGTCCTTCAGGAGCA
>JANZLP010000024.1:13024170-13035147 GCA_026930925.1 Chelictinia riocourii
CCACACTGGTCTAAGAGTATTCAAGAGGAGCCTTCTATGTGTTTTCTACAGAAAATTTGTGGAAAATGAAGGGATCTCGCTGAGATATCTTACTTGTTTGCCATAATGCAAAGGTCATGAAAAAAAGCTCATAGTCTGTGTAAAGAAGTTGTACTAAATAAAAAGGGCTAATAAGGCCTAAGGGCTTGCTGCTCAGCCTGGAGTTCAGCCATCTGAGAAGGTTTACAACACTGAGCTTATGATACAAGCTCCATGTCCTGTACTGCAGTACGATTGCTTGAATATCTCCCACTTTCATTCTGTTGAAGACTGCTGCTTGTTGCAAATGTGCTCTCATAGCTGGGAGCATTTAACCTTTATTTATTCAGTAACAGACCTCAATACTTTGATTTGCATGTATGAATCATTACGGGACAAGCATTGCTCTGCTTCCCACAAAGATTCCTTAAATCAGGCCTTCAACTATAGCTGGTGCCAGCTGACTTAACTCCAGCATGAAGCTTACCTGAGCCTCATTCATTGAGGAGCTGGCCTCACCTTCGTTCTGCTAGAGTAGGCTATGGTTAAGACTGCAACACCTTGATGAGAGGGAATAGCTTCAATTCTTTCTTGCTTCCAAATTATGCATCTGTGTTGTAAAAGAAGACATGTGTCCAAGAGCACTTTTTATTCACGGAGGCTCCACACGAAACAGTTGTCGGCTGTATATTGAGGAAAAAATGTGATTTCTGGAAAAACAGTGCAGTGATGACTGTTATCTCCGTGTTGTTAGAGAGAGGATTACTAGTGCCAAGATGAACCACTGATCTGTTTTAAATGTGGCTATGAACTTGAAGTTCCTTTGCTTTGTATTACTCATTCAAGAAACAGAAATGGTATTACCCAAAAGGGAATTGATGCTCCAATGACTCTATAAAAAATTCCTTTCTCAGCTTGCAACTTCCTTGAAATGGTTGGTTTGCCAAAGATTTTACAATCAGAGTGCTCCACTACAATTTCCTTTGCAGCACTGTGCATTTCCACCCTGCTCTGTGCTAGAGATCTTATTGCACTACCACTATATATTTGCATTGTCTTCTTGTAGCAATGCTGTGTTGACCGTGGGAATCTTGCCGGAGCCCTGAGTGAGCTTTGTAATATGACTGTGAATATCAATAATGTTAACATTCATGCAGATGCTGGCTTGGTCTCAGGCAGTGCAGAGAGGTGTCCCCACTTGCTTTGTAGAATGATGTTTACTGATTGATGCTGACTCTTGTCTGTGAGACTCAGCTGTTTCATTGTGCCAGCTATAAAGCTGATGCTTACACTGTTCTTCTGTTTAAAGAAATGATCATTAACAATACTTAAGATCCATAGTGCTCTATTGTAAATGTTGATAGGTCTAGAGGTAATTTTCACTTCCTATTAATGTCAGGCATAAACCTGATGATGAGTTCATTAACCGGATTTATGCAGTTTGTTGCTGATGACAAGAAAAATATTAAAGCTTTAGTTAACACCTTTTTCTCATGGGTACGGAACAGACTGAGCTTTTTTGATTTGCTTATTTGAACTTCAAGTCACTGCGTGTGTATAAAGTTTGTGTATTATGTGGTCTTAATGAATATTAACAATGTTATTCTCTGTATATTTGGATTGGCTTTAACTCTGAAAGGCAAAGAAGGCCTTGTTCCAAGATTTGGCACTAGTTGCCAGATGCTTGTTAGACGAATCATGAGAAGCTTCAGGTCCCGGTTCTGGTACTTCAAGGTATTCAGAAGTGCCAAAAGCCAAGTGGCTCCATCCTTGGAGACCTTCATAACTCAGCTGCAAAAGGCCATGGGGAACCTGATCTAATTTTGAAATTAGTCCTACTTTGAGCAGAGGGTTGGGCTAGAGACTTCCAGGTGTCCCAACTTCAATTTTTCTGATTTTGTTGAGTGTCCGATTTTTAAGTGATTCCTTGGCACTTTCTGGACCTGCACAGAGTAATGTACATGGCACTGGGATAAGACCCCTGGATGATGTTATAATTTCATCTCTCACTAGTAGCAGCAGTGATGCACCAGCAACACTAAACTGAAGAAAGATCATAAAAGCAATCTCAGCCCAGGGTACTCAAGGATTTGTAAAAAGGGGTCTTGCCTTTCAGCTACAGGTTTTCTTCTTCCTGCAATGCTATGTTCTCCGGGCTTGACTTTGAACCTGCTGTTCCTAAGGCAATTAACCAACCTTTTGAGTTGTCCTCATAGTGTACACCCAGTGTGGAAAGATAAAGGACAATAGCTTGAAAAAAATTTACTGATTTATATTAGCTTGAGGCCTTTTTCTGTGCAAACATAATGCTGTTAGTAGGGCAAGGAGACAACAAAGAGTTGAAACTAAAGGCCATTTTATGTGGCCTAGTCAGAGGATTATATTGGGGAAACAGGCACTTGGCATGAAAATAAAACAGCAATTGGAGAATTTTGTCCCTGGAAAATTCCAAGCCTTCCATCTGAACCAATGCATTTTTGCATATGTGATTTCCAGTATCATAAACATCTGGTGAATTGAGGCTTGCTCAGAATTCATCAGTATGGAAAATGCAAAGACTATGGCTGGTTTATTAAAAAAAAACAAGTTAAAAATTCTAGAGTGATATTTCATTTGAAGGACTGGGGAGGAACGCTCAGTAAATTATTTCTAATTCATTTTGGAAAAGGAAATATTTATTTTTTTTTAATTAAAACTATATTTTTCACTAAAAAATTGCCAGCTTTAATCATTTTTTCCCTACTTGGGTTTTTTAAAACATTTTTTAAAATAAATTTTCAATTACATACTGTCTGCAAGCTCTCTCAAGAATACAAATCTTGTGCCATTTAATAAAGCACTAATATAGCAACGTTTTGAAATAAAATGTTTATTTACCTATAGCATCTGACAACAGAATTCACTTGGGTAAAATTTCAGTGTGATTTATCCCCTGAGCTTCAGTAAATATTGTTGCAGCTGCATGCTTTGGGCCATTGAACAGAAAAGAAGAGAGAGACATTAATTGTATCTTTTAACATGGCCAAGACACACATTTACTAGATGACAGTAATCAAATAGTGTACTTTTTTTAAAAAAGAAGGCTGTCTACCAAAAAATGCTTGGGTAGGGCATTGTTCACCAGATACTTTCTTTCTCCAAATCCTTGTCATCCTTTATACCAGTTGCCACACTGTCAGTTCTAAGATTTGACTAATGTGTAAGAAAACAGGGACAGTAAGTAGCAGAAATAAATTCTGCACCCAAGTAGTGACTCTTGGGCATTTTTTTAGCCACCGATACAGTAAGGATTTCAGAAAGGGATGAATACTAATATGACTGTGTATGCTTCTTTACATCCAGAATGTGAGAAGCTGCAACTGAGCATTCGAGAAAAAATGTGGGAAGAGGAGATGTGGAGATGCATGGCAGAGAAAGAAATTCAGCAAAAAGAGAGAGAGAAAAAAATTTAAAAAAGAAGTACATTTGAAGCTTCCTTTCTGATGTAGAAAAATAAAGGAATTAATCATTCCCTATCCTTCACTTTCCCTTAAACAAAAGTATAGAAAATGGGGGCATAAAATGGAGTAGAAAGGAAGGAAAACAATAACAAGCAAGGATGTTAACAGGCAAGTCAAAACCTGTGTATTGCTAAGGTACAGAAATGAGAGCCACAAATGGTAGCCAGGGAGTGGGGGTTGAGGAGGAGCGCTCCTGATGTTACAGAAAATTTCCTTTAAAATTTACAAGGCATGTCCTCAATCCACAACCCACATTTTCACATTTCAACATCTAAAAGGCACATACCTCAAAGATTAGAGAGGGAGCTCACAGGAAGGTTCACAGCTGGGAGATGACAATGGCTTCCCAGGGACCGCCCTGCCAACCGCAGGGACTCAGCTGGCCATGCAGCACAACTCCAGGACAACCCAGCAGTGCTGGCTCTGCTGGCTCCTGCTGCTTTGCTTCCTCCCATAGCCAGAGAAGTCAATAACCAGCAGCCCATGATTATCCAGTTGTTGCCGACCACCTGCCACAGTCTGGCATGGAAGATGTGCCTCAACTGCTTGATAACTGCAGGCAGCTCTACAGCAACAACTTGGACATCCCTCTGACAGACAGCATTAAAATTGCTTGCCAGGAATTATCATCAGTGTTTAAGTTTTCCCTCTCTCCCCCTCATTCCTTCCTATCAGAATGAAAATGTCAGCTCCTCATTCGAGAAGGCCATTGCAAAAGCAGTTGACCCACAGCAGGCATATTTCAAGGACTATTTGTAGTCTTTCCTTTTAGGAGGGACAATTTTGAGGCCTCCATAACCAATACTATTGTAAAAGAACTGAAATCTCCTCTTTTGCTAAAAGTATCTCACATTTTATATAGATGGAAGTTTAGCCTTCTAGAAAAGACTGAAAGGCAGGTCACTATTCTAGAAACAGTGAATTAATGGGGAGGTAGTGCACAAACAGATTCAAACTTAAGGTTTTTTTTAGTTCACACAAAGACAGAATAAAAAATAGATTATTTTATGACAGTGTGAGCAATGGATCTGCCAAACTGAATTTAAACTCAGCTCCATAACAGAATTATATCCCATCAAGTGGCGTGACATGTAATATTTCATTTTCTGGCTCACTACTACGCTGTCTGTGAGAAAACAGAAAAGCAGTATCTTTGCAGACTCTATTATTCACATATTCTGAAACTGTGTGGCATTAATCAGAAAGGAAGCCAGAATTCTAATGCAAAATATTTTTCCATTTTAATCCTAATTAAAACAAGCTGAGCCACAAAATTGTAAGAACTGATCATGATCACTAATTACAAAAGAGGAAATAGGGAATATATTTACCAAAAAGATGTTCATTGATTCACTTTTAATTGTACTTCTTTTTTTTCCTCAATGAATAATGGAAAGATGACTTTTTTTCAAATAATTAATCTTCTATTCATAAAATTAAAAAAGTCAGATTTTTGATCACTTCTATTTACTATTGCACTGGAGAATAAGTTTCAGAATATATGGTTAGTTTATATTTAGACAAATGATTGCAGTACTTTAGAGCCATCCAGAACCCCACCGGAAGGGGGGCACTATACAGCCCTTGGGATTTCCAGAAGAGAAGCAATGCTAGCAAAGATGTCCTTGTTTGCACATATATGCCATATTTTTCATAAATGTTTGCATATATTTACATTCCTCAGCTGGTGGACTTTAATGATGTAATTGTTCATACTGTTCAACTCTTTAAATAGCTGATAGTACATCCTGCTCTGTAGGACATATTGCAACAAATAATAAGCATCCTCTAAGTATAACATTCGCAGTTCTGAAGATGGCCACGAGCGTCAGGTCTGAAGTCATTAGGTAGTTTACTATATTATATCAACATCCAACATTGAAAGCATTCATCAATAATTATTGCCTAGACAAGAAACATATTTCTAAGGTACAAAATTGCAAACTATGTCAAAACCATACACCGAGCAAGATTCCTGTTTGTAAAACTTGAGCTGACTAAAAGCATAGCAGCAGAGCAATACAGCTTCAGAGAAATGTTATAGTTGGCTGCTATGATATGTACCTTCATTTTTTCTTTAAAAAATAAAATTTCTATTAGCACAGGAAATAAAAGCGGATGACAAATCTATCAGCCGACAGACTGCTAACTCAGTTTTGATCTTCAGTAAACAACAGTGCTCATAAGCATGGAACGATAGCTTTCTTTGGAAACATGTTATAACTGTTCTAATTTCTATGTGAAATATCTAACAGACGTATCTCTCATTGTTTTCACGCACAAAACTCTTGGCAAACCAGAAGAGATTTGCTTGGTGGTGAAGACAGAGAAGTGGTGTTTTTCCCAGTCTTGTGCTGCTGCTGTCCTGCACTCCTTCACATCTCTAACCCTTCCTAAATAAGTACCCCAGCTCCCTATTGAGGGCATTTCATATGACAGGCTCCCCCATAAATACTACATTCTAGCCCTTCTTCCAGCTCCTTCTCAGAAGTCCCAGTGATTTGTACACAAAGGACAGCAGGAGAAACAATCCAGGAATATCTGGGGGAGGATACAGGAACAGAAAGAGAAGAACACACAGGTCAGCTCTGAGGTACCGCGATGGGGTCCTGAATGTTGGGCGACTTGGAAATCTCTGGCTGCCTCCAAAAGTTTTGTGGTAATAAGGCTTCTCTAGTTTTGTTTGGGGTCTGATGGAAACCTGCTAAAGGGCACGAAAGCCCTTTCAAGTGCTTGATTAAGCAGCTGCTTTTAAAGAGCCTGTCAGTGGACTGCTGTCTCTGCTAAGATTCAAAGGATCTAAAGTTTCTGATGGAAAAATGCTGTAAGCTGCAGTTTCTCAAAGTTACAGTAAGGTCTGTGCGCTTTGGGCAACCTCTGCTCCTTTTGGATTAACACCCAAAGTTAGGCTGGTACTGTGAGGAAAAACCTATGCTTGCAGGAACCGGCACTTTCTCGTGCTCCTCTGCAGTGTCTGTACTCTCTTGTTTTTATCCTGATTATTTAAAAAACCCCATATTTTTAGAGTTTGTGCATGCAGTTTGTGGCTGTTAGGATATTACCATCAGAGTGCACATAGTTTTGAGGTTTTTCAGAGAATTGTTAGAGGTCGATGAGAGCCGAGGTGAGCTGCTGCCTGTGCGGGAGTGGGAAAGGGCTGTTTCAGGGTGCCCAGGCGTTGTGTGAGTGTGGTTGCATTCGTGCCCAAGAGAGGTGCTTGCCCCAAATGCCTGCTGCCGATGCTTAAAAGGGAATGTTACTTTTTAGCAGGGAAAAAAACCTACAGCTGCCTGTCGGTCTGTGGTATCTGTCAGATATCTCAGCTGTACGAGCAGGTCACTGCTTCTGTGTAGCGCATGGGAAGGGGGCTTCCCTCCGGAGGTAGGAGCAGGCCAGCTTTGAGGAGGATATGGTGGCTGAAAAGCATTGCTTGTGTCAGACCCAAGGCAGGAGGTAAGTCTGGGGAGGATAGCTGTCTGACACTGAGTCAAGTTCTTGCTTTGCAATAGGCAAGTGGCTGAGGAGATGAGGGAAAGGCTGGGGTTTGGCATTTTGGGCTCCATAAGCCAGTGGGGTGTAATGCGCACACAGTGAATGTGAGAAGTGAAGACTTCTGGCTGTTCACCAAGGCACAGGCAGTGGTCTTCAGAATTTGGTGAGTCCATGGTTAAACAGGGGTTGTAATTGGTGATGTGCAGGATGGCTTTCCAAGAAATTACTAAGGATCTCATTCTTCTGATGGTGTTTTTCCATACATAGGAGACCTCTTGCAGCGGGAGGACAGGGACGTGCTCCGACCTCCCTGCAGAGAGCTGGTGTTGCTAGGCAGCAGCTTGCACCTCCAGCGTGCTCCAGATTGGAGTCTGCGAGGGGAGACCACCTTCTACTGAACTAAAGCTTTCTAGCTGGTGACCAAGGACGTTGGAAAGGCACATATCCTGCGTGTGTGGGTGTTGCATGCACTTCTGGCCTGCTCCTGGGTACCCAGGAGGGGTGGGTGGTCAGCTGGGAGCGTTCAGGGATGTTAGCTGATAGCAAGACTTCCTTATACTGACCTCCCTGCTTGGGCTGGAAGTGAGCACAGGAGAGAGAAAGATGAATCTTTGGTTGTTCCATTTGTAAGGCTCAAGAGTTCTCTGGAGACCAGTCTTTTACTTTCACAGTACCTGGAAGCTCATAGGAGGTTTGTCTTCAAATTCTTTAGTGATTGATGCTTTAGCAGTAAAATGGGGAGGAGGAAGAAGGGAGGAAGATTTGCTTGCACAAGAGGTAAGAAGAAAGACCAGGTGTGCCACATTAGTGTACTTAACTAACTTCAGTCAATTTTAGTGGATGCCACACAATTGCTGGAGCTCCTGTGCATACGGGGCATTAGCCAGCTTTGTCTGAATTGCTTCATATCTCACAGAACTGAGCAATGGAAAGCTTTATAATCTCCAGGGCTGCCAGTCTTGTGGCTGCACTTTGAAGCAGTGCAGTAGCTGAAGCTGTTGAAAACCAGTGTGAGGGGACTGGCTGCTCTCCAGACAGAAATCAGATCAAAAAAGAGGCTGAGAGGGTCAGGAGGGATTCATAGGCTGCTGGGGAGAAGGTGAGCTAAGCAGAAGGGCTGTTCTTGTGGCACAGATCACTTCTGAATCAGCCAGGGACTGGTGGTGTGGGAGAGGGAGGGGGAGGAGGAGGAGGTTTCCTGGTTTGATGGAGGCTGGAGGCCTGGGCCTCAGAAGCAGCTGGACTTCACAGACTTAAGCCGAGCAGAGTCCACAGAGGAGCAAGGAAGTGGAGGCAGGTAGGAGTGTACTCCCTCCATCACCCTTCTCGCCCTTCTGGCCCTAGGGAACAGATGGATGTCACCCATGCCGTCTCCCACGCTAGCCGGATCGGCACCGGCAGCTCCTGGCACCTTTGCCGCCATCCCGGCGATCATCCCCGCTGCAATGCTGGGATCCACAGGCAGGCTGGACTTACCTTCTGCCCATCGGTGCCGGCCGTCTCCGGGAGCCCCTGCGTGGGAACAGCAGGGCAAAGTGGGTGCCCACGGGTGGGCTCCTGCAGGGCTTCCCTCCTGCTCGCACCACTGCTGCCTTCATCCCACCACCCCCACCCCCCAAAATGAGCTGTCTCCCTGGGGCCGGACCCCTGCGCCCCAGCCTGGGGTACGCAGGTACATAGAGGGGGAGGACCGCTGGGTCCCGGTACCACGGCCCCATCCATGGAGAATCACTTACCACCTCTCCACGCTGCCCCTTCTCGCCCCGCGGCCCCTCCGCGCACTGGGGAGGAGGAGGAGGAAGGAATGGAGTGAGGGACGGGGAGCAGAGCCAGAGCAGGGGTGTACACGGAGGGTGTGCGTACCTGGATGCGCTGCTAACAGGCACTCACTTGTTCTTGAAATCCTCAACGAGGTCTTGCATGTTCTTCAGCTCCCCGTCCATGCGTCCTCTCTCGTTGAGCAGGTTGGCCAGCTGCCGTTTCAAGTTGTTGATGTAAGCCTCAAAGAGTGGGTCCAGGTTGTTTTTGCCTGAGTTGTTTTTTTGACCCTGGTCCTGCAGGAGGGTCCATTTGGTCTCGAGAACCTTGTTCTGCTGCTCCAGGAAGCGAACCTGAGCATTGGGAGGCAGAAGCAGCTTAGCAGAAGGTACCTGGGAGCACGCTGAATGGCCATTAATCAGTAGCTGGGACTGATGCGTAGCACAAACCAGGGGAATCCCAAACCAGGAGTATTAAATCCAGTGGTAAATATCCTTCAGTTTATCTAGGGCTATGTTAGCTCACCCAGTAGTTAAGCAAATCTGCCCTCGGTGGACAGTTCTCTTTATAGTCAATTTAATTTAGCAAGCCAATGAGCCATCATTAGAAAAATGTGGGTTCAGCTCTTTCATCACTTGCTTTCTTTAACATCCTTTGGTTTTTCTTTCTTTGTAAGAGATATTTATCTTCCTTCATTAAAGCTAAGATCTGAGTACTACAGGTTAAAAGACAAGTACTTAATTATCTTTCCTTTTGCTCATGTATACTACATATTTACCCAAGTAAAAGCCAAGAAAGGACTTAAGTTGGGTCAATATAAAGAGGACTTTAGCTTGCAGGCAACACAGCAATAAGGACTAACGTGTCTGCTGTGATTCCCCACAGAGAGAGCTGGGTTAAGCAGCTAGGTCTGGATCTGAAACTGGCTTACTCCATTAATATATCTTATTTCTCAGGCACAAAACCGGGATCTAATCCTCTTATTACTAGTTTGTAGTCTAGTTTTCTGCCTCGTAACTGCTTAGAAGAATGTTCTTTTTTGCTTATTGTAATGGAGACACGCAGATAGGAAATAGGCAATAGGCTGTAGATCTATGAAGTCGTTATTTTTGTAGCTACAAGGCTGCCTCGCTCCCTCTCTATCATGATTCCACAGCACTTGATAAAGTCTTACCTTGTCAATGAAAGAAGCAAACTTGTTGTTGAGGGTCTTGATTTGCTCCTTCTCATCTTTCCGCACCTGATGGATGTTTGGATCTATCTCCAGGTTCAGCGGTGCCAGGAGGCTCTGGTTGACAGTTACTTCTTGGATTGTACCAACTCCAGCTGGGTAGTTCACCAGCATGTATTCCTGACATGGACACTTGTAAGCATTCACACAGGCACCTCTCTGAGGGAGAAATGTTCAGATTTGGCTCCTGGAAGCCTTTCTATGTGATGTTAACATGATTCCATCATGGTAGGATGCAGCTGTATCTCAATATGCTTGTGAGTTTGTAAACTGTTGGTTACTAATGAATCGTTCAGGCAAAGGGTATAATTTTTTGCCCTCTGAAAAATGGAGCTGCTAGTCTGCTTCAGCAAAAAACTCCTCCCAGCCCCCAAATTTGCTTTATTCTGTGGCAATTAATTCCTTGGGATGTTGACCACAAGGTCGGTCAAGTGATAATGTTTTTTCCAGGTGTTCAGCTAGAGGAGGTAGTTTGGAAAGGGGTTTCCAGTTTTCCAGCCATCTATTAAAGCTTTTTTCTTGAAGCTGTTTGTTATTTCTGAGACTGCAGTGTATTTCTCAATAAACTATAAGGCTGTAATAGTCAAGGATTTCCCCAAGCTGGGTTGCTGAAAAATCCTTCAATGACAAATTTAAGTCAGTACTGCTATGTGTAAGTATAGCAGGTGTTTTGCTATTAATGTGAACTGCAGTCAGAACCATGTCACACGAGAGAAGTGAATTATGTATGTTGGAGAAAAAATGAGAGAGTACGGGTGACTGTGGACTAAAGCATTTGGGAGCTCTCGTACAGGGGAAGAAAGGCAGAATTGGGGTTGATACTGGAAGTTTGTAGGCTTTCTTTATACAAAGACATGGTATTTTAAATCACATAACAGATCAAAAGTGAAATGTTTTCTCCCAGGAGCTAGAGCCGGACGTTCGGAATTTGGACGTGGCCTGTGCCGAGGCCGAGCGCCACGAGCTCTCCCGTCTCAG